>OX454421.1:83537559-83916746 GCA_949715475.1 Microchrysa polita | reverse complement strand
GGCTGTATCTCGGAAACGGTGATAGCTAGGACCCTGGTTGTTTCACCAAAATGTAGCTCTGAATACGCTCTACATCGACTTTTTCAAAACCCACTTTCGAAAATTTTCACTTGGAAACACAAAATTGCCCATATCTCCGTAGATATTGATCCTAGGGCCAGTCAAATTTGGCCTGAAATTTCAGTTACCTTTAGGCGGCTGTATCTCGGAAACGGTGATAGCTAGGACCCTGGTTGTTTCACCAAAATGTAGCTCTGAATACGCTCTACATCGACTTTTTCAAAACCCACTTTCGAAAATTTTCACTTGGAAACACAAAATTGCCCATATCTCCGTAGATATTGATCCTAGGGCAGTCAAATTTGGCCTGAAATTTCAGTTACCTTTAGGCGGCTGTATCTCGGAAACGGTGATAGCTAGGACCCTGGTTGTTTCACCAAAATGTAGCTCTGAATACGCTCTACATCGACTTTTCAAAACCCACTTTCGAAAATTTTCACTTGGAAACACAAAATTGCCCATATCTCCGTAGATATTGATCCTAGGCCAGTCAAATTTGGCCTGAAATTTCAGTTACCTTTAGGCGGCTGTATCTCGGAAACGGTGATAGCTAGGACCCTGGTTGTTTCACCAAAATGTAGCTCTGAATACGCTCTACATCGACTTTTTCAAAACCCACTTTCCAAAATTTTCACTTGGAAACACAAAATTGCCCATATCTCCGTAGATATTGATCCTAGGGCAGTCAAATTTGGCCTGAAATTTCAGTTACCTTTAGGCGGCTGTATCTCGGAAACGGTGATAGCTAGGACCCTGGTTGTTTCACCAAAATGTAGCTCTGAATACGCTCTACATCGACTTTTTCAAAACCCACTTTCGAAAATTTTCACTTGGAAACACAAAATTGCCCATATCTCCGTAGATATTGATCCTAGGGCAGTCAAATTTGGCCTGAAATTTCAGTTACCTTTAGGCGGCTGTATCTCGGAAACGGTGATAGCTAGGACCCTGGTTGTTTCACCAAAATGTAGCTCTGAATACGCTCTACATCGACTTTTTCAAAACCCACTTTCCAAAATTTTCACTTGGAAACACAAAATTGCCCATATCTCCGTAGATATTGATCCTAGGGCAGTCAAATTTGGCCTGAAATTTCAGTTACCTTTAGGCGGCTGTATCTCGGAAACGGTGATAGCTAGGACCCTGGTTGTTTCACCAAAATGTAGCTCTGAATACGCTCTACATCGACTTTTTCAAAACCCACTTTCGAAAATTTTCACTTGGAAACACAAAATTGCCGATATCTCCGTAGATATTGATCCTAGGGCAGTCAAATTTGGCCTGAAATTTCAGTTACCTTTAGGCGGCTGTATCTCGGAAACGGTGATAGCTAGGACCCTGGTTGTTTCACCAAAATGTAGCTCTGAATACGCTCTACATCGACTTTTTCAAAACCCACTTTCGAAAATTTTCACTTGGAAACACAAAATTGCCCATATCTCCGTAGATATTGATCCTAGGCCAGTCAAATTTGGCCTGAAATTTCAGTTACCTTTAGGCGGCTGTATCTCGGAAACGGTGATAGCTAGGACCCTGGTTGTTTCACCAAAATGTAGCTCTGAATACGCTCTACATCGACTTTTTCAAAACCCACTTTCGAAAATTTTCACTTGGAAACACAAAATTGCCCATATCTCCGTAGATATTGATCCTAGGGCAGTCAAATTTGGCCTGAAATTTCAGTTACCTTTAGGCGGCTGTATCTCGGAAACGGTGATAGCTAGGACCCTGGTTGTTTCACCAAAATGTAGCTTTGAATACGCTCTACATCGACTTTTTCAAAACCCACTTTCCAAAATTTTCACTTGAAACACAAAATTGCCCATATCTCCGTAGATATTGATCCTAGGGCAGTCAAATTTGGCCTGAAATTTCAGTTACCTTTAGGCGGCTGTATCTCGGAAACGGTGATAGCTAGGACCCTGGTTGTTTCACCAAAATGTAGCTCTGAATACGCTCTACATCGACTTTTTCAAAACCCACTTTCGAAAATTTTCACTTGGAAACACAAAATTGCCCATATCTCCGTAGATATTGATCCTAGGCCAGTCAAATTTGGCCTGAAATTTCAGTTACCTTTAGGCGGCTGTATCTCGGAAACGGTGATAGCTAGGACCCTGGTTGTTTCACCAAAATGTAGCTCTGAATACGCTCTACATCGACTTTTTCAAAACCCACTTTCGAAAATTTTCACTTGGAAACACAAAATTGCCGATATCTCCGTAGATATTGATCCTAGGGCAGTCAAATTTGGCCTGAAATTTCAGTTACCTTTAGGCGGCTGTATCTCGGAAACGGTGATAGCTAGGACCCTGGTTGTTTCACCAAAATGTAGCTCTGAATACGCTCTACATCGACTTTTTCAAAACCCACTTTCGAAAATTTTCACTTGGAAACACAAAATTGCCCATATCTCCGTAGATATTGATCCTAGGCCAGTCAAATTTGGCCTGAAATTTCAGTTACCTTTAGGCGGCTGTATCTCGGAAACGGTGATAGCTAGGACCCTGGTTGTTTCACCAAAATGTAGCTCTGAATACGCTCTACATCGACTTTTTCAAAACCCACTTTCCAAAATTTTCACTTGGAAACACAAAATTGCCCATATCTCCGTAGATATTGATCCTAGGGCAGTCAAATTTGGCCTGAAATTTCAGTTACCTTTAGGCGGCTGTATCTCGGAAACGGTGATAGCTAGGACCCTGGTTGTTTCACCAAAATGTAGCTCTGAATACGCTCTACATCGACTTTTTCAAAACCCACTTTCGAAAATTTTCACTTGGAAACACAAAATTGCCGATATCTCCGTAGATATTGATCCTAGGGCAGTCAAATTTGGCCTGAAATTTCAGTTACCTTTAGGCGGCTGTATCTCGGAAACGGTGATAGCTAGGACCCTGGTTGTTTCACCAAAATGTAGCTCTGAATACGCTCTACATCGACTTTTTCAAAACCCACTTTCCAAAATTTTCACTTGGAAACACAAAATTGCCCATATCTCCGTAGATATTGATCCTAGGCCAGTCAAATTTGCCTGAAATTTCAGTTACCTTTAGGCGGCTGTATCTCGGAAACGGTGATAGCTAGGACCCTGGTTGTTTCACCAAAATGTAGCTCTGAATACGCTCTACATCGACTTTTCAAAACCCACTTTCGAAAATTTTCACTTGGAAACACAAAATTGCCCATATCTCCGTAGATATTGATCCTAGGGCAGTCAAATTTGGCCTGAAATTTCAGTTACCTTTAGGCGGCTGTATCTCGGAAACGGTGATAGCTAGGACCCTGGTTGTTTCACCAAAATGTAGCTCTGAATACGCTCTACATCGACTTTTTCAAAACCCACTTTCGAAAATTTTCACTTGGAAACACAAAATTGCCCATATCTCCGTAGATATTGATCCTAGGGCAGTCAAATTTGGCCTGAAATTTCAGTTACCTTTAGGCGGCTGTATCTCGGAAACGGTGATAGCTAGGACCCTGGTTGTTTCACCAAAATGTAGCTCTGAATACGCTCTACATCGACTTTTTCAAAACCCACTTTCCAAAATTTTCACTTGGAAACACAAAATTGCCCATATCTCCGTAGATATTGATCCTAGGGCAGTCAAATTTGGCCTGAAATTTCAGTTACCTTTAGGCGGCTGTATCTCGGAAACGGTGATAGCTAGGACCCTGGTTGTTTCACCAAAATGTAGCTCTGAATACGCTCTACATCGACTTTTTCAAAACCCACTTTCGAAAATTTTCACTTGGAAACACAAAATTGCCCATATCTCCGTAGATATTGATCCTAGGGCAGTCAAATTTGGCCTGAAATTTCAGTTACCTTTAGGCGGCTGTATCTCGGAAACGGTGATAGCTAGGACCCTGGTTGTTTCACCAAAATGTAGCTCTGAATACGCTCTACATCGACTTTTTCAAAACCCACTTTCGAAAATTTTCACTTGGAAACACAAAATTGCCCATATCTCCGTAGATATTGATCCTAGGGCAGTCAAATTTGGCCTGAAATTTCAGTTACCTTTAGGCGGCTGTATCTCGGAAACGGTGATAGCTAGGACCCTGGTTGTTTCACCAAAATGTAGCTCTGAATACGCTCTACATCGACTTTTTCAAAACCCACTTTCGAAAATTTTCACTTGGAAACACAAAATTGCCCATATCTCCGTAGATATTGATCCTAGGGCAGTCAAATTTGGCCTGAAATTTCAGTTACCTTTAGGCGGCTGTATCTCGGAAACGGTGATAGCTAGGACCCTGGTTGTTTCACCAAAATGTAGCTCTGAATACGCTCTACATCGACTTTTTCAAAACCCACTTTCCAAAATTTTCACTTGGAAACACAAAATTGCCCATATCTCCGTAGATATTGATCCTAGGGCAGTCAAATTTGGCCTGAAATTTCAGTTACCTTTAGGCGGCTGTATCTCGGAAACGGTGATAGCTAGGACCCTGGTTGTTTCACCAAAATGTAGCTCTGAATACGCTCTACATCGACTTTTTCAAAACCCACTTTCGAAAATTTTCACTTGGAAACACAAAATTGCCCATATCTCCGTAGATATTGATCCTAGGGCAGTCAAATTTGGCCTGAAATTTCAGTTACCTTTAGGCGGCTGTATCTCGGAAACGGTGATAGCTAGGACCCTGGTTGTTTCACCAAAATGTAGCTCTGAATACGCTCTACATCGACTTTTTCAAAACCCACTTTCCAAAATTTTCACTTGGAAACACAAAATTGCCCATATCTCCGTAGATATTGATCCTAGGGCAGTCAAATTTGGCCTGAAATTTCAGTTACCTTTAGGCGGCTGTATCTCGGAAACGGTGATAGCTAGGACCCTGGTTGTTTCACCAAAATGTAGCTCTGAATACGCTCTACATCGACTTTTTCAAAACCCACTTTCGAAAATTTTCACTTGGAAACACAAAATTGCCCATATCTCCGTAGATATTGATCCTAGGCCAGTCAAATTTTGCCTGAAATTTCAGTTACCTTTAGGCGGCTGTATCTCGGAAACGGTGATAGCTAGGACCCTGGTTGTTTCACCAAAATGTAGCTCTGAATACGCTCTACATCGACTTTTTCAAAACCCACTTTCGAAAATTTTCACTTGGAAACACAAAATTGCCCATATCTCCGTAGATATTGATCCTAGGGCAGTCAAATTTGGCCTGAAATTTCAGTTACCTTTAGGCGGCTGTATCTCGGAAACGGTGATAGCTAGGACCCTGGTTGTTTCACCAAAATGTAGCTCTGAATACGCTCTACATCGACTTTTTCAAAACCCACTTTCGAAAATTTTCACTTGGAAACACAAAATTGCCCATATCTCCGTAGATATTGATCCTAGGGCAGTCAAATTTGGCCTGAAATTTCAGTTACCTTTAGGCGGCTGTATCTCGGAAACGGTGATAGCTAGGACCCTGGTTGTTTCACCAAAATGTAGCTCTGAATACGCTCTACATCGACTTTTTCAAAACCCACTTTCGAAAATTTTCACTTGGAAACACAAAATTGCCCATATCTCCGTAGATATTGATCCTAGGGCAGTCAAATTTGGCCTGAAATTTCAGTTACCTTTAGGCGGCTGTATCTCGGAAACGGTGATAGCTAGGACCCTGGTTGTTTCACCAAAATGTAGCTCTGAATACGCTCTACATCGACTTTTTCAAAACCCACTTTCGAAAATTTTCACTTGGAAACACAAAATTGCCCATATCTCCGTAGATATTGATCCTAGGGCAGTCAAATTTGGCCTGAAATTTCAGTTACCTTTAGGCGGCTGTATCTCGGAAACGGTGATAGCTAGGACCCTGGTTGTTTCACCAAAATGTAGCTCTGAATACGCTCTACATCGACTTTTTCAAAACCCACTTTCGAAAATTTTCACTTGGAAACACAAAATTGCCCATATCTCCGTAGATATTGATCCTAGGGCAGTCAAATTTGGCCTGAAATTTCAGTTACCTTTAGGCGGCTGTATCTCGGAAACGGTGATAGCTAGGACCCTGGTTGTTTCACCAAAATGTAGCTCTGAATACGCTCTACATCGACTTTTTCAAAACCCACTTTCCAAAATTTTCACTTGGAAACACAAAATTGCCCATATCTCCGTAGATATTGATCCTAGGGCAGTCAAATTTGGCCTGCAATTTCAGTTACCTTTAGGCGGCTGTATCTCGGAAACGGTGATAGCTAGGACCCTGGTTGTTTCACCAAAATGTAGCTCTGAATACGCTCTACATCGACTTTTTCAAAACCCACTTTCGAAAATTTTCACTTGGAAACACAAAATTGCCCATATCTCCGTAGATATTGATCCTAGGGCAGTCAAATTTGGCCTGAAATTTCAGTTACCTTTAGGCGGCTGTATCTCGGAAACGGTGATAGCTAGGACCCTGGTTGTTTCACCAAAATGTAGCTCTGAATACGCTCTACATCGACTTTTTCAAAACCCACTTTCCAAAATTTTCACTTGGAAACACAAAATTGCCCATATCTCCGTAGATATTGATCCTAGGGCAGTCAAATTTGGCCTGAAATTTCAGTTACCTTTAGGCGGCTGTATCTCGGAAACGGTGATAGCTAGGACCCTGGTTGTTTCACCAAAATGTAGCTCTGAATACGCTCTACATCGACTTTTTCAAAACCCACTTTCGAAAATTTTCACTTGGAAACACAAAATTGCCCATATCTCCGTAGATATTGATCCTAGGGCAGTCAAATTTGGCCTGAAATTTCAGTTACCTTTAGGCGGCTGTATCTCGGAAACGGTGATAGCTAGGACCCTGGTTGTTTCACCAAAATGTAGCTCTGAATACGCTCTACATCGACTTTTTCAAAACCCACTTTCGAAAATTTTCACTTGGAAACACAAAATTGCCCATATCTCCGTAGATATTGATCCTAGGGCAGTCAAATTTGGCCTGCAATTTCAGTTACCTTTAGGCGGCTGTATCTCGGAAACGGTGATAGCTAGGACCCTGGTTGTTTCACCAAAATGTAGCTCTGAATACGCTCTACATCGACTTTTTCAAAACCCACTTTCGAAAATTTTCACTTGGAAACACAAAATTGCCCATATCTCCGTAGATATTGATCCTAGGGCAGTCAAATTTGGCCTGAAATTTCAGTTACCTTTAGGCGGCTGTATCTCGGAAACGGTGATAGCTAGGACCCTGGTTGTTTCACCAAAATGTAGCTCTGAATACGCTCTACATCGACTTTTTCAAAACCCACTTTCGAAAATTTTCACTTGGAAACACAAAATTGCCCATATCTCCGTAGATATTGATCCTAGGGCAGTCAAATTTGGCCTGCAATTTCAGTTACCTTTAGGCGGCTGTATCTCGGAAACGGTGATAGCTAGGACCCTGGTTGTTTCACCAAAATGTAGCTCTGAATACGCTCTACATCGACTTTTTCAAAACCCACTTTCGAAAATTTTCACTTGGAAACACAAAATTGCCCATATCTCCGTAGATATTGATCCTAGGGCAGTCAAATTTGGCCTGAAATTTCAGTTACCTTTAGGCGGCTGTATCTCGGAAACGGTGATAGCTAGGACCCTGGTTGTTTCACCAAAATGTAGCTCTGAATACGCTCTACATCGACTTTTTCAAAACCCACTTTCGAAAATTTTCACTTGGAAACACAAAATTGCCCATATCTCCGTAGATATTGATCCTAGGGCAGTCAAATTTGGCCTGAAATTTCAGTTACCTTCAGGCGGCTGTATCTCGGAAACGGTGATAGCTAGGACCCTGGTTGTTTCACCAAAATGTAGCTCTGAATACGCTCTACATCGACTTTTTCAAAACCCACTTTCGAAAATGTTCACTTGGAAACACAAAATTGCCCATATCTCCGTAGATATTGATCCTAGGGCAGTCAAATTTGGCCTGAAATTTCAGTTACCTTTAGGCGGCTGTATCTCGGAAACGGTGATAGCTAGGACCCTGGTTGTTTCACCCAAATGTAGCTGATTTGAAATACTTCAAATCATTAATATTTGCAAAAATAAAAAATCCAAAAACAGACAAATGTGAGGCGAAATCGGTCCGTTACACAACGTATTGACAATGTTGGCCCGGCCAACGAACAGAATAAAGAAGACAGCGAAGGAGAACCACTTTCATCCACGGGTCATCTTGGTACATCTTCTTCTCACATCGGTCATCGGGGTTTTCGCTAATCGCTGGTTAGGCTGGCTGCTTCGGCTGACGCCACTGATGCGGCTTCTTCACCTGCTTCAATCCCACTTCGCTATCTTCTTTATCCAGAAGTAAACCCTTCTACCTGGGGTACACAGCTTGTGGTGAAAACGTTAACAGGTATTCTGGTAGAAAGCGTAGGGGGAAACAACAACCTCCTAGCTGTCACAGAAGGGGAGCAACTCTTGATCGGAGCGCCACGCCTCTACTCACGTCTCAGAGAGGGGAGACACCACAACCTCTGTAAGATACAAACAACACGGAGAGGGGAGATACCACAAACTCTCAAACACACAACACGAAGAGCGGAGACACCACAACCTCTTCAAACATCAACTCAACATGGAGAGGGGCGACACCACAACCTCTCCAAAACGTAAACTCTGTGCAAAGAGGGGAAACACCGCAACCTCTCGAGTTTACCACAATTAGAAAGGGGAGACACTACAACCTTTCTACAAATACAACGCTGAGAGCGGGACGACCACAACCTCTGAACAACTCAATCGAAGGGGACCAACTCCGAGGAGCACACACGGCTCTAAGCAACTAACAGAGAGGGAAGACACCACAACTTCTCAATAGAACAAATTCCAGCGCGGAAAGGGGGAAACCGCAACCTTTCCAAATACAAGGATGTGTTTTTTGACAAGATTCACAAAAAATGCAATTACTACGTAACGGTAAGACCTAAGGTCATAATTTTGGCGGCAATTTTCCGAAAATCAAATGTAGAGTCTACCATGGCGAACCGGTTAAAAACTTAAATTTTTCTGATATAAAAAGTTCACCTTCACGAATTCGTCTTTCAATAGAACAGAATTCTTCTATCGGCCTGGATTCATTTAACTTGTACAGATAACTATTTTTAGCCAACTCTGAGTTCTGATAAAGTTTTACTTAAGGAAGAAAATGACATTTCGTCCTTACTAATATAACAGATCGCTTCCCAGTAAAGGGTTCCCTAAATTGTATAAAGAGGGTATTAAACAGAGATTATATAGAAGTGGATCCAATACTCACAATTTCCCTGATTCACTCAGGGGACTTTCAATATCTTGTTGCTTCCAAAGGATGGTAATAGTAATAGTGAATGTTGTGAAGATCACACCAGGGGAAGATCGATAAAGCTATACACGACCAAAATTATTAGCCCGTTTATCCTTTATATGGAAATTCCGGAAGCTTCCTTTTTAGTTGTAACAAACTGGACTTTTTGTAAGCGGGAAACTGCATTGTTATAGGTTAATGCCATCGTTTATAATTCAATATCTCTGTTTTAATACTATTTGCAATTTTCAGGGTATTTGCTGGCACAACAGTTATAGCCAATTATCTGCTCATGATAACATGGACTCCAGCATCTGTATCAATTATGGAACGGATCCCGTTTTCATTGGAAAATTGCATGTCGGCGAAAATTTCACAAAAATTACACAAGTCAATTAGCCGATTAGGAAAATACGCAGAAGACTTAATTATAAATGCAGTAGTTAAATTATCGATATTGTGGATCGTACTCTTAGGTAAGTGGACTGATTCATGCCATAATATATTCATCCTTCTCCTAATTTTTCCCGTTATCGGTTACAGGTCTATTAGGAATACTTAGCATGACCGTAGTTTTATATTGGCCTAGTATACAGCTTCCCGACACACCCGATTTCCAACTGTTCGACTCGAAACATCCGTTCGAGCTGTATGACATGAAATTCAGGGATAAATTTTGGTTTGAAAAATCAATAACGGTATGTAACTGATAAATATTCCTCCTCAAGTTTTCAATTTTTTACGAATTTTCTCTCCAGTCTGTAGATAATTACAATCTCCCGTTACGATTTGTATGGGGCGTATTGCCGACGGACAATGGAAACTATTTTGATCCATTCTCGCGTGGAGATTTGTATTTTGACAATAATTTTGATATGTCGTCGACTGAATCGCAAATTTGGCTTCTCGACTTCTGTCGCAAAATCAAGCATCAGGAATTCTATCAGTACTCGTTCGGCGGTGGCATTTTAATGCCGAATTGTTTCATTGAAAATTTCGTAGCGTGGATGAATCGCGAGTGAGTACATACATAAATATAACGGCGATTTAGATCAACACTGTGCACCGTGGTACAAATTTCTTTTCTACTTTCAGATGTTTTGAACCGATGGACAAAACAAATCGAACGCCATGTTGTAAGACGTCCGAATTTCCCTACGATGCGGACGTGTTTGAACAATGCCTTCTATTGAGTTTGACATCGCTGTATTCAACGCCTCGTGAATTTTTCACGCCTGGCGTTGCCGGACCGAAATTTCAACGGCCCGATTCGACATTGAACGAAACATTTGCACAGGAAATGCGAGCACTGATTGTGGAGTATGAAAGTAACGTGCCGTATACGCTCGTCTATTCGGATGTGGGGACATTTGTTTCGGATGTGGAGAAATGGTTTCGGAACGAGTTGAAAACAGCGCCAGTGGGATTGCAAGGTGGGTGGTTTACCAGCGAGCTGGCATTTTACGATCTGCAGGATACATTGTCCAAGGGGACGGTTGTTTCGATTTTAATATCAATGTCGGTGTCGTTGTTGGTGTTGCTGTTTGTCACGCTCAACGTGTTGGTGAGCTTTTATGCAGTCATTACGATGACTTTCAGCATTTTTACAACTATTGCTATTCTAATACTACTTGGATGGAAACTGAATGTTTTGGAGAGTATATCAATCAGCACGGCAATCGGACTGGTGGTTGATTACAGTCTACACTACAGTGTGCACTATCGGCTTTCGTCGAGCGGTAACAGGGAGTCTGCAACAATGTTTGCAATGACACGCATGCTGGGTCCAACAGCAATGGCGGCTCTAACAACAGGAGCAGCCGGCGCTTTTATGATGTTTTCAAACATATTGCCGTACATCCAAATCGGAGTGTTTCTAGTAATCGTTATATCGGTCAGTTGGATTTATTCAACTCTGTTTTTGATGAGCCTGCTGAACGTCATAGGACCGCAATATGGTTTCATGCAATTCAATTATCCAATGATTGGCAAGCAGCGTAAGAAGAAGTTGAATGGCACGGACTTTCGAGAAAGGTAATTACAAAAATTTTGCAACAACAATTGTCTCTAATTGAATTTCTTTTGTATAGAAAAAAGAATGCCGTCGCATGTGAACAACTCCTCACGCCAACGAGTTCGGCCGTCGGCGAGCTAATCAATTCGGAAACGCACGAACTCGATTCACTAACATCAAATTCCGTGGTCGTAACCAAGCCAACATTGAATTTGCCTGAAATACCTCAAGCTTCCGACTACGAGCGTGTATTCAGTCGTATTGCATCGCTATCAAAGGAATATCGAAGCCCGTCAACCGGTAGTGCAGTGACTGTCGTTCTTGTCGACGATCATGACCCGAAAATGTAGCGAGAGTACACAAAGGCTATAGCTAGACATTATTATGTACTTTGGAAATTTTGATCTCAAACGTAGATCGTCGCCCTAAACCTTTTTGGGATCGTTTGACGATCGAACAAAAAATAAGTAGAAAGTATTGATGAAATCACGTTTTTTTCGTGATCGCAACATAAGCTCAACATTTTGATAAGATATTATATATATATGAATGGATATGTACTTGATATAGTGGAACACACTATTTTAATTGTGTATGTGTAGTAAAATTTGGATGGAATTGTAAAGATATGTGGACAGAAGAAGACTACTTATGACAAAGTGTTATTTGCCAATATATACTGAACAGTATTATTTTACATAGACGATTGTGAAGTATTGCAGAAAGAGAGACGAAATTATTTAAAACAATGAAACTATATATATGTATTTGTATTTTTAAGATGACAAAAGACAAACAAAATTATAAGGCCTAGGTAGTTGAATTGCATAGCGCAATAGTATTTAAATTTCATGTTAGTGTATAATAATTGACAAAACAAAAAAGAAGTGTCGTCAACTTAATTGTTTACTGTGATACATTCTAGTATATTGATGACAAAGCATACAAATTGAAAGTATAAAAAAATGCGTTTAGTGTTCTATATGATAATCAATTTGATGGTAGAATAAAAGTATATAAAAACGTTAAAAAGATTGTGTTCTCTTCTACGTATATGCTCTGGAAGGGTCCTTCGTCGTCCTGGAAGAGGGAGATCGTTCTGACCTTCCAGTACAGACTCTACAGAGGGACCAATAGACAGCCCACTATATCCGTTCGTTAGTAAAATCTCCATGAACATGAGGAGGGCAACGAGATCCTAACAAACTTTAAGACGACCCACAGGAGAATCCAGTTCACCATACGGAGAACTGCCATATCTAGATCTTAAAATCATCAGGAAACAGCAGTTTGTTTACCAAATAGGGAAATCCACACAATCCGCGCTACACGCCCTTGCAGGATAAATCGAAAGGACATTTGAGGCCAATAATACCGCGCTTGCTGCTTCTTCTTGGGCATTGCAGGAGCATTCAACAATACTGCCTTCGATGCAATTGAAAGAGCACTAAGAAATAAGATGGTAGAAAATACGACTATTGGATGGATGAGCAGTATGCTTTCCTCCAGAAAAGTCGTCTGCCAAATCAACGAAAAAACTCTCCTTGCTGAGGTTACTAGAGGCTGCCCACAAGGTGGTGTACTTTCGCCCCTCCTGTATGGTGCCTGGTTGCTGACGACCTTTTGTGGAAGCTCACATCTAATGACTTCTCCGTACAGGGATATGTCGACGATGTGGTTATAGTGGTCAAGAGTTTGTTTGAGGCAATACTACCAGATTTACTCGAACCAGAACTGAACAAAGTTCAAGAATGGTGTGATAGGAACGGGCTCCGAGTCAACCCATCCAAAGCGATCATCATACCTCAGACACCCGATAATGTACAACACCCCTCTATCAATTGGGAGTCAAGTCAAATACCTTGGGGTGATTCTCGAGAGTAAACTTTATTGGAAAAAGCATGTTCTTCTTCTTTTAGCGGTGCAGAAAGGTGTGAACCGCTGTGCATCTATGTGGATTCGAGTTATGGTTCGTTGTTGTTGTAGCGATTCAAGAGATTTTTTTTTCTCTTGAATCGAAGGGGGTCTTGGCAGCTCTTGGCCGTTTTTTTTTTAACAACGGGTAGCTCCGGGACGATTTACATCGAAGAACCGGCTGCCGTAGGAGCATTTTATGGACAACACAAACATCCATGGGCCACAGTGGGATTCGAACCCACGCACCGGCAACTCAGAGATAGAGATAGAGTGACATCTCTGCCACTGAGCCACCGAATGCCCCAGTTATGGTTCGTCGATGCTTTCGTCCGTGATGTCAAGGGACAAAAACATAGCTGCTGCGATAGGGTTTTCCCACAGTGAGATAGGGGTTAAGTCAGTGGGCGCAGCTGGGCATTGAAACAAGTGACCCACATCGTGTGGAGCGCCCGCGCAGTTTGGACAGGTGTTTTCAATGTCCGGGTTAATGCGAGAAAGGTACGAATTGAGGCGCGAATAAAAGCCTGACCGAAGTTGAGCTAATGTCACTCTGGTGGCTTTCGGGAGCCTAATCTCCTCAGGCTCGACCCACCGCTTTGTATGTGACTAGCATGGTTTCTTTATCCTTGCCCCAGGTGCTACCAGCTAGTGCTTTTAGGATTTTATTCCTACTGCGCATCTTTTCGCAAACGGAAGCTGTGTGATGAGCTGACGTCATCATGCTCTCTAAATGGAGCCCGTGAATTTTAGGATTCGCAACAGTAGGAATTGGATTGTTGCCAATATGTACATCAACCTCCCACCGACAATCCCCCGACCAGGTGGTAAGAAATGTCGCAGAAGATTTAGACGCGGAGATGGTGAGGTTTCGGCTTTGGAAGAAAGCCTGTAATCGCCCAAGATAGCGATTAATTTGGAGGCGCATTTCATCCTTATCCTCCCCTGTGGCGAGCACGGTGCAATCGTCAGCCGATTCCTTCCGGTGGTGTAGGAAGGCCGGACATGTAGATGTTGAACAGAGTGGGGGAGAGTACCCCACCCTGTGGGACTCCTAATTTGATTTTCCTCAGCTTAGAACGTTTGCCACGAAATCCAACGGATCTCTTGAGCAGGGATATGCATATTCAGTAAGTTCGCGAGAAGCATCGAGTGATTGACATTGTCAAATGCACTCGTAAGGTCAATTGCCACAAGAATCGATCTGTGGCAAGGACGTCTGAAGTGTCTTCATCGAATGTTATGGTTGAGGCTACTGGAGTTACAACTCGCCTACGTCAAAATCAACAACAAAAAGCGAGAAGAAAAAATCCGAACTAGAGAAACAAACTCAACAAATATGTTTCTAATATCATGAACATCTCTTGTCCGACTGCGTCTTATTTGTGGTGATTTTAACATGCGAAACATATGTCGACCCGACTTACCTGGTCTCCCCTTAGAACCTAATGGTCCGTCTTCGCAGTTTCTTTCTGTAAATGCATTCATATGCAAGTTTGTGACTTACTACAGTTTAATATTACAAATAACTGCATAGTACGTAGGCTGGACTTGGTTTTTAGTAATTTGTCAGAGCATTGCCTTAACTCTATAAGAGCTCCATAGATAATGTTGTTACTGTTGATCCTTAACCATCCGGCCTTATCTGTCGATATAAATATCCGGTTTGATCGTCCTCAAAGTCATGATGGTCACAATTACATATTTCAATTTCAGGAAAGGAAACAATGAGTCAATCAATCAAAAATTGATAGATACTGATTGGCCGAACATCCTAAACAGACTTAGCTGTGATGCAGGTTTCAACATGTTGTACAGTGTTAATTATAACATCATCTGTGAATTCTTACCAATAAGTTCGCAAATGCGTAACCAATGTCCAGTTTGGTTTACACGTTCTATCTGCAATGTACTTCGCAAGAAAAACAATATTCGTGTTCGGTACAAACGGTTGAAACGCACTTCTGATCTTTCACTAGATAGATAGATAGATAAACGTTTTATTTGCTATTCAAAATTCGCAATTACATATTTATAAAGTAGTTTTAAAAAAAAAACGATTATGGCGTGGCATTTTGCCGTCTGCCCGGTTCGATTGACTAAAATCACTAACTACATTCAAATGTTTAAATTTAGCATATTCAATTGATTCATCGATTTCTTTTCATAATTAGATATGAACATAATCTTATACAATAGTAATAAAATATTAAATGATTAAATTAATTGATTGAGCTCAGTACATACATTCGTTTACTATTCGGTGTCGATATTTCAGCGCGATGTTGCAGTACTCGTATAAATCATCCCAGTTGGATCCGTTTAATAAGTCTTCGACTTCACGTTTATCCAGAACATTTTTACCGAAACATGATCTTCTAATTTCCTTTAGAATTGGGCATACTCCTATAAAGTGACGCGTATCCTCTCTGGTGTTTAGGTTACAAAGATCGCAGATTTATCGATAAATCGTTTCGATGCGGTATATAGTTCAGAGGCAGCATCTCTCCTCTAGCTTTGAAGATCGTCGAAATCTTGTGCGTACTGTAGCCGTTTTGGAAATACGTGTTGTGCTGAAGCTCTTGGTTTAGTTTTACGTAAATTTCCCGATGATGTGACGCCACTGCCTCTTCCTTCGTTTTCGTCACTTCAAAATTTATCTCATCGTTAACAAATTTTCGGAGCAAGTGGCATGTCTCGTGGTCCCCGTTCCAATTTACTTCGACTCCTATTTCGCTCGCCAGAGTTTGTAGTTCCGCAAAAAATCCACTATTGTTGGCGACACAATACTTCATCAATATTTTCGGCATCCTGTAGTCCCTCAAGGCTGCAACCTTTATGATGTAGTTAATGTGAATTTACAACGGTTCAACAAATAACGGTTTTAGGCCAGTTTCTCGTAGAAGCATGTAGTTAGGGCTTTTTTCGGGAAGATGGAAAGTGCGCTTCAAATAGTATCGTTGTAGTTTCTCGACTGCATCGTACTTATTTCCACCCCATACTTGCGCACCATATAAAAGCACTGACTTCGATACTGCTTTGTAGATATTATATTTCACCGTATGACATAAGTCAGGATTATGGTAACAGTTCTTCCAAATCGAGTTCATCGCCCATTTAGCCTCATTGAGTTTCTTCTCAAGATGATAATTAAAGTTCAGATTGCTGGTAATCTGAACGCCGAGGTACTTATAGCTCTTAACGATTTCGATCTCCCTTCCGTCAAAAGTCCACTTCTCATTTCGTGCCAGTATATGCCGCTTCTTAAACGCCATCACTTTCGATTTTTGAAGGTTCACCATCAACTTCCATTGATTGCAATACGCCTCAATATGGTTAAATACTTTGCAAGTCTCTCGGTGATTTGGCGAAAAACACCATGTCGTTGTCGTCAGCGTAAAATAGTCCTTTGAGCGTTGTTCCAAAAGCATCTACACCACCAGGCATACCATCCAATATGTCGTCCACATACGTCGCAAATGCATCCGGACTTACGACACACCCCTGACGCACTCCTGCATTTGTACCGAGTTTCGATGACATTCGAAACCCGTTCCATATTATGGCTGTGGTATCCTTATATAATTGTTCCAAGGCATATCCAAACTTGTACGACATTCCGTGGTTGTACAACTTATAAAAAAGGGACGGGCGATCAATAGTGTCGAAAGCGGATTTGAAATCCACAAAGAAAGCATATAGTCTGCGCCCTTGATTCAGGTACAACTGCGCTAAATTGTACAAAACAAAGACATGGTCATTCGTGGAGTATCCTGGACGAAATCCCGCTTGATTCTCTGATATAATTTCACCTTCGTTTAACCACCTAGCAAATCTTGCTTGTAAAATTGTGGTATGGTGTCGCAAATCACGAAAGTAAGTTTTTTTGGTCTTACGTGAATAAAATTAGATCTTCCTCTGCATTTCCTGCGGAGCTTCCTTGGGATGCGAGTTATTTGCATCTTATTTCGCAAGCACGTATAATAAATGTGACCATACTGTTTCTTTTCGTACACAGTCTGCACATCCTGACTCTGTTCCATCTATTAGCTACTACTTATCGGTATCCTAATGGAATACCGAATTTGTTTCTAAAAAGGACATCTGCCTCGATTTGTCTTCCGGTTTCCATTATCTTTAATAAAAGCATCGAAGAAGGAATATTTCGTGTGATTTTTTGTCGTTTTGTCGTTTTGCCGTCCCTATTGTCATCCTGCTCTAAACTAAACTACTAGAAAATATACTATCCAACTACATTAATGTCAACTTTAGTCACCTAATATGCCACAATCAACATGGTTTTCAGAGCAAGAAATCCAGTGTAACTAATCTCGTAAACTTTATCACAAAATCATTTAACCTAGATGTACACGTCATCTATACCGGTTTCTCGAAAGCCTTCGACTCTGTTGACCATACATTCTTATAAACAAATTATTATCCTTTAATTTTCCTGAAAGGCTTTTATGTTCCTACTTTTATCATCCTTCTTGGTTGACAGATCGTCGAGTGTCGTTTATAATTAAATTGTCTCTTCGTTCTTTTGTTCTTCGACGATGAGCCTCAGGACTCAATCCTGGGACCTATATTGTTTTCGTTTTTTATAACGAGCTTTCCTCTCTGATGGATCTTTATTGTATGCTGATGATTGTAAGATATTCAAGCCCGAATCATCTATAGTTGACTGTGTGTCCTTACAAAACGACTTGGATGTCGTGACATAATGGTGTTAGTCAAATAAGTTACTATTGAATGTAGCTAAATGTTTGGTTATTGTTTATTCCCTTAAAGCAGATCCTATTTGCTTTACGTATCGTGGAATCGTGGAATTTTCTTATCGCAGAAAACTCCAGATTTTTCTCGCCACTTCATGCACCCAACCTTTGTGCGATGTTTGATATCATCATCGCATGTAGCTCCTTTGTTTACCATCGAGCCAAGATAATTGAACTTGGGACAAAACTTAAGCTGCTCTCCTTTTATGTACATATGTATCTGGTATCGGTGCATCAGGGTCTGAGAACGGGCAGCATAAGAACTGAGTCTTTGTTATACTAAGTCTCAGTCCATGCTCCTCCAGAATGTCACATCATTTGGTAAGTGCAGCTTGCAAAGCAACGAGGACTAGCGAGGACTATATCATCGGCAAAAAAAAGAGATTTTGCTAGGCCGTCAGAGATACGCGTTAATGTTGAAGAGCAATGGACTCAATACACTGCCCTGGTGTGATCCGACATTCACCGGAAATTCTTCTGATTCACCGGCTGTGCATCTAACCTTAGTCGTAGCTCCATCATACATGTCTCGTATCATCCTGACATATGCCTCAGGGACATTTAGTGCACTCAGGCCAACCATATCAGATCACGAAGTACTCTATCGAAAGCCTTTTCCAAATCGATGAATACAAAGTGCAAGTCCTTTCGTGCTGCTCTATATTTTTTCATCACAATACGAATGCACTGAATCGCATCGACTGTAGATCGACCTTCGACAAAGCCGCCCGCATTGATTGTCATTCAACCGCACAATCTTTCTCAATCGGTTGCAGACAAGTCACTCGTAGATCTTCATTGTGAGAGATGTTAACTTTATAGCGCTATAGATGTTAAGTTGGCGTGTTCTTATAGAAAGGAAAAAGGAAACTTTCCCTGAAATCGTCAGGCACCTTTGATTTTGTTGAAGAGAACTGTAAATCAACTAAGCCCGACATTTTCCATTTTCAATCAAAATTCCGCGATGATTTTGTCCGTTCCATCTGCCTTTCCGCGTTTCATTTGATGCATTGTCTCCGTCCCCCCTTCCTCTGAGATATCTTCACTATTTGTGGTATTCGGCTCAACATCTTTAAAAGCTGCTCGAGGAAATTCTTCATTTAGAAGTTCGTCAAAATACTCTCGCATCCTGCTAGATATTGCCGTAACGTCCTCCACTTACTTTGGCGCCTGTACTTCTCGAGCGTCCGTTCTCCACTGGAATGCGTCCCTAAATATCCTGGCGTCGTGCTTAGGCCTCTCGCGCAATGACGGCCTTTCGGTCGCAGTCTGAACTTCTAATTCTTTTACTTTCTTCCGGCATTGCATGTAATTTTCGCGAAGTTGAACCCGTTCGGCTTCACTGCTTGACTCACATGTCGTCCATGCCTTAAATCCGTTCGATTTGGCTTGCACTGCTTTTTTTAGTTTCGGCGTTCCAACACCATGTTTCTTTCTTAGTGTGAAGTGACCCTTTTGAAACTCGAAGTGCCTTTTCCGCCTCGCCTCTGACATTTCAGCGAAATTATTCCACATTTGTGTTAGACTTTGCTCGGTGCAGTTGGTGTTGTTTTGAAACTACTCCGTCATTTTATCAATGAATTCAGTTACAACAGGTTTAAAGTTTTTGTTTGTGAGATTGTGCCACTTGATTTTTTGCGACTGGTTTCGGAGTTCATCTATTTCTTACTTCTCCTCCTTTCAAAATCAATTCTGACAGAAGCAATCGATGTTGGCTAACCAAAGCACCCAAGATCACTACGTTGCGTGTTTCCTATCTCCGTGTCCACTACTGTAAGAGATCAGGTGTCTCTGGTTTCTCACAAACCATGTGTGCACATAGTCAGAATAGCTTTACCTTCGTCATTTCTGACTGTTGAAGGGCTACCCTTTCCACCATGGCAATCCTCGTAATCATCATTTGATTCATCCACATGACCATTTAAATCTGCTTCCAAGAACACCAATTCGGTATCTGGAATGGTTTGAATCAGGGTGTCAACGTCATTCCAAAATGCCTTTGGTGGCAGTTCCACTTGGGGAGCATAGACACTTATTACGTTCCAGACCCTTCCGCAGATAGCCAAATGGATGCTGATCAAGCGATCATATCTCTTCGCGACACTTACTAAGCTGCCAAATAAAGACGAAGCCAGAATAATAACAACTCCGTTTTCATAGTAGTAGAATGTGTACTTCGTGGAATTCGTAAGAAACAGGGCTCTGTCGATATGGGTATTTCGCCCCTTCGTCTCTTGCACGCACATAATGTCTATCTCTCTCCGCTTCATGATATCCCCAATCTCCCCGCTCTTTGACGTCATGGAACCGACATTCCAGCTTTCAACCCTCAGCTTCTCCACAATGTGGTTGGACTGCCTTATATTGCTGGCCCCCGGAAACCGTCGAGCTCTGGCGCGAACTAGGTTCGCCCCGGCCTCACACAACTACAGAAGTAGTGCCCAGCGGGGTAGTGCTTATATCTGCGTGAATTTCCTTTCATTCTTTTACACCTTTTGGAGAAAGGTTGAGTATTTTGGCAGTAGTATGTGGACAGAAGTAAATTTATGAACTTTCTTTCCCTCGGAATGCATAGTCTTGGAATTAGAGATTTGTTTTTCACTCTAAGAGTTTTCATCTGTCCTGTCGCTTTTAGTCACCTTCTAGGATACGCCAGGAAAAGCGGTGGCATTATTCTTGACCCATGCCACCGGGCTATGAAGAAAAAACTTGGTTCTAAAAACGATCCTTACTACTTCGAGAAAGACGATCTCCTCCTGGATGACCAAAACAAAATTTAGAATTAGAATTAAGAACTTCGGAAATAATTTCTATCCTATGACAGTCGATCGGCCACACAATGCTAAATGCACGAAAACACATTTATTTATTTTATATCAGCGCATGTAATAAGTTTTATGATCACAAAAAAAAAGTATTCGAGGAAACTTAGAGGGGATTCACACTATGGACAGGATTTACTAAAACCACTGAAATAATCGAGTCGAAACCCGCCTACTAGATGAAATCGTATGTCATTAAATTCAAAATGCATCGTATAATGTACTCGGTATTATTCAAATTGCAGTACATTATGGTACAACTGTTAACTAAATCTAGGATTTAGTACTTGCCCATAGTCTGAATCCCCTTTTAGGTTGCATACACACACGGAGAATTCACGAATTACGATTCGCCGTGTATGTGCGGCCTTGCATACTCATATTCTCTCTAGTCACACTAATAATTTCTACATTATTTACTTTCGAGTATTTTCGGATTAGCGACACGAAAGACGTGAGGCACCATGCCGGCCAGGGTTGTAAATAATTCCTCAGATATTTCACGAGGCAGTAGTAATTGAAGAGTGCTGAAAGTACAGAATAATTATAGGCATTTAGTTTCCTGCAATTCAACGGTGGCAATTCCAGGACATGTTATTTATTTATTTCTGATTTCAAAATTACCTCAACTCAGCTCCACCCCAGCTTGCTGATTCAATCATGAAACCTTTAGCACACTTAAAGACAAGCTCAGCTCGTCGCATACACCACGATACAGTCATGTCCTGCAAAAAAATGTAAATGCCTCAATTTATTATAAAATCGGGTGAATTCAATTTATACAAACCTCAGACATTTCATGCCTTAACAACGCCGGTATAGTTAGCATAGTCACATCATGCTTACTTGCCGTCTTTAGGATATTCCTTAAACCTAAAATCACTGGATGACGAGAATTTATGTCGCCCGGACTATTGAACGGTTCATCCGAAATTAGATGAAAAATCACATGCGACTGCGACAAATTGGAATGTTTTGTTATGAAGAAATCGCCTGTTTTCAGCTTATTTATTGATTTCTTATCATGTGACGAGGCGTCTTGGGAGTTGAGTGTGTTCACTTCGGTTTGGATTTTTTCTAGTTGATCGTCGATCTGAAAGTATGTGTTTGGTCATATATGATCAGTCGAAAGAAAATATAAAAATTAAAATTGCAATTGTAGTTGGCTGATTGGTACCCGTTCTCTCAAAAGAATGAGAAGGAGACATAATGGTCTAGGATCAGGGATCAGGTAAAAAGGCTATTTCAACAAAACTAAAATGGAGTCGAACCGATCAATTAAAGATTGACTATTCCACGCCCAACTTACTTGTTCGAAATGAAACTCTGTCGACATATTAGCATTCTTCACGATCTTCTTGTTCGCCTGGACTTGCCCGGATGGCGTTAAAACAACAACACCGCACAGGGAACTTGAATACAGTCCCAGAGCCATATTGAGACCTCCCAAACTGAAAAAATAAAAACATTCGAAAAAATATTAACCAATAAAAAAAACAGTCCTGACCTTTCATCGGCATGCAGCGGACTACACAAATCCGTGACATCAGCACTCAATATTCGAATGTTATGCATATGCTTTAGCTGTGATCCCAAATGAATCGTGAAACTCTCCTCCATGGATGGTGTTTGAGTGACAAACATTGAGGAACGATTCCCTAGGGGTGTCGCCACCGGTGACGACTGAAACACCTTACTAACTTGCCCGGTAATCCATTCACGATATTCGTTACGTTGATGCGAACGAATTGCTTCCAATTCAGATTCGAATTTCTTTCGAACGAAATTTTGTGTAGTGTACTGATGGGCGAGGAGTTTATTGATGTCCTAATAATTATAAAAGCAGCAAATTTAATAAATTAAATGAGACAATTTTGATTTAATTTGTACTTCAGATGTTGTAGAGATATCCAATTGATTGATATTCATATCCATTTCCTCTTGTTGCTCGGAATTCAAGGCTTCTACTTCAGCGTCCATTCGGTTGATCATCTCGCCGACTGTTTTAGCATATCCTTTTTCCTTGACTAGAATTTCGGGGAGTGATGATGAGTGCACAAGCCTGGAAAGTCGTGGAAATTTTGAATGCTTATACGTGTATATTCCGAGGGACTACAAATCACATCTCTCTTGCGTCAATTTATTCTAGCTCCATTTTTTCTAACAGTTGTAATTCCTTAAGTGCAGAAATCTAGGGTTAATTTTGGCTCGATTTTTGCATAATTTGTATGAATTGTACCAAAATGCAGAACATAAGGGGCAGCTTAAATGAACTCGAGCTAAAATTAACCCTAGTTTCCTGCGCTTAAGAAATTGTACAGATCTCTGCAGTGCCCACATATTCCATGTGTCCCAAGATGGATGTAATTCGGCAGTCTATGAGGCTCGAATGAAGGAAGCGTTCTATCGCTTTCCCTTGGTCGAGTTCTCAGTGGCTCCCCTAAATATTAAGTGTAAGTGGTAGTCGAGTCTATGGCTGCCGTAAATGACAAGGTGCTTGGGGTCCACCGCACGTTGTAACGCAGACACGTCAGATGGTGGACTAGGGACTTAAGCGTCAAGAAGTATGAGGTAGCTCGCCTTCGAAGACGCTGACAGTGAGCTCTGAGATCATCTGTCGTGCTCTGACATCACGTTGATCTGCTTGACTATAGTTCCGCCCACCGGCGGGCTATTTTCGAGTATCGCGATATGATGGCAAAGTGTAAAACAGATCATTGGCAACGCTTCGTCAGTGCGTCTTCCAACGATCCTTGGGGTAACGCCTATAGGGTCTGCCAACTTCAATCTAAAAGTAGGATTCCTCATCACTGGTACGGATGGCTTAAAGCATGCTTTCTTCTTCTTCTTTTAGCGGTGCAGAAAGGTGTGAAACCTCTGTGCATCTATGTGGGTACGATTTATGGTTCGTCAATGTTTGTGTCCGTGAGGTCTAAGGACAAAAACATAGCTGCTGCGATAGTGGGCGCAGCGGGGCATTGAAACAAGTGACCCACATCATGAGGAGTACCATTGCAGTTTGGACAGATGTTTTGGATGTCCGGGTTTATGCGAGAAAGGTACGAATTAAGGCGTGAACAAAAGCCCGACCGAAGTTGAGCTAGTGTTACTCTGGTGGCTAATCTCCTCAGGCGCTCTGAGAGGACTCTATTCGCACCTAAACTCGCGATAGACCGATTCACTTCTTCAGTGTGGATCGCTGCCATGGCGGCTCGGTATGTAACTTCATCGTAAGGGTCCCGTTTGTATCCCTGAACCTCTCTCTCAAGGTCTCGTAAACCACGCCTGACATGTCGTTGTGAAGGAATTCGGTCCATGAGATGATTATTGGGATGATCCCCACGGTAGCAACCAACAAGATACAGTTTTGAGAGTAGGAGATTGTGGTCACGTATTGGCATCAATTTTGTCTCCTGATGTAAGTGATCCTGGGCAGGCATCAGAAGGCAACCTGTCGTGATGCGTAGAGCGGTATTTTGGCATTCCTACTGGGCATTTTTTCACAGACTGAAGCTGCATGATTCGCAGACGTCATCATGTTCTCTAGGTGAAGCCCGCGAATTTTTGGGGTTTTTAACAGTAGGAACAGAATTGCTGCCAATACGTATATCCATCTCCCATCTGATGTCCTCCCACCAAGTGGTGAGAAAAGTCGCAGAGATGGTTAGGTTTCGGCTTTGGAAAAATGCCTGTAATCGTCCTAGATAGCGATAAATTCGGAGGCGCATTTCATCCTTATCGTTCCCTGTGGCGAGTACGGTGCAATCGTCAGCATAGGAAATCACCTCGATTCCTCCAGGTGGTATGGGAAGGCCGGACATGTAGATGTTAAACAGAGTGGGGGAGAGTACCCCTCCCTGTACCCTAATTTGATTTTCCTAAGCGTAGAACGTTTGCCTCGAAACTCGGTGAAGGAGTGCCGACCAGCTAGATAATTGGCAATCCAACGAATCTCTTGTGCCGGAAGATGCATATTCAACAAGTTTGCTAAGAGCATTGAATGATTGACCTTACCGAATGCATTTGATAGGTCTATTGCCACCAGAATGGTTCTGTGACAACGACTGCGTTGATTTAGCCCATCACGAATGCGTGTAGTGATCGCATCGAGGGCAGTGGTGGTACTATGCATTTTCCTGAAGCCATGCTGGTGAGGTTCTGGCTTCGCACGTGGAACAAGAGTGGGGTGAATAAGGGCCTCCAGCGTCTTTGCGACAAGAGAAAGTATCGTAATGGGGCGGTAGGATTCCCCGAGATTTGCGCTCTTCCCTGGCTTGAGACAGGGAACAATTCGACCTGTTTTCCAGATTTCAGGGATGGCAATCGTGGACATCGACAAGTTAAAGGCGGCCGTGAGATACTCAATGGCTGGAAGGTCGAGATATTTCAACATGGTCATCGAAATGCCATCTGGTCCGAGGGCCTTGGAGTTTTTAGCATTCTCGATTACTTTTTTAACCTAGTCCGCGGTAAAAGATGGTATGGTGTCAACATTCCGGCTGCGAATCCGTCTTCTAATTTTGCGCTTTAGGCCGTCAGACTTGGGATGTTCAATAAATTGTTTATTGAACAGGCTCGCACACTGAAGAGGATCGCAGGTTTTTGTGTTGCCAAATTCAATGGCGTTGTTGCCCTTTTCTTTCCGAGGATTGGAAATGGCGCGGACGGTAGACCATAGTTTACTGACACCTTCATTGAGGTTGCAGTCATTGAGGTGCTCGTTCCATTTCGCCTTCCGATAGCCTTTTACTTGTCGATTGATTTCGGAGTTAAACTCCTGAATTCTGGGATCACCTGGGTGAGCGCGTCTGATGTTATCTCGTTCATCGGCTAATCTGGCGGCACTGGTAGGGAAATTAGGTCGAACTTTCGGGATACGTCCAGCAGGAATATAACGTGCCGCTGCTTTGGCAATGACGTTCCTAATATTTCGTTCGTCCTTATGAACGTTAGTTGGTGTAGGTAGCTCGATGAACTTCGGCGACGAATATGCTTTGAAACCCTCCCAATCGGCTTTCTTGTGATTGACAAACGTTCGCTTCTCAGACTTAGTCAGGTTTGCTGGTTTGTCAATTCTTATTATGATTGGGAGGTGATCGGACGAGAGAGCAGTGTGCGTCTCCCATCGAGTAGCACTGATTAGGCTGGCACTTACAATAGTTAAGTCAGGAGAGCTACTGCAAGTGCCTGTGACTCGAGTCGGCGAGTCTTCATTCTTCTTCTTCCTTGCTTCGTTCTTTATACCGCTCCATGGTTCCGCGTTGCTCGACCTGCGGTGTAGGCACATCGCCCGTTTTGCGATAATTTCTCAGCATATTTCTACAGGCAGCTCTATCTTGGATCGTGTCATCGCCGAGACCAATGCGTTGTTGTTGACGAATTGACGGCGAGTCTTCATTGAGTGGACAGAAATCTGAGGCGTCTAGAGATTCGGCAATAGTTATACCCCTGGCATCGTTGTTGAGGTCAGAATGCCAGAGCTCATGGTGCGCGTTAAAGTCACCAAGAATGATCCTGTGCTCTCCAGATAGGAGAGGACCAATATCGAAACGATAGACAGAAGGGCAACTAGAGTGTGGTGGAACATATACATTAAAAATTTCGATATTACTCCCTGATGAAACTGAGATGGCTTGCATTTCCGCCGTGCCGCCGACATCTTCATCTAATACACAGTAATGTACGGACTTGTGTATTAGGAAGGCAAGTCCACCTCCAGGGTGAGAATCATTCCTGGCGGCTGGTCTATCTTTGCGCAGTATAACGTAATTGCCATGGACGCTAAGAGACGAGTTCGAATGGAGCAAAGTCTCCTGGATGGCAGAAATCAGAATTCTGTTTACACTCATGAAGTGAGTGATCTCGGTAATTTTTTGGTGAATGCCGTTGCAGTTAAAACTGCAATAAGGACAGTGGAGTGAAAACCGCTGGAGGAGGAGCAGGGGTTAAACTAGGTCTAGCATTCCTGATCATATTGTTTGGGGGTGCTGGGGGCTGAGGAAGAGGTGGAGGGCTAGGAGCAGCCCGTGGTCGCCCTGTGTTTATGCATCTCGGTGCAACATATGATGTGGAGTGCTGACCAACCCTTCTCAAGCCAGAACACCTGAGTTGTGCCCATTCCAAGCAGCAATTACACTGCACTGACCTGGCATTCGAACCATAATTCGTTGGCCGCAAACACTACAAAACCATACCTCTGTGCCTGGATTTGTTTCAATGCCAGCGCGAATTAATAAAATTGAGAGCAGCCGCGCCGAGATGTAATGCTCCCAATATGACGAAAAAACACATAACTCGAATCCACACATATACACAGGCAAACAAAACCTTCCTGCATCGAACCTTCAAGGCTCTTGCCAGGGAGGTATATTGGCAACTTTTGGCCGTTTCCACGTAGAAAACGGGTGCGGTCCGCCCCGTAGAGGCAGTCTCCGTAGGACCGCACTTTACAGAGTTCCCTTTAGTCGCCTTATACGACAAGCCAGGAACACTGTGATTTATTATTTCTCCACACCACAGGGGTTACTCAGAATATGCGGGAAAATAACGCCCCGTGAACAACAAACCATGACGAGTTACTCGGCCTGCGGTGTAGGTATCGCACATCCTGGCGGTAATGTCTTAGCGTATTTCTACAGACAGCTCCATCCTGAATCGTGTTATGCCTGAGACCAATATGTTTAGAAAAACAATTCACACACCTGTGGAATGACTGAGCAAAGATCTCCTCATCAGTCGGTCCAATACGATCAGCAAATTGCAACAACTCCTCCTTGTACAGCTTCTCCGTGTCCTTAATGAGTGTCTCCAAATCAAAGTCCGGTTGCTTCGCCCGTTCAACAAGTGCATCATCACGTCGATCCATGAACGCTTGATTTTCCTTACTAATAAATAACTTCAACGCCTCCTTTAGATCTACAAAAACAGAAGACCATAAATATAAAGCACTTTTACAGAAATAATGATTTCTCGCAATTCTCACCTTCGTCTGCATCCAAATACTGCATCATTGGTTCCATCTCATTCATGAGTTTGTTCACCAATTCCCCGACATCACCCTCGAAGGGAAGTTGAATTTTCTCTTCGATTGTCCGTTCCGAGCCATCGTAATTTGTGTAATTGTACACGAAATTAACGCAATCGTCGTCATCGGCCAACATTTTCTAGTCGCACACTATACGCCCACGTCAACAACGCCTTCCCAAAATCATCCAATTCCCAAACAAATCGCAGCTGTTGCAGCCCCACAAAATCCCCAAAATTCATGGTCGAGCTCAAATTTCAGAACAAAAAACACTCAAGGGAAATTACTCCGAATGAGTTCTACAAATGCGCACTTATGGCAGCACACCAACCTGACAAATGATAGTGAGTGATGGCGTCTTTTTCGAATGTCAAACATCTGCATCGTAATTGGATTGGAATTTGTGCGTATATTGCGTTTTTTGCGAAATAAACGGGACAATTTTAGTGAAAACAACAAAAAAGTGTTTTTCAGTGTTCGTGGCAGTTTTCCTAGTTATGTGAAATGCAGAATCGCAGTAAAAGACAGAAAATCAATGACTCCGTCACGGTGCCAGTGAAACGGGCGCCAAAAGTTGTAAACAATAACCAAGAAGTGCCTGACGATGCCAATGGAGCGTATCGCATGAAGGAATGTCGCGTAAAATTGAAAAGGGTAGAGCTTGCCGATTTTTCAGTAATTAGTCGGCCAGCTCCTGTAAAGCGTCGCAGAGAAGAGGTGTGCCTGCTTAAGGATAGTGATGATGACGTTGTACCACCTTTGGATGTTGTAGATGATGTTGCGACGGACAACAAAGGACCAAGAAGTGGTCAACCGCAACGCTTGTCTCTGCGTCGGAAGTCCATTGCGGCCGAAAGGGCGAGTGAGGCTCAGCATGCGACAGCCATAGTGGACGTGGCCTCTGACACGGCTTCGGCCTCAAAATCCTCTCATGTCGAGCTGGTTGAACCGCAACGCTTGTCTCTGCGTCGGAAGTCCATTGCGGCCGAAAGGGCGAGTGAGGCTCAGCATGCGACAGCCATAGAGGACGTGGCCTCTGACACGGCTTCGTCCTCAAAATCCTCTCCTGTTGAGCTGGTTTTCAGCCCGGAGTCCAATTCAGCGGATGTGTGGAAGAAGAGTTCTCTCCGCCTATCGTTGCGGCGTATATCAGTTGCTGAGCCAAAAGAAATAGCCGCTCAAAATAATTGCACAAAATCCTCGGTCCCTCTTGCAGTCGAAAGTCACACAGGCGATAGAAAGTCGGAGCAAGTCTCCAGAACTGCATCCCCGATTCGATCCCAAAGGGTGGCCAACAAAAGAGCGAAAAAAGACGAAACTGCTGTCGTTGAGGCGGTTCCGGCCAAACGGCCCATGCTGGGAAACTCTCAAATCGCTAACACGTCTACAGCGAAGGATTATCAACTCAAAAAATGCGTGGTGAGATTAAAACGCATGCAGGAGGTTTCTGCTAAAAAATGCGCTATCAAACTGAAACGGGTAAATGAGACACCTAAGATCTGGGCCAAAAGCAAGCCAATCTACCGGCAGAAAGCCAAGGAAGCTCCGACAAAATTGCAAGAGCTGCCCGACAATGACAAACAAACCGCCCGACCAAAAGCACCAGCACCTACATCGCAAAAATTGCCCGACAATGACAAATCAACCGCCCGACCAAAAGCACCAGCACCTACATCGCAAAAATTGCCCGACAATAGCAAACCACAGGCCCCAGCAGATGGGCCAACATCGCAAAAATCGCCAGACAACAAGTCAAAGGTCCCAGCAGCTCAACCGCAAAAGCCGCCAGTGAATAGCAAACCAACCTACAGACAGAAGCTCCCATCCCGTCAGCCCGTTTCGCGAAAATCGCCCGACATCTTCTCCGAGGACAATGACGATCCCGCCAACTTATCCGACATTTACGCCTTCAACACCCAATCAAGCACGGCCGAAGACGAGCACGAAGACATCGCTGCCGATATTATCGCGAAAATGAAGAAAGAAAATAGGATCTGCATCGCTCGACATAAGCGCAATATCACCCGTCCGAATGGTATAAAGAAAAAGACGAATGCCTCCTCAACACTCTGGTCGCAACTTATTAAAAACAACACAGCTGGTAAGACGGCTCCACAAGAGAATCTACAAAAGAAATCGAAACCGGCTGCCAAAAAAGCTCCCGCAAAGAGACCCGGCACGTCTAAATCCAAAGCACAGGCAAATCGTACAGCACCATCCACTTCAGCCGCAGTCAATCGTCGGACACAAAATGTTCGTCCAAATCAAACGGCGCGGGCATCGCCTCTCTCCAAACCGAAACCGCCACAAAGACATGGCCTGGACAAGAGCCGGCTTCTTTTGTTCGCCAAAGAATTTGTGGGCACCTCGACACCCAACAAAGTCCTACCTAAGCCACCGTCTGCAACAAATCGACCGGATTTAACACCTATCTCGGCGCCACCACCACTTCCATCCCCGGATGTTGACACTCAACCGCCGCAGTTAGATTCCCCGCCCACATCGACAAGTGCTGCTCCGTCGCCGTGGCGAGTAAATGATGAGATTCACATTCCGCGGACTTTTTACTTTTCGCGTGCAACAGACCAGTTGCCTTCGTATTCCAGTGACGTGGTTCCATCCTCCCAGCAGGACGTAGTGGCTAGGAAAAACAGGACTTCCCTCGAAAAGTCGGCGACACCTTTGAGCAGAGCACCACTGTCCACGACATCCATTCCGCACATATCGCCACTCAAGTCGTTCGATGAGAACCGACTCAACATTTCCAATATTGAGAACATATCGCCCGTGAAGCCGTTGGGCGAGAAAAACAGCGACAAATCCGCATTGATTGGAGCTAATCCACGACGAGGTCTGATCGAACGGAGTCCATTGAAACCAATCAACATTTTGAATGTTGTAACGTTACCGAATCGAGCCAATGTTCAATCGATGCGAAGCACTCTGCATATGCATTCTATCCGGGACAAGGAGAACGCAGGCGAAAATATTGTTTCGGTAAGTTATTTCTTCATTTTCCAAACAACTCAAAATGCTCAAAATTATCCGCTCTCAGGTATCCCCATCTAAAACCCATTCCAAACCATCATCCAAACAGAACAAGAACAACGCCTTCAATGAATCTGTAGAAACATCAGCACACATTTCATTCGGATTCAGTGACGACGAAATCAGTCTCGAAGAAGATGATGCCGTCAAACCACTGCCGCCGTCTATGTTACCCAACAAAAGGCGATTGACGCAACGGCTACACAAACTCAAGCGATTGCTACCGCCAAAACCGACGCGAATCAGTGTCGGAACGATTCGATCGATATTCAGGTCGCCAACAAAACAGAAGGACATTCGAGAGATGCTCTCGTCAACACGTAATGCAAGCATGATGACGCTGAATGACGACACTTTGGCCGGAACCAGTCGCATTGAAAAGGACGTGGATGATATGTCACACGTGGAGAATGAGGATGAGAGTAATATGGACACGGATGTCCATTTGTTTGATGATCCCGAGGAGCCACAAACAAGTTTAAGTACAACGGTGAGTGTTAACAATTTCCCTGTCCTCATTAGGGAAATAAGATTTGTAGAATCCATGATAGAGCTGCTTGCGTCGAGTGGTTGTCATTGCAATAATAGCGTCCAATACTCCATTACTGGAGGTTGATCTGTTGAAACTTCTTCTGTATGTTCCACTGCAGGTCAAGCAACGCGATAGTCAGAAACTTGCAAACTTGTTTCTGCCCAACTACTACGGATAATAGTAGCGTGGTTGGTGCAGTCGTTAGTGCTCTTACCTTCGGAGCATAGGGACGTGGGTTCGAGTGTCATTGTGAGTGAATTCAATTTATGATAATTTTTTGTTTGTTTCTCACATAATTCGCATAAATTATGTCCACTGTAAATGATATTGCTTCTTCTTCTTTTAGCGGTGCAGAAAGGTGTGAAACCTCTGTGCATGTGCATCTATGTGGGTACGAGTTATGGTTCGTCAATGTTTGTGTCCGTGAGGTCTAAGGACAAAAACATAGCTGCTGCGATAGGGTTTTCCCACAGCGATATAGGGGTAAGATCAGTGGGCGCAGCGGGGCATTGAAACAAGTGACCCACATCATGAGGAGTACCAATGCAGTTTGGACAGATGTTTTGGATGTCCGGGTTTATGCGAGAAAGGTACGAATTAAGGCGTGAACAAAAGCCCGACCGAAGTTGAGCTAGTGTTACTCTAGTGGCTCTCGGGAGCCTAATCTCCTCAGGCGAAATTGGTGGTGGGCGCTCTGAAAGGACTCTATTCGCACCTAAACTCGCGATAGACCTATTCACTTCTTCAGTGTGGATCGCTGCAATGGCGGCTCGGTATGTAACTTCATCGTAAGGGTCCCGTTTGTATCCCTGAACCTCTCTCTCAAGGTCTCGTAGACCACGCCTGACATGTCGTGGTGGAGGAATTCGGTCCATGAGATGATTATTGGGATGATCCTCACGGTAGCAACCAACAAGATACTGTTTTGAGAGTAGGAGATTGTGATCACGTATTGGCATCAATTTGGTCTCCTGATGTAAGTGATCCTGGGCAGACATCAGAACCAACCTGTCGCGATGCGTAGAGCGGCATTTTGGCAGACCTGAACTTTGGACCAGTTTGTGTCACATAGACTATGTGTCCAAACTGGGGCTGCATAATCAGCCGCCGCTCGACCCACCGCTTTATAAGTAGCTAGCATGGTTTCTTTATCTTTGCCCCAGGTGCTACCAGCTAGAGCTTTTAGGATGTTGTTCCTACTGCGCATTTTTTCACAGACTGAAGCTGCATGATTCGCAGACGTCATCATGTTCTCTAGGTGAAGCCCGAGAATTTTGGGGTTTTTAACAGTAGGAACAGAATTGTTGCCAATACGTATATCCATCTCCCATCTGATGTCCTCCCACCAAGTGGTTAGAAAAGTCGCAGAGGATTTGGACGCAGAGATGGTGAGGTTTCGGCTTTGGAAAAATGCCTGTAATCGTCCTAGGTAGCGATTAATTTGGAGGCGCATTTCATCCTTATCGTTCCCTGTGGCGAGAACGGTGCAATCGTCGGCATAGGAAAACACCTCGCTTCCTTCAGGTGGTGTGGGAAGGCCGGACATGTATATGATAAACAGAGTGGGGGAGAGTACCCCTCCCTGTGGAACACCTTATTGGATTTTCCTAAGCTTAGAACGTTTGTCACGAAACTCGGTGAAGGAGTGCCGACCAGCTAGATAGTTGGCAATCCAACGAATCTCTTGTGCAGGAATATGCATATTCAACAAGTTAGCGAGAAACATTGAGTGATTGACCTTATCAAATGCATTTGATAGGTCAATTCCCACAAGAATAGTTATGTGACAAGGACGACATTGATTTAGCCCATCGCGAATGCGTGTAGTGATCGAATCGAGGGCAGTGGTGGTACTATGCATTTTCCTGAAGCCATGCTGGTGAGGCTCTAGCTTCGCATGTGCAACAAGAGTGGGGTGAATAAGGGCCTCCAACGTCTTTGCGACAGGAGACAGTATCGTAATGGGGCGGTAGGATTCCCCAAGATTTGCACTCTTCCCTGGCTTGAGACGGGGAACAATCCGACCTGTTTTCCAGATATCAGGGATGGCAAGCGTGGAGATCGACAAGTTAAAGGCAGCCGTGAGATACTCAATGGCTGGAAGGTCGAGGTGCTTCAACATGGCCATCGAAATGCCATCTATCTGGTCCGAGGGCTTTGGAGTTTTTAGCATTCTCGATGACTTTTTTAATCGATGGTATGCTGTCAACATTCTGGCTGCGAATCCGTCTTCCAATTTTGCGCTTAAGGCCGTCAGACTTGGGATGTTCGATAAATTGTTTATTGAACAGGCTCGCGCACTGAAGAGGATCGCAGGTATTTGTACTGTCAAATTCAATGGCGTTATTGCCTTTTTCTTTCCTAGGATTGGAAAGGGCGCGGAGAGTAGACCATAATTTGCTGACACCTTCATTAAGGTTACAGTCATCGAGGTGCTGATTCCATTTCGCCCTCCTATAGTCGTTAACTTGTCGGTCGATTTCGGAGTTAAGCTCCTGAATTCTGGGATCATCAGGGTGAGCGCTTCTGATGTTATCACGTTCATCGGCTAATCTGGCGTCACTGGTAGGGAAGTTAGGTCGAATTTCCTCAGGACGTTCCTCCATGCTCGTTTCCTCAGGACGCCCGAAACACATCGGTCCCTACCAACCAAATTTCCCTACGAATTGATTCGGTAGGCACAGCATAATACTATTAGCGCCTTCCTTCTATCTTTGTGTCTGGATTTTTGCGCCTCAAACTGCAGAATGGACGCTTCGTACTTATTCTGGAATGACTTATACATTTTTAGCTTGTTTCATGCCTGAGTCGCTATGACGGACGCTGCGTAATCACACGCTTCAAGTGCTCTCCGCGGCATAGTCGCATCAATGTGTTTTGGAGACTTCGCTTCACACGTTCAGTTTCAGTGTGGTGCGTGTTTAGACCTAACCTCACCAACGTGCCAACCTATCCTTGTCACTCTTTCTGAAGTTATTCCTGCCGTGAAAATGCCCGTCTACCTTTGTTCGTTTCTGGGCAGCCCCATTCGGTATACTGCGCGTTGAAATCTCCCGCGGTTAATGCAGGCTGTTAGAACACGCTGCATACACCAATTCGTCAATAACACTCTCAACCTCGGAATCGTTCTGCTTTGATGGAGCGTAGTAACTGCAGACGTAGAACTTACTCGATAACGCAGCGGATCAAATGGTCATAGGTCATTCTGACAAAATCGTTCACTCTGAAAACATGGCGTAACAATGTGATCCTCTTCAGTAGAAACTATCCCAGTTTAGGTTGTTTTGCGGTGCGCGGTCCTCAATTCCTACCTATTAAGAGTACATTCAAAATATTTGTTGTAGTGCGCATCATGACGGCGACAAATTCTTGCTGGAGCCAAATACGGTACACGTTTTTCTCCACTGCCGTAGTTTTAGACTTGTTCTGCTATCCGCTCTCATATGGAGAACTTGGTGTTTTCGATATTTTCCGCTTTATGGCGGATAGTAAGATCAGCGTCGCTAGTGTCGATAAGAAGACAAAGAGTGGAACTTACATTCCATTCCATTCTCAGGTTGACGACTTTGAACATGGCAATACCAATCCATATGTCGGTCTTCGAGCTTTTCCTTTTCCCATTACATATTCGATCGTTATCGAATCGAATATTCGATCGTTATAGCCCTGTGGCATGGGTCAAGAATTATGCCTCCGCTTCCTCCGGCGTGTCGTAGAAGGCGACTAATGGGGCAGGGGAGAATAAAACTCTCCTGGGTTTCGTACAAATCACCACAATTGCGCGCGACGTTGTTTGTGCTAAATTGTGTGGATATGTACGAAGCTTAATATAAATTGACCCCTGTGGTGTTGGGGTTAGAATTATACCACAGCGTTCCCGGCTTGTCGTAGAAGGCGACTTGAGGGATAGGGTGTGTAGGCTTGTAACTTGCATACCTGAAACTAAACTACACTCGAAACATTGAACGAGCCTCGGATACCACGGACTGATTTACCGGCAACGACCTTTGGCTACAAACAACGGACTACGATTGGTTTTTGGAACGTTCGAACGATGTGGGGCGAGTGCAGTAGTACAAGACTCACGGAAGTCGAACGGGAAATGACCGCATATAGAATTTCGATATTAGGACTGAGCGAAACAAGATGGAACGGATCGGGAACGACCTTATCACCTAGTTCCCAAACTGTGCTGCTTTACTCTGGTAGTGAACTTGAAGCCTCACCCAGAATGGCTGGAGTCGGCATCCTTTTGAACAAGGAAGCTCGCCAATCTCTTTTAGATTGGAGGCCTATTTCCGACCGAATAATAACTGCCAGATTCAAGTCCAGAGTAAGGAACATTACTATAATTCAGTGCTACGCCCCAACTGAGTCAGCCGACCAGCATGCTAAAGACGCCTTTTACCACCTGCTTGGCGACACCTTTGACAAGGCTCCCAGAGGTGACATAAAACTTATTATGGGGGATCTCAATGCTAAAGTTGGGTCTGACAATGTTGGATTGGAACATCTAATGGGCAATCACGGTCTGGGTGTTAGGAACGACAATGGTGAGTTGTTCGTAGAGTTCTGTAACTCTCGTCAGCTTGTCATTGGCGGCACCCTGTTCAAACACAAACCTTGCCATTTAGCAACCTGGATATCTCCAGATGGCCGAACAGAGAACCAGATTGACCATATAGCCATATCCAAAACATGGAGGAATTGTCTCATGGACGTCAGGGCTAAGCGTGGTGCTGATGTAGGCAGCGATCACCAACTTGTCATCGCACAAATTCGCTTGCGGACCGCTGCTATTCGTCGCACACAAAACGAGCGTGTATTGCCACGATTCAATGTGCAAAAGCTTAAAGAACCATCAACAATACGCGCAGTTTCTAGCGCATTGCGCGAGGTAGCTAATGCACAAACACCAGATGCTTCTTCTATTGATGATAGATGGACCATTGTGAAGGAAGCTTTTCTATCGTGTGGCGAAACATTTGTGGGCAGACTGCAGCGAGGTAGAAGACCATTTATCAGTGATGATACATGGTCTCTGATAACTGCACGGAAGAGAATTAAAGAACAAATAAACTCGGCTACTGATAATTCAGTTAAGCAACAACTGAGGACCGAGTACAGTTCTCTTCAAAAAACAGTGCAGAGGAGCGTTAGACGTGATAAACGCAAGAACATCAACGCGTTAGCTTTGGAGGCAGAAGATGCGGCTTACCGTGGTGACAGTGGAACCCTTTACAAACTCATAAAGCCACTGACTGGCAAATCTTTCACCAATGAGCATCCTGTAAAGGATAAAGACGGGTCTCTGCTTGTCACAGATGAACAACAACTGCGCCGATGGAGAGAGCACTTCATGGAGGTTCTTAATAACAACTTTAACCCTTCAAGCGCATCTCCACCGGAGGCAGTAAGTCTTCCGCAAGTGGCCAGAATTAACACCGGCGTACCATCCAAGCTGGAAATAACTAAGGCTCTTCAATCACTGGAAGCGGGTAAGGCCCCGGGGGCAGACGGTATCCCGATGGAATTTTTGAAGGCGGACATCAACGCTACAGCGGATATTCTTCTTCCCCTGATCCAAGAGTGTTGGACAACCGAGACTCTCCCTCAGGAATGGAAAAAGGGCGTAATTATTAAAATCCCCAAAAAAGGAAGTCTCAAGGATTGTAATAATTGGCGTGGAATCTGTCTCCTCCCTACAGTCTCAAAACTGATGGCCAAAATAATCTTAGACCGGATCAAGAAAACGATCGATCGCACTTTGAGCAATGAACAGGCTGGTTTTCGTGAGGGTTTTTCATGTAGCGACCATATCAACACCCTCCGAATCATAATTGAACAATCCGCTGAATGGAGATCCCCGTTACATCTATTGTTCATTGACTTCGAGAAGGCGTTTGACAGCGTTGACCGGGCTTATATCTGGACAGCCTTACGTAGGAGAGGCATACCAGAGAAACTTATTGCCATCATAAAGGAGTCCTATAACGGAGCCCAATGTCACGTCTTGCACAAGGGCGAATTGTCTAGTCCTTTTGAGGTGAATAATGGAGTTAGACAAGGCTGTATTTTATCACCAATACTGTTCCTTATTACCATCAACGACGTAATCTGCGACGCTCTAGGCGACCATAAAAGTAAGGGTATCAGGTGGAAATTATTTGATCACCTTCAGCACCTGGACTATGCCGACGACATTTGCCTTCTTTCAAACACAGCAGATCATCTGTCTCAAATGACGGATGCTTTGCATCGTGAGAGTCGTAGTGCTGCTTTAAAAATTAATGCCGCTAAGACCAAATATTTGAGCTTGACATCAGAAAGGCAAAGAAACATTTCTATATCCGAACAGCCGATAGAAAAAGTCGAGAACTTTACTTACTTTGGGAGCGTAGTAGCAGCGGATGGTGGGGCTGATGCTGATGTAGAGTCGCGCATAAATAAAGCCCGAGCAGTATTTTTCAGTTTGACTCCTCTCTGGCAAAACAAAAACATCTCCAGAAATACCAAACTCCGGATCTTCGAAAGCAATGTAAAATCCGTGCTTTTATATGGGTGTTCCACTTGGAAGGTGACCAGTGATATAACAACCAAACTACAAACTTTCGTGAATCAGTGCCTTCGACGCATCCTACAAATTCGCTGGCCTGAGGTAATCTCTAACGAGGACCTCCTCCAAATTACTGGCCAAAATAGGATAGGCATCGACATCAAAAGGCGGAAGTGGCAGTGGATAGGTCACACACTTCGAAAAGAGCCACAAAACATTGCAAAACAGGCTCTAGATTGGAATCCTCAGGGAACCGATGCAAGGCGTCGTGTGGGAAGACCCAAAAATACATGGAGAAGATCTGTAGAGGCAGAGGGAAAATCTATAGGCAAATCGTGGGACCAGCTAAAGGCGATGGCTGCAAATAGGCAGAGGTGGAAAAGAGGCGTAGTCAATGCCCTATGCCCCACTAGGGGTTAAAAGGAACCAGAGAGAGAGATTCGATCGTTATTTACAACGATACTTTACGTACAACAATGTTTTTGTTGCTTTGTTTGAACCCGTTCTCTGACACATAGTCAGAAACGCAGCCGTGTCGAATCGGTGGCTAGCCATTGCCTAGCCCATTTAAAATGATTCGATACCAGGGTGTATTTCGTGTCCTATATCCTGGTTGAGTCCGGTAATGCCTCTCCTGGTATTACATGACGCGCTGCATACGTAGAGGCAACAGACGAAGTAATGATTTCGTTTGATGTGACATCGCTTTTCCCGAATGTACCTGTTGATGTTTCGATTGAAGCGATACGGCATCATCTACACAAACATGAATTAGCTGACGAGATAATTGACGCGTACACCACTGCAATTGAAACATGTATGAAACACAATTGTTTCCAGTTTCGCGGAGAATTTTACACGAATGATCGGGGGTGTAGTATGGGAAATAGCTTATCGCCGCTTGTAGCTGAGGCTTTCATGTGTCATTTTGAGATGCAATTGAAAGAAGAAAACCTTCTTCCCCGTATTTGGTGGAGATACGTGCCATTGTGAAGAAAAATCATGTTGAGGATTTTCTTACAGTTCTCAATAGCCGGTATGAGTCAATCAAATTCACTTACGAATTGGAAGATGAAATCGAACATACCCTGAATTTCCTTGACCTAAAATTAAAACGCAATGTTTGCAATATTGAGTTTGGTGTTTTTAGAAAGGCAACCACCACTGATCGCTACATAACTTTCGATTCATTCTGTACCTACGACCACAGAACTGCGGCTTTACAATCGATGATACATCGTTTAGTCCGCTTACCACTTTTAGCAACAGAATACATGTCCGAATACAATCACATTGTAAAAATCGCTGATACAAATGGTTTTAAGAAATCAATAGTTGATAAACTGTTAAAAAAGACAAGCGATAAAGTCCAAAAACAAAAGCGTTCTACACTATTTGTTCAAAACAGAAGACAACTTCCGAATGAACGTCATGTGGCCATAACAACACCAACAAGCTTAGAGGAGAATTCGACAAAGCTAACTTAAAGTTGGTAAACACGAACCCCAACAAGTTAAGTGGTCTTTTAGGTTCAACGAAAGATAAAAACCCGGTAAAAGAGCGAAGTGGTATTTATGAAATCAAGTGCTCGACGTGTGATGAAAAATATATCGGTAAAAGGAAGCGGGCAATTCATACTCGATTTACCGAACATATGCGAAACGTAAGAAACAAAGACCTGAATTCAGCTATAGCTACGCATATATACACCTGATCACACGGAACTACACAAAATCAACTCTTTCGATGAAAATGTACGAATTTTAAAACATGTTTCAAATGCACGAAAGCTGGATGCATACGAGTCTTTCTTCATCCGAACCAGTGACAAATTGATGAATTTATGTAGCGGTGCGATTGAGTCTCCACTTTTTGATTTAGCGAAACGGAAGAAACCATGAATTCGATTTTACTGTGATATTTTTTATTTATTTATTTATTTCCTTTTAACGTAACGCCTTAAAAAGTTTCTGTGATATAGTTTTTATTTTTCTAAAGTACCTGATTTTCATTTTATTCTTGATTTTTCCATTATTTATTTATTTAATTGTCTTTGTTTTTATTGTAATTTTAGAATTGTTATTTATTTATACTAGTCTTTTCATGTTAATTTTCCAATAAGAATTCGAGGTATTTTTTTGTGGTAATATGGCAACACCTTATCTATTTAACAAACACTTTTTTCTCATGCACAATATATGTACATATATCTCTAACATCCAGTGCACATCAAGCTTTGCTGATGATGGTTGTCCCATTGTTGACGACCGAAATGCATTCATAATAAATTATAAAAATAAGTGAAACGCGATGTTTTTTAATTTATTTTAATAACGTTGTAACTACGCTGAATTTACCAATGCGTTTGGTGTGTGTGTTGTATGTCCCGCGCTGTTTTGCTGGAAACTAATTTCTTGCAATGCTGTTTGGCGGGGAGCTTTAATAGGCGTAATAGCAGGATAAAACCAATCTAGTGAAAATTACTGAAGACCTTCATTGTATATTAAAAGAAAAAGCCGCATATACGAAGAAAAGTAAAAAAACAATTTACAAAACATTTTATGTTGAAAGCTGGAAGATTCAAAAAGAAATCTGACCAGAAAAGAACACAGCAGCAAATAGCACCCTCTTCAAGCTTCCCGCCAATAATCGTTGCAAGAAATTAGTTTCCCCCAAAGCAGCGCGGGAGCGGTACGTGGGACATACAACACACACACCAAACGCATTGGCAAATTCAGCGTAGTTTACCACGGCGAAAACTATTTTATATATTCTGACCGGTACCGCACCGAGTTGGATTAATGGAACCTGTTAACTAATTCGATTTTGGCTCTGTTTCGCAACGAAATTTTGGTGGGAGCTCGGCATTCCAAAAAAAAAACATAAGAAACGAAAAAATATTTCTCGACCACATTTTGCAGTCTCAAATCACGTAATGACTAACTACACTATTACGGGGCCTCGGGAGAACATTACGTTGAAATCGTTTTGGCATCTTTTCGATCTTCAAATTTTTGCTCGAGACATCTCACTCGTGAACTTCTTGACCGTCTATTTCAGACTCTCCTCATATGACATTTTTTGGCCAGCGGTTCGAATATTACGACGATCCTGACACATAGATGTGTTATTTTGAATTTGATGGGATTTTATCGAATATTAATAATTTGAAATAAATCAAATCCACAATATTTGCAAACATGTAGAAAATCTAAAAACAGAAATGTATGAGGCAAAATTGCTCTGTTATAAAAGTTATTCTATCATTTCCTCTTTCTTCCTGAACTAATCTCAATTTTGTTACCATTATCATTCCAGGCTCAACTGCGAACATATCAACGTCCCAATCGTAAAACCAAACGTGTTAAAAATTTCTTACTATTTGCCAGTGATTCGGAAGATGATGAGAAAGAGATCGAACATGCGGCCAAGCCAAAACGTTCGCGACCTACAAAACATGATAAGGTAAGCTGCTCCTACTCCTATATTTCATTCTATTTTTTTCTGAATTCCACCACACTTTTAAAGTATTATTTTCTGATTCGCCCATTTAATTGCAGGAACTCAACAAATTTGCCAAGGAATTCAATTCAATGTGCGAAGATGTCGACAGATATGAATTAGTCGTAGAGAGAAGTAAAGAATTTACCGTGTAGAAAAAAAACGAGAGAATCTCAAATTCTTTCTCATTTGTTTTTGTTGTAGTATTCGTATGTGACGTATGTTTTGTGTATATATATTACATAGTTATTAAGTGTGCAATGAATTAGGCCTTTTCCTTATAAAATATACATACATACTTCATCATTTCGATTATTCTTTTTATGTAACGATTGCATAACTGATATACATACTCATATTTCGGTCCATAATCGAATATGAAAAGAAACTTGGAGTTTACAGTGAAAAAGCCTAATTCAACAATTTACATTTTGAAATGTTATCCATTAACAAACCTAACAAACTATTCGAATATTTTGCAAAATTTTTTTAAGTTTTTACAATTTTCAGGCTTAAATCAAGAAGATGGCTCCTTGTAAAATAAAACTCGAATAGAATTTCGCACAACTGCAAGTCATTTGATAACGAACAAAAAAAAACGTGAAAAACCAAATAAATTACATTTAGCCTACATTTAAATGATAAGAGGGATAACTAACAAATTTATTTTCAATTTTCATTAATTTCTGTTTTCTGCTAATCTCGTCGTAATATACAATGTTTTCTTGGCAACTCAAATTTTCTCTTTAAATTAAGAGTTTGTTCTAGAAAATTATTTAACCTTTCATGATAATGTTACAAGTCTCATAAACTAGTCTCTCACTTTTGATTTTTAAAGTCATTTCTATATTTTTTTCAACTTTACAAACTGTTTACTGTCTCTATTGTCCCTCTTTCGATTATCTTTGGAGATATTCAAGAATAGAAGGAACGTCAATAAGAACAAAAATTGTGTATTCAAAATTGAATTAATATGCCATTAAGGAAGCCATCAAGATGTATGTCGCAAATGTATTCTGTAATATGTTTGAAATAAACTTTGGAAGTCGTTTTATATTTTAAGTTTGTAATTAAACTTATGACAAAACTCAAAACATAGTTGTGTTTTGCAACTGGATTCAATGTACAGTATAAAATTGGAACGAGTTATAAATTAACCACTAAATATTTGCCTTATCAGTCAACTGTATGATTTTCTATATTCATCGTCACTCGATATAATCTAACAATCAATTTATGGATTTAAATGAATGTCAGCTCCTGCCAAATGAGCCTATACAGAGGAGTATTTGGACTTTTATCGACTCAAAATTTATTGCCTCGAAGTCTAGGATATTGCGAATATTATTTAACTCGATCTTATTCATAAGTCAAACTTGAGTTTTTATACTGTTTCCTTTTAGATATATAGCTATATTAGAATAAACATATATATTGGGATTGCATGCATAATAAACTTTTTTTTATATTTTTATAATCAAATTCCCGTTGTTTCATTTGTTGCTTAACTGTTCTCGGATACTATGGGTATTGCTGTACACGTATGTAGTCGAAAAGTATCATAATTCGTTGAATTTTTTGTATCAACACAAAAATGGTGAACAAATTCAGCCGTTGAACTCAAGTCTACAAAAATTGCTAAAACTCGTTTGTGACTTATGAAAGATTATTTTAGGATACTACAAACAATTTGTTGCTGGTTATTTGGTATTAAAAGACAGCTCATCTTTTTTGTACAGGACAATACTAAGTGTAGTGTACTTTGTACTCTCACTTACTTTCTAGAAATTACAGTTATAGAATCTTGTTATATGTACACTAAATTTTAATAATTCACTTTTATACCAGACTCCGTCCAGTAAACACTATATTGGCGACGAGGTAGTGAACAAAAACGTGTCGTGTGTAGTTTATACTCATTTTGTGCAAATCGCTGAATTTATTTAAATGGCCCAAAACGAAAATAAATCTGCGAGTGGAAGTTCCACCATCGGTTGAGAAGAACAAAGTGACATTTTTCCAACAACCCGTAGTGGCGGAATTTTCGCCCGATAATCATTCCTGGAGTGAATGGAAAGAAAGGTTGGAGATTCATTTCGCGGATTTGGACCTAACGGATGAAAAGGGGAAGAGATCGACATTGCTGAAAGCCATTGGTGCAGATGCATATTCCTTGCTCAAAGCACTTTGCGACCCCCAATTACCGAATAGCATGAGTTACGAGCAACTGTGTAAACTTCTGGAGCAACATTACATGCCTCCCGTAATCATTTATCAGGAGAGGTTGCAATTCTACAACGCCTTTAAACGACCCGAGGAATCAGTGTCAGCGTGGTACGCACGTGTGAAGACTTTGGCGCTCAAATGCAAATTTTCGTGTTTGAACGAGGCTGTACGGGACAAATTTATTCTGGGAATGACTGGTGAAAGCAAAATTTTTGACAAATTATGCGAGGAGGACGAAACATTACTTCCACAAGATGCTTTAAAGAGAGCAATGATTCAGGAGACGAAAATGAGGGCGAGTGAGGTTAATTCCATCAGGTTAGATAGCGGGAAACGGTTATCTAATGGAAGCGCTAACTGTACCGAACACTCAAGGCAGCCGAAGAAGCAGCCATGCAAGCATTGTAGATGGAAATCGCATAAAAGCTATCTATGCAAATTCAAGGATGCAATTTGTAGCGCCTGCGGAAAAAAGGGACATCTAGCTACGATATGCCGAAATAAAAATAAAGATAAGAAAAATGATGTTGTGGATTCTATAAATTTTGTAAATTCTAATCTTTCGTCAACCTTTTCGATTTTAGGTGCGAATTCTCAAAGTCAGAGATCTTCTTCAGGCGATGACGATAATTTTTCAATTTTCAATATTAAAGAAAATGGAACGAAATCTCGTTCGTTTTATGTAAAAATTACAATAAACGGGATTCAATTCGAGGCAATTTGTGATACCGGTTCTCCCCGTTCGATAATTACACGGAAGACCCGATTCTTCAAGGATGAGAAATTGCAAAAAGGGTTTGATGGTTATTCTGATTACGGTGGTCATCCATTGAAAATTCTAGGTGAGTTTTTACCAATTATTGTATACAACGGCCAAGCGCGTAAGATTCCGATCATAGTCACTTGTATAGATCGAGATCAGATTCCCTTAGGGGAAGATTTTTTAAACAAATTTAATTTTAAATTAGTTCAAATGAACTCTATCCAAGTGAATAATGCTTCAGCTAATCTGATTGTCAGTGAAATAAAAACAGAGTTTTCTGATGTGTTCGAAAAAGGATTAGGTAAATTTAATCTTAAAAAGATACATTTAGAGGTTAAACCGGCTACTAGGCCGATTTTTCACAAGCCACGTTCTGTACCATTAGCATGGAAACCTGTAATTGAAGCAATGTATCAAGAACTAGTAGCTAGTGACATGTTGGTACCGGTAGATAATTCAGATTGGGGAACGCCAATCGTTCCTATCATCAAACCATGATATGTGGTGATTTTAGCGTCACGATTAATCCATTTTTAGAACACATAAAATATCCGATGCCACGCATAGAAGAAATTTTCGCTTCTTTACAGGGTGGTCAACTTTTTTCCAAATTGGACTTGTCAAACGCGTACAATCAACTCGAACTCGATGAGGAATCGCAGAATTTATGTACTCTTAGTACACACATTGGCTTATTCAAAGTCAAATGCTTACCTTTCGGTGTGAAAGTGGCAGGAGCAATTTTTCAAAAAACAATTGAAGAAATATTGCGTGGGATACCTAATTGCATTAATTTTATGGATGATATTGTCATCACGGGACCAGATTTCCAAACCCATATTAACACAATTAAAGCAGATCTAAAAAAAATTGCAAACAGTAGGACTACGACTTAATCTTGAAAAATGTAAATTTTTTCAAACCAAAATTTCATACTTAGGTCATTGCATCGATAAAGACGGTCTGAGCAAGAATGATACAAATATTGCGAGTGTCCTAAATGCACCAGTTCCTACGAATTTGTCGGAAATTCGCGGATTTATGGGGATGGTCAACCATTATTTCAAATATGTTCCAAATTTTGCACAAAAAATGGAACCACTGTATCGCTTGCTTCGCAAAGGTGTTAAATTTGATTGGGACTCTGAGGCGAATAAATCATTTGAGTTATTAAAAAAAGAAATAACCTCTGATCAAGTGTTGGTCCATTTTGATCCAACGAAGCCGATCGTATTAACGACTGATGCTTGCGATACAGCAGTCGCTGGAATTTTATCACACGAATTTTCCGGTGGTACTTTGCGAACAGTTGCATTTGTATCTCTTTCCCTCACTTCCGCAGAGCGGAATTACAGCACCATTCAAAAGGAAGGAATGGCTATTGTTTTTAGTGTCACAAAGTGACAGTAATCGGTGTAAAGTTTGAATTAAAAACTGATCATAAGCCGTTGATTGCGATATTTGGCAGAAATAAAGGTATTCCTGTAATGGCCGCCGCCCGCATGCAACGCTGGGCATTTTTGTTGTCCGGATATGACTTTTCGATCCGACACATAAAAGGTTCATGTAATCATGCCGACTTTTTATCGCGTATGTCTCAGATCCAAAACAACGAATAAGAAAATAATGAAACAACTTACGTAAATTTTGTTGAATCCAACAACACTTTACAGCTTAATTTTCAGAATATTGCAACCGAATCGCGTCGAGATAAAACTTTATCTAAGGTAATAGACGCTCTTCAAAAGGGTGCAATACAGGAATTGAAGGACCTGGTATTTAAGCCATTTTTAAATAAGCGAGACGAAATGTCAGTAGAATCAAGATGTTTGTTGTGGGGATACCGAACAATTGTCCCGACTAAGTTGCGAAAACAAATTTTGTTCGATTTACATAGATCGCATTTAGGTATTGTCAAGACAAAGGCGTTGGCGAGATCATATGTTTGGTGGCCCAAAATTGATGATGAAATTGAGACACTAGTTAAAGGTTGTCATCCATGTCAGATGACACAACCAAATCCTGCATCTAGCTCTCTCATTCCTTGGCAACCTACTGATCATGCATGGTCACGCATCCACATAGATTACGCTGGTCCTGTGAAAGGATTCTATTTACTTGTGATCGTAGACTCTTATTCAAAGTGGGTAAGTGTCATTTTTTTATATGAAGTTCTACCTAAACCTGCACGGGATAAACACAATAAAACGTACCCAAAGTTGAAAAATCATACTTACGCTAAACGGGCCAAATATCGGCTAGACTGCGGTCTTGACATTTTATTTCAAACTTGTGTTTTGCATACCCTTAGGCAGAGTTCCCCACACTTAATCACGATTTCGTAGACTTGGTTTGCGATTTTGGATGAAGTTGTCTTACGAAATCTATTGAAATGTATAGTAAATCTGGTGAAAGATCACAGCCTTGGTGTTGGTATGTTAAAGTATAAAAAAGAAAACAACGGTTCATTAATTTTTTGTACAATTTATTTTCATTTAATCATTTTTTCTTGTCACATTTTTTTTCACTTTGCAAAGAAACCATAATCATTCAAACTTAGGCCATTGCTTCGGAATTCAATCATAACATAAATTGTTAAATTTCCCTTTTTTTTGTTCAATCCTGCTCACAAGGTTTTCTGTCATCTAAATATAATTTCTTAAATGTTCTCATTAACCAATTTTAATCGCATCTTTTTTTTTCAATATTCTTAACTAGTATAACGGTTTTTCTACGTATTGTTTTTTTTTTCATTTTATTTTTGTCTGTATGTATTCTGCGTGCAGTCCAAACTATTATAGTTATTATGTTTTCAATATAATATTCGAAACATGTGAGAAAATTTAAATTCACTCTACAATTTTGTTTAATTTATAGTTTGATTTAATTTAATACATATTTTTAATTTAAAAAATAAATAAATATGTGCTTAAATATTTGGTTTTTATATTTATTTATTTTTTAATTCTAATATAATAATTTAATTTGTATTAAACTAGATGTTTGATTTTGTTTGTGTTGTAGGTAATTATGTTGCTTGTTTGTTGTTGCTTTTTTAAATTTGTTTTTGTTTTTTTTTATAATTAATTTTTTTACGTATTGTTGTTTGTTTTATCATTTTTTGTTTATTTTCCGAAGATTACACTCATAGGCCTCTGAAAATAAGGTGTGTATGTTATGTGTTACTTTTTTTCTCTTTTGCTCTTCGTTATGTTTATTTTTACCAGTGGATGTAATTGTGGTTTTCTACAAAGTTAAAATTAGTTAAAAATTCACACTCCACAACAATGCTTGAAATAGATTAGACGCGTCAGCAGAAGCATCGGCATCGCGAAATGCCAAGCCCAATGCATTTGACATGCTGACAAAAATGTCGCGATGTTGAGCAAAAGACTTGGCATTCAGCATATTTGTCAGCTATGAAATTCTGCCGATGCTGTCAATGTGGGTCATCAAAGGCAAATTGAAATTTTTCTGCTGATGCCGATGGTGACGCGTCAAATGTATTTAAAACATTATATAGGACATACACCCTGGCATCGAATCTTTTTTTAGCGGGGCTAGTCAGATGCTAGTCTCCGATTCGACACGGTCATTGTTTCTGACTACGTGCCTGTTACGGAATCAACACAACATTGTTGCTGGGCGGTGGATGTGTTATGCTCAAACAAATCGTCCAGTTTGTACATAATGGAACTACACTTGTATGCATACTTCACAGTAATACCGCACACAGAGTGCATTGCGACCGGGCTGAGTCCGGTCATGCCTCTCCTAATAGTACATGACGCGATGCATATGTAGAGATGCAAGGCGGTGTACTATTAGTTGAAACCGACTCGCAATGCCCTCTGTCGCATTACTGTGGAGTATGCATACAAGAGTGTAGTTCCACTATGGACAAACTGGGCGGTGGATTTATCAAATAAGTTGTTTGAGCATGACACATCCACCGCCCAACAAAAAGATAAGAATTGCCAAAATCAACTAAATAATGTAAACTTGCTAATCAAGTAAATTTAATTCTCAAATATTTTTAAACATAGAAAGACTCGATTGTATGAGTATGTGGCAGGCCCGATGCGATGATGCTTCAACTGACCGCTGGACATATACCTGCATCCCAGACGAAAACACGGGGAGGTGCATACTAACGGCTCAGCTTCAGTTCAAGTTGAATGACTCGACAAAGTGCTCCAGGTGCAAGGGGATTGGACCAGATTTGTGGATATGCGCAGACAATAAGACGAACCTTAAAAATGTCATTAGCCCGGATAATTTAGCTGGGGTGCAGTTAGCAGGGCAATTTGTGCAGTTCATAAATGTTTGGCTTATTACAGGATACGTTCTCATAGAGGGAACTTTTGTGTTTCCGATATTTTCCGTATGATGGTACAGTAAGTGTCGCTCGTGTCGATAAGAAGATAAATAAAATTCATCCTATGTGAACGCAACCCGTAATGTTAGAAAGGCTTGTTTTGCTATCCGCTCTCATAGGAAGAAATTTTGTGTTTCCGATATTTTCCGCTGTGTCCGCTATATGGCGGACGGTTAGATAAGTGTCGCTAGTGTCGATAAGAAGAACAAGAAAATTCTTCTTGCGAGAGATGATAGCGTAATGTTCCGAATATGTACTTCCCTAATTAGGTAGTCGTGCTCTGTGGCCGTGAACGTTCGGTCGCCACTCTGTGAAATAGACACTCATAGAGAAACGAGTTTCCAAACTCGGCACGACTCGTCGCAAGTTTATTATTCAGAAGAAGATGATAAGAAATATTCTTATCGTAGAATAATAAACTAACAATGCGACTAGGAAGTGGTATGGCTGACAACCGTATCACACTCCGAATTCAGTTGTCTTTGTAACGTTGATGACACACGGTAGTCATCAACGCACCATGCTCCACTAGGAGTTACGGTAATGAAGAGAGAGAATTAGGTAGTACAATCAGTACAAAATACAGATGAAATTGTTAAAGTTGTAGCGAAAACATTCTGAACCGTAATTACCGATAAAAGAATTCATGTCGTGTTTACATACTTTTGTCTGAGCGCTGACTGAATAGATAACTCCACTGCTGAAATCCGACGCTTCGACAAAGGAATAATTGCATCGCATTACACAGTAAGTCTGCAATAAACATTGACGGACACTCAGGAACTTCGAAGCTCACATATAATTATGTAACAAAGGAAAAATTGCAAACTATTGGACGTAATTATTTAAATTTTGTCCCGAGTCGGTATTCCTTTTTGACACAAAGGGTTGAGAGTGTCTTGAAAGTAAGAATTTTCCGCACAACGCCGTCTGTAGGGCAGGGTGTCCGAAAATGACTTACCAAAAGAGAAACAGTGAATTCTCGAACAACATAAACAAATAAAAAACAAAACAATTTTAATTTAATTTTGTCCATTAAATTTCCATATTATTGTGTATATATTTCCAATGAACTTGAACACAAAAATTCCAAAATTAAATTGCAGCCTTACAACATAAATTCTTACAATCAAAGTTAAATCAATACTAATTTCTTGACATGCAAAAAACCAATACTAAAGAGACAAAAAAAATCACTTAAGAAACACACAAAAAAGTTTCTTTTTCTTACTTATCACTAAAATACATAATGTATTTGGGGGGAAAACACAAAAAAAAAGGAACCAATAATATACACATATCAAAAAATTACATTTTTTTCATACGATTAAATACGCTATTATCACATAAGATTATTATATTGATCGAAATGAATTGTGTTTCCAAAAAATGCAAGCATACCAAATTTATTGTTTTTTTCGCAAAATTTAAAACATAACAAAAAAAGAAATTATGTTTTTACTCTTACAAAAATGTTATGATTTTCATATTATTTTAAACATTTTAAATTTGGTCGTTAATGAAACATATAGATACAAAATGAAATAAATAAGTTTTCTATAAATCTCTAACACATTAAGAATCAATAAATAATAATAAATCTGTTAAGACAAATGGAGAAAATTGGTAAATCTAGTTTTATGTATTTTATTAGCTTTGTTATGTTTTTTTTTCTTTTCATTTTGTTATTTTTTTCCCACTACTTATATTACTCTAATAAGGATTAATAAATATAAATATTTATTTGATTTTGCTTTTTCGTGTTTAGTCTTCATCATTTTCATCTTCGCTTCTATAATATTCTCCATATCGTTGCATATACGTTCGAAAATATCCCATATCAATAGGTTTTCTTTGTTCGTGTAGTATACATGTTTTTTGTTTTAATTTTATTTATTTTTTGTAGAGAGACAGTTGGAGAAAAATATTGCTTACTAGCAGCCTACATTTGACTCTCTTTTCGCCACTGGAACGTGCCCGATTTGACACCAATACTCGATGAACCCTGATTGCTACTTGATGTTATGTTGAGAATGTTGTTTGTACGACGTATTAATTGTGCGGCCGAATCGAAACGACTACGTATCATGCGTACAGCGGGATTTGTTGCGATACCGCTGCGTTTTGATTTTCTGTAAAAAAAAAAACACAAAAGAATAATTAATTAGCTGTATAGTTTTTTGTTTCATATTTTAGGTGGAATAGTAAGTTTTAAAAAACAAAATGTAAACTAGGTGCGTCACATGGACGCACATGATATATCCGACTGTGTATGTGTAATTGTGCTGCAAGCCACTTTATTCTAATCTCAAACTGACATGTTTCCAATGATCAAATTAGTAAAAAGAGTTGGTTGTTTTTTAGCAGAGAGAGTGGCTCACTTATCCACATTCTCGTAGCTGTATCAAATCGGATTGCAAAGAATTATGTGCCTGGCGGACCCCTAAAAACCGCCATAATATAGTATATAATGCATTAGAACCCCGATATTTTGATTGGGACCCCATCCGGATTATCGAATTATTCGGATTTTAGAAATGCACCTATAGACACTCCGAAAGACTGTAGAAATCCGAATTTTCGGATTTTCGGGGTGCGGGTTATCGGTCCCCTACTTTACGTGGTTTATTCAGAATCCCAGAAGTTTCTTTCGAACCATCGTTCTTACCTATACAATGTCACCATCTAACAATTAAATTTTTTCTCGAAACTTAAAATAAGCTCAATCCACAGCCGGCCGATATATGGATGATGCATTACTACATTTAGCACATAGAGTATGCTCGCAAGTTTTTTGTAATGCTAAAGTAACACCAAGTTTTGTTTTTAATGAGCTTCTGAAATGTAGGAGAATAATCGGTAAAATGCCGTCCATTAATAATTGTAAGCAGAGCGTGTTGATTGTTCCTAGTATGTGGGCTCGAAATTTACGTTCAAGTATTTGCAGCCAAGGAAATGCGTATACAAAAGCTAAGCTTAAGGGATTCGTCAGTCGTCCAAAGTAATTCCTTTTTTACTTTCGTAACGTAATTATTATTGTTTTTTAAGTTCTTATTAATTACCATGACTTTCCTCGGAAAACAACTAATTTTTCAGCAGATTTATTAATGACACATCATCTTTGAAAAGTACATAAAATTTGCAATGGGCCACCTTGAACGTAGTGAAGTTCTTCGTAACTTTCAATGGCAAACGGGGTAAACTTTTCAAGGGGTCCATGAAAAAAAATTGCAAAGGAGAACCAAGCGCAATGGTGGTCTATTTTACGTTTTTTTTTATAAAAAGAGGATCAAGGAGCCGAGCATGTTGCATGTTGTTGTTGTATTAGCGGCACAGACAGGAAACGTTTAATTAGTTGCATCATATTTATTCGAAGATGGTGGGCATTCCATCTTCGAGGTCGAGGTTTAGAAAGAAAGCTGCTTCGATTGGTTGTAACCATAACGCAAGTGGTGTAAGTTGCGTGGGAGCAGCTGGACAATCGAAAATGTGGTCTACATCGTGTGGACTGGTTTCGCAGGCTGGGCAGGTGTTTGCAACTTCATTATTTATACGCGATAAATAAGAATTTAGTCGCGGGCACCAACCGGAACGGAGCAGAGCTAGGGTGGTGCGGGTAGCTCTCGGTAATTGTTCTTCATCAGGAGATATGGCTTGAGGTTTAGTGCCAAGTACACGATTATTTGTGAGGCTTTGAGTAGGTTTACGAACGTCTTGTGTATGTATGTCTGCAATCGCCGCCTTGTAGTCGGAGTTATCGAAGGGAACCTTTTTGTATCGCTAGACTTCGCGCTCTTTGTCCCGGATAGAGCGTCTTATTCGTCGTGGCGGTGGTGTTTTGTCCATGAGTTCATTGTTCGGGTGATTTGTACGATAACATCCGACTAGATACTGTTTAGTAAGAAGTTCGTTGTGGTTTCTCAAAGTCATCATCTTAGTCTCCTGGTGCAGATGATCCACAGCCGGTGATGGTGCGAAGTGCTGTGTTCTGGCAGATTTGTATGTGGCCCCAATTTGTGTTGCAGAGACCATTTGACCACGTCGGTGCTGCATAGTTGACTAGGGGGCGACCGATAGCTTTATAGGTAGTCAGAAGTGTTTCTTTGTCGGTGCCCCAAGTACTACCGGCAAGAGCTTTAAGAATTTTGTTTCTGCTCCTGAGTTTAGAGCAGATGTTCTCAGCGTGTGTGTTAAATTTGCCGGAGTTGTCTATCGTGACACCTAGGATCTTGGGAGTCCGAATAGTAGGGATGACGTTGGTGTCGATAAATATAGGGAGTTGCATATTGTACTCCTGGTTGAAGCTGGTGAATAAGGTGGCGGAGGACTTTGGTGCTGAGAGCTTCAAGCTTTTACTCACAAAAAAGTCGTTGAGTGTCAGCAGGTATTCATTGATTCGGTCACACATTTCGGGAATGTCGTTGCCAGTCGCCATGATGGTACATTCGTCAGCATAAGAGATGATTTCGAGTCCCGTGGGTGGTGTGGGCAGTGCTGACATGTAAAGGTTGAAGAGGGTGGGAGATAAGACTCCGCCCTGTGGAACGCCTTGTTAAATTTTCCTGAGTTTGGACTTCCCATTCCTAAACTCGGTGCAGGATTGACGACCGGCAAGGTAATTCGCGATCCATTTGTGGATATATGGAGGAGTAGTGTTGCGTAGATCTGTCAAAAGTACTGTGTGGTTAACAGGGTCAAATGCTTTTGACAAATCGAGAGCTACGAGGACAGTGCGCTTGCAGGGTTTCGGCTGATTGAGTCCATTGAATATGTTGGAGGTAATCCTGTCTATAGCGGTTGTAGTGCTATGCATTTTCCGGAAACCGTGTTGATGATTGGCAAGCTGGACGTGCTCCAGGAGTTTAGGCAACACTAGTGCCTCAAGTATTTTGGCCACGGGCCATGCATAAATTGCATGGGTGGTTCCGGGGCGAAGACCCGGCCGCGATAGGAACCAGCATGTTGCATCGCACATTTTGCTGAAATTTTCAGTGCCTTTTAGCTGTCAACGGTCAAAATTTACAGCTTTTCTTAGATGCGAACCATGAACAAAAAAAAAAGTCGCAAAGAGGGGACCAGGCGCAAACGGTGTGAATATTTCAAAAAGGAGGTCGTAGTACAGGATAAGATAGTCGCACCCTCCATTTTGGATTTCACTAATTTAAAAATTCGAACAAATTTTGATAACTAAAATTGATCGGTAAAATTACGTACATACATGGTCTAAGTCGCTGTTGCATTGGGAACCAGGTTAAGAAACTTGCAAATACAAATGAATTCTTGAAATTCGGAAGCATTTGGGCTTTGTGGTCATTTACCAAAAATATGCCCTTCTAGAAATAAATTTTAACCAAATGTATTGTTCAATAAAAATCGTTAACTTTGATTTCATCGCGGAGAAATATTATCCGATTCTTCCGTGGACCACGTCCGAGACTCTCACGGACCATCTTCGGTCCGTGGACCACTTCCGAGACTCTCACGGACCATCTTCGGTCCGCGGACCACCGGTTAGGAAACAATTGTCTAGTGATTTGAAATTTTAACGAAGAATTCCCTAACTTCGTACCAAATGATACTTTCTTGATACTTCATACTCTCGAGAGAATTTGATATATGACAAATTGGGACATAACCTTCAGATTTGACCAAATGCGTACCTCCCCTACATACATAGCTAAAACTAGTCATATCTTTCGACAGAATATCGCATAAAACTTGAAATTTTGTTTCGTCGGATCCATTGGTATTGTTCCTTTGCGAGAGGTATAAACTCAATCAGTGAACGTGAAGACCTCATATTCCCGGTTCAATTTCATAACAGGTTTAATTAAGACTTAAGGTTTCTGCTACCCTTTCATAGATCTTATCGCTGGATTTGGTATATTCATACAGTTTGGACCTAAATATCGTTCTGAACTTGTTGCTAAGCTAGATCTAAGATTGGATACTCTATGTCGCGGAGGAAGGGAAAACTTAGGCAAAATTTTCCGAAAGCGCCCTCTACTTTGCGTCGAGTACATCGAGGGGTTCATCCGTATAAGCATGCGCAGAAAAAGATGCCATCTGTACCACCAGAAATCAGAGAAGGAAGTAATATCATAACTTCTAAGCAAGTCCTCAGGTATTTAGTGATAATCGATTCGCAGCTCAACTCTAGGGAACATCTAAAGTACGTAAGCGATAAGCCAGTAGACGCCACGGCGGCTTTAGTAAAGATTTTGGATATAGGAGAAACAAAACCAAATAGGAGAGTGTCACTGGCCAGGGTGCTTACATCTATCCTATTGTATGTTTCACCGGTTTAGGCAATTTCCAGGAATGCTCGATTTTAGATGCGTAGTGTGTTCTGCGTACCGAACAAATCCACAAAGCCTACGACGTCGTTGGAATGATTTCAATTGGCATTCTGATTGATGAGGCAAGTAGACTGTATCGTGGTCGCCGCGGCAAATCGAAGAAGCATAGAAAGGCATTTATCAATGAGACAGTGGCAACAGCGATGGGTGTTGGCAGTAAATGGGCGACGGACATTTTCCATCATCCCTCAGATAGCTAAGTGGGTCAACTGAAAACATTGTGAGGTGAACCACTATTTAACTTAGCTAAAATGCGGGCCACTGAGGAAATCGGCGATTCATGCATCGGTTCAAGCTTGTTTAGTCTCCAGTGTTCGATTTGCAAGGGAATAGAAGGAAAGAGTCTCAGGCGGGTGAAATCATCATTTGGTGGACTTAATGAAGAATATATCACTGGCTTTGTCTTTGCGGTTCCTAATATTTAAGCATCACACAAAGATTCGAGCTTTGTAGATGCATTGCCAGAAAGGAGCTTCGGTGAAACTATGAAACTGATGCTGCACAGAGGTGATTCTTTCGAAATTGGAATACAATACTCAGAGGCTTTGGAGTTATCAACCCCACAGGTGTCCTGTAGAGTGGTTGCAACATGATTTGATCAAAATATGGGCCAAATCGAACCAGCGGTTCTCCTACCCCCTCATTGATATTTTCACAAGGCCATAACTTTCGATAAAATTTCGCTAGCGACCTGAAATTTCGATCAATGCTTAATTCTGACATATAGTACTTTAAGTTGATGGAAAGTCCACATGGTCTACTACCCCTACTCCTACTTCCCCTACAAAGCTACATAGAATATTGCGAAACACACAAATTTGTGTCAAATGGTAGCTTTTGGATGTCCTTACAAGACATGGAATATATGCCAGATCGGCCCCATCCTCCCCTACAAAAAAAAAATGAAATTGTAAATTTTAGTTTTTGATTTTTAATTCACTTGCAGCTACGCAATATGTTCGATGCTGAGTTAAAGTTGAGAGAATTGAGACACACATGTTAGCATCAGTTGCTATCGTCATCGATTCCACATCAGAATTATCAGTGTACATACACTAAATCAGGAGTGACAAACTCAAAACCTGGCCTGGCCTGAAGGGAAAATGTACTTTTAAAAATGTCGATATTTTGGGAAAGTAGTAAAAACGCGACAACATGGCGGATCGATCAGTAACATAACTACTTGCCAAAAATGTCCGCCAAATTTAGGACAGATAATAAATACTTTGGTGTAGTCTTAAACAAACGCATGCACCAGTAAAGCTTGATAAACTAAAAGACAAAAAATGGAATATTTGTTCTGAAATTGCTATGTCACATCCGGGTGATATCCTAACCAAATCCAAAATTTTCCCAGTATTTAAAGCTTGGCCTTCTTTCCAAGTAAGTTTCAATCCACGATCATCCCATAAGTGGGATAACGCAAGTTATAATTCAGCCCTGGCAGATAACTATAACGATCGGCAAACAACAAACTTTTTTTCTGAACCGAATATAACAACAACACATTTGTAATGATATATAGTGTTGTTGTTGTTGTTGTAGCGATTCAAGAGATTTTTTTCTCTTGAATCGAAGGGGGTCTTGGCAGCTCTTGGCCGTTTTTAGCAACGGGTAGCTCCGGGACGATTTAAATCGAAGAACCGGCTGCCGTAGGAGCATTTTATCGACAACACAAACATCCATGGGTCACAGTGGGACTCGAACCCACGCTCCGGCAACTCAGAGATAGACATCTCTGCCACTGAGCTACCGAATGCCCCGAGTGTTGATTCGATCTGACCGCGTGCCCCATAAAACTGCGAGGTGGGTCGCGAGTTTGACATGTCTGCACTAAATAAACGGCTGTCATCATTTATAAACTTTGCCGTTACTGAATGTTTCTTGACACATACAGGTGATCCGCGGAAATGTTGGTGACACGTTTTGAGTTAAGTGCACGGGCAGACTATTTTCTATCCTCGATGATGTAACGTCCACTATTCCTCATAATAGTGTCCTAATTTTCTTTCCACGTTTGCTTGTACTGTACGTGTTTTGAAAAATTCGTTCCAAATCTTAGAACTACGCGATATGCCCATAAATCGGAATTGGGTCAACCGAAAGACCTCTTGAATTGCCATCTAAGTGTACACAGCCGACGCACCGGTCTGCAGGCGGTAGGTAGCTCGATGGGTAGAGGTATTCTTCCTAGTAATCGCACAGAACCATACCCGTTGCCAGAACGTTCAACTTTTCTTCGAATCAAGAAGAAAATATTCAATCGCTACAGCGATAATGGCCCACATACAATCCTTAAAATACAAAAAAAAAAAAACAGGATGTGCATCCACACGAAGTCGCAATGTGTGTTAAAATCACAACGATATTGCCTCGAATTTTGAGACTTGACTTGGGGAATTTAGGAGCATTCCACAGTCCCACAAATCTTCATCTGATTTCATCTTGCACTATTACAACATATATCGACTAACACTACTACTCACCCTGAACTATGATTGCTTTCCTTATTATTCCCCAAAATAATTCTCATATGCGTATCACGGGCGAAATGATGATCAGCATTAACCATGGGCTTCGACGGCGGAAAACCACTTCCGCCACCGATTTCCTCGAATGTTAGATGCGACGGCAATTGACCCGGCGAGCTAAGTTCACTACTAGGCGAATGAGGCGGCGTGGCATACAGAGGTGACATGCATTCCATATCGAACATGTCGGCTTCGTTCGTTGTCGCATTGGAGGCTACATAAATAAAAAAAAAAGAAAACACAATCAAAATGTATTTTGTTGACGAGATATTAGCGCTTAAGACTTACCTAAATTAATCTGATACTCATCCAAATCGGGCAGCATTTGCGAATGCTTGTGATGGTGACCTTTCGACGATCGTTTGTTGCTCACCACCGGCGATGCTTGTACAAACGGACTGTTACGCGAATTGAGTTTTGTGTGACGCTGTAGCTGTTGCGTGAATGATAGCGGTGCCTGAAATTGAACTCACATTAATCAGTGCGTTGCATTGCCCTAGCTCCTTGAGCATGATGAGTTGACGACTAGTCGCCATTAATCCACCATCATTTAATATTCTCTTCATATCTTTGTAGATTTTAAAACTTACCTCATTACTACTACCTGTCGACTGACTAGAAATTATACTCTTTCGCTTTTGCAAGCTGCTATTATCAGATTGCATTGTATTCTCATAGAAATTACTACTGTGCGTCGAATTTGAAGCATTTAATACGCTTGGCGGTATGTTATTGTTCGGACCCAAATGGTTGGATTGATGCGATTGCGTTGTGGATATCAGAAAGCCAGTAGGTCGTTCGGGCGGGTTATCCGGAGATCGTAACAGGTTGGGATGTAGGCGCGGTTCGAGATTCGATTCGTCTGCTACAATTTCAACAAAAATAATGATAAAAAAATCAACAACTCGAATACAATTCAAATTCCATGTTCTTACTTTTCGTGTAGGAGTCGAAAATTTTCAAAATACTATTTCGACTCGATTTGGCGGCTAGCTTCATGGGCGTGCGTCCACAATGATCGGATTTGTAAGGATTCGCACCGTATTTCAACAATATGGCAACACACTTTTCGTGACCCTCCTGTGCAGAGATTCCCAGCGCGGTGGCACCTTGTTTGCAGGCATGATCCGGAATTGCACCGAAATAGAGTAGAATTTCCATAACTTCGTGATTACCTTGCCATGCACACGAGTGTAATGGCGAGCGACATTCCAGGTCCATTGCATTTACATCAGCGTTTCCTGTGGAAATTTTATCAAATCACTCGGTCGATTCAGAAAGAAGAGAAACGAGAAATTTGTGCATACCTAATGTTACCAGCAATTTCACCATTTCGGTATGTCCCTGCCAGGCGGCCACATGCAACGCTGTTCGTCCCTCACTATCTGGAATGTTGACATCGATATCGGTGACATCGAGCAGGTACTTAACAATATCCAATTTATTTTCTAGCGCCAAAATATAGAGTGTCGTACGCGAATCAGCGTCCTTACAGTTAACATCACAGCCGAATTTCAAAATGGTTTGGATACAGTCGATGTGTCCTGAATGGAAAAGAGTTGAGTGGCGGATCGCATTTTGGAGTCAGATTGATTCAATTACCTTCTAAGCAGGCGAGACGGAAAGCCGTCTTGCCATCATGCGCCTTTTGATCAACAAATGCACTATGAATTTCTAGCAAGGCTTGTACGCATTCTTGGCGCCCTTCTTGGGCGGCCAAGTGTAGCGCAGTCTTTCCCTCGTTGTCGCACTCATCGATTTTTGCACCCGATTCGAGCAATTGTACGCACACGTCACCGAAACCTTCAAATGCGGCATAATGAAGGGGTGTCCAGCCGGCATTATCGCGATGCGTTTCGTCAAGACCGCGATCCAAAAGCTGCCGAACAGTCTCCACATTTCCTAGAATAGCAAATTATTCAATTAACTTTATAACCATCGAGTGATTCGATGTATATTTAAATACCTTGAGCAGCTGCTATACTAAGCACTGTTCTTCCTTCCGAGTCCATGCAATCAATGCCACATCCCCAGAACAAAAGCAATTTTACTACTGATGCATGACCTGCAGTGCATGCCGCCCACAATGGTGTTCGTCCCATGAAGTCAGCCAAATCGGGGTCGGCACCATTTTCCAGAAGCAGCTCACAAATTTCTGAATTTCCTTCGAACGAACTCACCAGCAACGGCGACATTCCATCATTATCCAGCTGATCCGTGTTGGCCCCATGCTCGAGCAATGTTGAAATCACTTTACTATATCCAGACGACCCACAGAGAGCGGCAACGCACAAAGCACTTCGTCCATCCAAGTCTAAATGATTAACATTCGCCCCGTTCTCCAGCAAGATTTCCACAATGTCATAGTGTCCCATATATGACGCTGCAATTAGCGAGGTTCGACCCTGACGATCAACGGAGTTCACATCAGCACCCGCTTCAATCAGAATCTTCAAAATGTCCTCATGACCACTCCAGGCTGCTGCTCGCAAGGCTGTTCGTCCCTCCTTATCCGCCAAATCGATCTTACATCCAACAAAGCCAATTAGCAATTTCACAACATCCGTGTGACCTCCCCACGAGGCCGAACGAAGCGGTGTCCATCCATCGCGATCGGCATGATTCACATCAATTCCAATCAAACGGCCACTATTATCATGTGCCGATTGTTTGAAATTCAACAGCAATTTCACCACATCCAAATGACCATTACGAGCAGCAATGTTGAGAGCCGTCTGCCCGTTGTAGTCTTCAATTTCTAAATCGACAGGACCCTTGCAGGCGTTCAGGGCACGTTCCAGCAACACAAGATTTCCCTCGTTCGCCAGAATATGAACCAACGCTTTACCCTTATGCATTTCAATGCGATGCGTTTCTGAGATTTGATGTAGAGCCATTTCATCGTCAATTTCTTCGGTGGCATGAGCCGGTTCACTGCGATCCGAAGAACTTTTCGGTCGTTGAATTTCTTGCTGACAACTTCTTTCCGTGGAAATGAGCAGATCAGCAAGCTCACAATCAATGTTTTGTGAATGTTCGGAAAATTCCGGTGAATTTATAGATGAATCACAGGAGGGCTGAAAAAAGAGAGAGAATATGAAATTAACATATAAATGAAGTTCCTGCTAGTCGGTCTACATTTACAATTTTATAACGACGAAGCCACAATTGTGATTGCGTCTCGACAACAATGTGCATAGCAAAAAAATGCATACTTTCTATACACTGGCAGTCATTAAAATATGCCTCATAGGTAGGCATGGGTGTCCTGTGCAGCCGCGAAGTCACAATCACAGATCCACTCTAGCTGCTCTAGTTTGCGAAATAATCGCACTTTTATGTTTTCATATAAACATTTTCGAAAATGTGGGCTCCGAGACTCCGACACCGTTTAAAAGGTACAGCCGTCCAAAGGTACTTCAAAAAGTACAAAGTTTGATCACTCTAACTGCTCAAGGGTTTCGACTACGAAAAAAATGTTTGCTTCCGGAGGAGCCGAGCTCGTAGACGAGCCTGGATCTCAAAAGGCAACTAGCTGCTGTAGTTCCCAATGCTACAGGTGCCCAATAAACTATGTGCTGAATATATTACACCTACAAATGTATTTTCTGGTTGTTAAAACAGGGCCTTGACATGGGGAGGGAGTAGGTCTACTTGTGAGGCAGACATGTCTGCTTAACTCTTTATCGAGCTGACAGATTTAGTTTAGTATAACCTACGACCATTATCCGACAATACGTCCTTCGAGTCCATCGGTACGGCGCTAAGAACAAAAGGGGCAGATGTGACAATGATTACCAGGATGCAACGCATGCTTTTATCGAGGAACATTTATACCAGCATCGGAGGGTCCACCCTCTCCGCCTTAGCCACTCGTGGCTGCCCACAAGGAGGGGTACTGTCCCCCCTTCTGTGGTGTTTAGTTGTTGATGGACTGTTGTGGAAACTAACCTTAGAGAGGTTCTCCATCCAAGGATACGCAGATGATCTGGTTATCATGGTTAAGGGCAAATTTGAGGAAGTCCTACCCCTTGTGCTCCACACCACCTTGCGAATAGTTCAAGATTGGTGCACGGAGAGTGGTCTACGGGTCAACCCGTCCAAGACCACTGTGGTTCCTTTCAGTAGGAGCAGGACAACAAGAGCCCTGAGTTCCTACTATGTACAACTCCCAAATTAAAATGGCAAACCAAGTCAAATATTTGGGAGTCACTCTTGATAGCAAATTACTCTGGGATGACCACCTGAAATCGGTCACGGAGAAGGCGATCAAGGCACTATGGACCTGCAGAGGTTATGTAGGTAAGACCTGGGGAATTAACCCACATTTAATTCTGTGGATTTACAAGACTATTGTTAGACCTATAGTGGAGTATGGGGCGGTGGTGTGGTGGAAAAGGGCTTCAACTAGCACTGGTAAGTCGGATCTAGGTAAGGTCCAGAGGCTTGCCTGTCTAATTATCACTGGAGCTATTGTTTCATGCCCCACCGCTGCCCTGGAGGTTCTTCTTGACCTTACTCCACTACACATTCACATTGAAGCGTCGGCGAGGCTGGCTGTTGGTAGGCTCAGGGCCTTCAGCACGACAGTCAATTTTAGCCATGATCTACTAAAATGGTTACAAGGTAGCAATACCCTCTGCCTACCTTCGGACTACCTAGTTAAGACATTACGCTTCAACGCGTCCTTTAAATCAGCAATCTGGGCGAGGGAAAGTTGGACGGATATGTTCAGGTCCCTTCACCCCGACACTATCAGCTTTTACACAGATGGATCAAAAACTGACACAGGCTCTGGAGCGGGCATCAGTGGTCCAGGTGTAAGCTACTTAGTACCTATGGGGAAATTAGCGTCTGTGTTCCAGGCGGAAGTACATGCAATAGAAATTTGCGCCAGAGAATATCAGAACAAAGGATATGTCAACAGAAAGATATCGATCTTTACCGACAGTCAGGCGGCTATCAAAGCTCTTACAAAACATACCTTTACTTCAAAACTAGTGTGGCTATGTCAGGAAATACTTCAATCTGTAGGATCTCGCAATGATCTTACACTCCAATGGGTTCCCGGACACTCTGGAATAGAAGGGAATGAGCTCGCGGACGAACTCGCTAGGGTAGCCTCTGCTAGCCCCTTCTGCGGCCCGGAACCCTTCTGCGGTATACCACTGTGTCTATGCAGAAACGAAATCACTGAGTGGGAGAAGACGACAGCCACCGTATTCTGAGAGGCCCTTCCAGGGCTAAGGCAGTCGAAGCTTTTCGTAGCGACCTACTCTAAGAAACGCACTCTGGAGTTAGTTAAGCTCAGCAGGAACAGGGTCAGAATCATAAGTGGCCTCCTTACAGGCCACTCCCGTCTGAACGGGCATTTAAGAACCATGCGCTTAGTCGCAGACGCGACCTGCCGTTTCTGCGAGGCCGATGACGAAACATCCACTCACATACTTTGCGAGTGTGAAAGACTGGCGATGAGACGGGAGGAATGCTTTGGCATAACTTTCCCTCTCACAGAGGACATCGCGTCCCTTAGCATGGGACAAATTAATCGATTTATCGACAGATGTCGGTTAGATAAATTTATCTAACCTGTAGCGTGGGCAATGGCACAATAGACCACCGGTCGCAGTGCTTATGGCAAATATGCCGATGCTCCCATTTAATCTAATCGAAATCTAATTATCCATAGCACCATTTAAGCCACATTCGCACTATAAGAGCGATGCCATCGGGTAGAAAGTATAAAATGTTGAGGTCAATGCGGCCAAATATAATTATGTGTTTTAGAATTTACAATTTTAGGCTAAGTAGTCCGGCGTCATTTGTAGACTGCGAACCACTGGGTTAGAGCAACTTACTCTTTACCCATATTCCACGTAAGCAATTTATATGGAAAGCTGGGTTATTTTGTTCTGCTTTGGAACTAAAAATCGCATACATGTACACTTGTGCAGCCAACAGATACAAATGCGCCCTGCGTAGAAACAACAGCAAAACAACGTGATACACTACTGATGCAGTGATACGGCAAAACAATTGACCTGCCTGGGAATGACGGGTGCCTTCAGTACCTGTCCAAACACTGATGTCTGGGGAGTCACATCCCGGCCTATTCATTCAGGAAACTGCAGCTCTCTGTGCAGACCTAGCTAAGCTATCCTTTCAGATAATTTCATCGAAATTCGTTTGCAAGGCGTTTAATCAACTCCAGGATTAGTCCTCGCTCAGCACTAGAGATCCTAAAAAAAACAAAATCTATACTCACTTGACTCTCCGCATTATTGATCCCCGTCTCAATCAGCAACTTCAACATCTTCGCATCGGTTGGTAAACTCGGCTTGAAAAAATCACACAAAAACGTTGCAAACTCGTCATTCAACTCGTTCATCAGAAATCGTCCAATCATATTGCGTGTCTTCACCAAAAAGTTTTCATTCATCTTAAACTCCTCCTCACAAATGGAACAACAATTCAGCAAATTCGTGTAGAAACAATCGTTCAAATTCGCCCGACTCTCCAGCAAATACATCAGCAGATCCAAATTCACATTTTTACTTGCCAAATATTCGCCCGACTTGATCAAATGGTAGACGAATCGGCGCACGCTATTCGGGCACAAAGTTTCGCTAACCAGCGTGTAATACATGGAGATAATTACGTGCCCTTCGTTCACGTCGCACAAGAACTTCTTTGTGGAGAATTTCACGTCCACCAGCCAATCGGCAAAGGACGTATGGAAGATTTTCATTTTAAGGCCGCCCTGATGGAAGGTCAAAATGTTCTTCATCAGTTCCAGGCGAGTTTCAAACTCGTCCATTTCAATGGTGTAGTTGTGCGTGCGTAGGCAGTTGAAGACGAATAATTTGTCCACTAGTCCCATGGAGGCCAAAAGGATGTTGAGAATGGGACGAATTTTCATGTATTGCTTCTTGTTGAAGGACTTTTGGCAAATGTATAAGTACAGACCGTTCAGAGTGCACGGGATCAGTTTTATCTCGCGGAAGGAGAAGAAGTTGTCCTTGATGCCATCCAGGACCTTTTCTAAATACAGAATGCAACCGTTGGATTTAATGTAGAGCTGATGGAGACTTTCGATTATTTCTTTCGTCAAATTGATGGTGCCCTTAAAATCCGAATTGAGCCGATTGATTATATACTCCTGAACATCCTTGACTACATGACTCTTGCGAAGATCGTCTAACGTGATCTTCTTGAATCCAGTGAACAATTTTGTTATGTGCTTATTCTGCTTCTTTGATGTCGCGACCAGGAACAACCACTTCGGGAAGAGGTGAATATGGTTCGAGAGCAGCTCAGCAATATTTCGGCTCTTCTGTGTCGAACTGCGTCCTTTCAGTGTTGAAATCAAATTACCTTCGTTGATATAGTTCTCATCGATTGAGTCGATAAGTAGAAGCAGTGCATTGCGAGGTGGCGTCAGCTCCAACAAGGGAAACAGCAGCGCTTTCTTGAAACATTCGTCAGGATTTTTCTCAATATTGTCCACGTTCAGACATTCGAAAATCTCTGGATTGCTCAAAATCATCTCGTAGTAGCCGTCCGCTATGAGGGTGCGACAACTCTTCGATTTCGGCAACGGCGGCGGAATTGAGCGAGGACTCGATGGCTTGGACGTGGATTTTGGGGAGAATTGAAGAAGATCTTTGGGCGCGGCAGTCGCTTTAGGCGGCTCATCCTCGTCAATTCGTCCTTCCACTTCGGGCAGACACGAATCGTCATTGATTTCCGCCTGTATGGCATTCTTGAGATCATCACCCGTCACTTCAGCGATATCTTCACCGCCGCCCTGCTGTATTGCATCTTTAGTCTTAGGAACTCGATTCGTTATTGACACCGGAATTTTAGACTTTTTACTAGGACTTGATTTGGGTTTATTGTCACCATCGTCGGTGTTATCTCCGCGGCATTCGCCATTTGTTTCCGCGGATCCTTCTTCGCCGGAACTGGTTTTCGCTGATATCTGTTTGGACGAAGCTGGCGGATGCGTGGAATAGGAATTTACCACAGACGGTTCCGTAGTTGGACTTTTAATTTTCTCCGGCGACGGTGCAGATTTCTGTCTAATCATGGCCTTTTTCGAACTCGTTTCACGTCCATCCTCTAGCTTAAGCTCGGCAATAAGCATCTCCTCAATTTTCTCATGGATATCTTTTTCATTTTCCGGATTTTCTGGCTCCTGGTCAGGAGCTGTGGGGTCCGGACGAACTTCCACGACCTCATCTAACTTTTCCTTTCCAATTAACGACGAATGGCTGAGTATTTGCAAAACAATGCTACGGATAAATAGGCTTAAGCTATGACAGTCTGGATTTTGGGAGTTGACGAAGTAGCAGCTAAGTAGCTTTCGGTTGAGAAGGCCACGCGTTCCAGAGTTTCCGTTCATAATATTTTGGCATATTGACGTTTTCCCGGATCCGTTCGAGCCGAGTATCAAGCAACCGTGATACGATGAGCTTGCATTCGGCTGTCCGCCGCGGCCGGCGTAGGCAGACGCGACAGCACCGCTCGGGGCTACTTCATCGCCCGGTTTAGCGGACACTCCACTCGGAATGGCACTGTGTAGAGGTTTCTTGCCAGCCACACGTTGTTCGAGACACAAGGCGATTTTCTTCAGAGCCCATTCCCGGTTGATATAGACATTAGTAGGCCGCAACTGATGGTTGTAGGCTTGTGGATCGACGAGGCCATTCACTTCTTTATCGGGCGACTGCTTCTTGTCCATAAATACTTCAAGATTCTCCGTCGACTCAAGCGTAGGCCGTGACTGTTCCGAGGTCTCCTCCATGCTTCTCGCAACTCCCGACGCAATTCCGGAATCTGAATCGCCGGGATTCGCCGATGTTTGACTGCCCTCACTAGGCTCTACAGAGAAATTTTGCTGCACCAAATTGGCAAAGTGCTCTTCACGTGCCAGACATGAAAAACTTGCATTCGGACAATCCTTTCCCATGTCAACTTTTCTCTGAACCTGCGTGGTATCTTTCAGAAAATTCAATATTCGTCTATCCTCCAGTGAACTGTCCGGAGGGTCTGCATCACAGCTTGTGAATCCGCCGTTCGAGGCAATCTTGCCCGTATCGACTGGGGTCGTACCATTCGTTGTTGATGATTTCACTGCGCCCGTCGTATCCTTATTTATGAGCTTATATTCAACGTTGTAGGCTTTATCCGCTTTTTCGGGCTGCTGATCGTTGTTGGCTTTATAGCGACTACGTTCGCCACTTTTGTAACGTTCCGATTTGCGTAGCGGTGCTGCATAGAGCAACTCTTTGGGCGTATTGGTCTTCTTGTTGGAATTTTGATTGCAATTGTTTAGCACTAGCGAGTCGTTCACTTTGATTTTGCGCACAGACTCGTTGAACATCGCCTGACACGGCAAGTTCTCGTAAATATCGTTGCGCGCATTATCGTGATCAGGTAACCGTGACATGTTTGCAGGTTGCTTGTTTTCCCGTTGGGATTTCGTCTAATATATTGCTTGTTTCCAAATTCGATAGTGTTGTTGTAATATGTTTGGTTTATTGCTTCATGGTGACCGGGTTTGGTGTAGTGTTGGTGTCAATCTGAAAAGGAAGAGAACAGAGGAATGATCAGTGAATAATTTATGGTTTGAGCTTTGTTTTCAGATGAAGCAGAGAACCAAATTAATGGGTTAAAGGCAGTTAAGCGTTTTGAATTTTGAATTTCGGTAAACCATTAGGTATTAATTTTGTTGGCCGTTGTTTGAAGTTGTTTTTCATAGAAATGAGAAGACAAAGGTTTTATTTATGCATATACGTATTTCTGGGCTATTTGCTCTCTTCTTCAGCGGAATTTTGTTTTATGAGAGAAACAAAATTCCACTGAAGAAGGTTGCTGCTTATGCATATTTTACTTGGTCGAAAATTTTTCAAATAATAAACTATCAGGACGCGCGGGCCCGCCGAAAAAAAAAAATTAAACGCAAACAGATTACCAGCCGGAACACGGTTTATCGATTGATTGGGCTACAAATTCCCAGGCAACTTAAAAAAGTCTAGTGCAGGGGTGTCCAACTTAATTTCAATCCTCGACAATTCAGAAATTGTTGCTGACTGGCGTTTTAGGAAAAAATCAGGTGACAACTTGCGTGGATGACAGAGGAAATACCGGCAAGGTGTACGGTACGAGCAGCTGCCTTCTGTGCTATAATTTTACGTGGAGAAAATCGAAAGCCTAATCAAAATTTGGGGATCGAATGGGAGGTCAACGATCGAACTTTCGCCCTAGGGCGTCTTCGGATGACCAGCGTCCTCCATTACAAGCAACCACACAAAATTTATTAGAAAAATAATTGTTGGCTCTAAATTTCGGGCTATCACTATATGATGAAAATAATATTCTAAGCCTCATCGAGAGAGAGGGCAGAATATTTCTTGGCAGCCCAATACAAGGAAGCTTGTCAAATATGGCGACTGCCAACATTTTGCTGAGCTAGTTAGGTGAGTTATGGAAATCGAACCTTTCACTTCATAGCCATAATAACAAGGTTTCTTTCAAAGTCCCTCGCGAGCCGAATGAAAGTTCTTCGAGGAAAGAATTTGGCCCGCGGACGGTATGCCGGACAGGCCTTGTCTAAAGCATAGGCTATCAAACTTTTCCATCGATTGGGTAATGGGTATGCATGCAATAAACGGCAATTTGTTCATCTAACAGACTTGCGCGAGTTACCCGATTTTAGACTGCAGTCTACACTTGTAGAAAGACTTGATTCCAATGCCACTTGCTGTTGTTTCGTTTTTAAGAAATTTGACATGCATGACCTTTTGATGATCCTAAGAATGCATTAGAGTCCGACGTTTCCATAACCGACTGGAATAACGGTAAATTATTGCATAAGTGAACGAAACGATGCCTTCCCATTAGGTCTCCTAACTGTTCCCGTGCACAGCTTAGTTAGGCATTCAGGGTGATAGTTCACTTATGTAAAATAGCCGTGTTCTACCGCATTTGATAAAATAACTGGCGCGACAGTTCAACATTGGACTAAGGCCGTAGGATGTGTTAGTGACATCTGCTTTTTTGTTGGAGTGTTGAGATCGACAGCACGCTCGCATATTATAATGAGGACGAAATGTCCTTTTTGTGTCCGAAAGGCCACATTCTCTTCCTCTTCTCAAGTATTAGAGACCACGTAGAGTTGCTGATGAATGGTCTCCTACCTCACTGGAGCCTGTCCACAAATGGGTCCTTCGGAATGTTCTATCTATCACCTTAACTATCGTACTAACGTTTCTGAACATTATAAAAATTGACAACAGTGACTTTTTTTTAAACTCTATTTCACCGTGTTCCACAAAAAAAAAGTTACGAAGGGTTCTGCGCTCTGGAAAAGATTGAAAGCCACTGTCGCAAATGCTAGGTTGATCTTGGGAAAATGTGAACCTCCGTATCTCAAACTCATAAATGCTCTTTCTGGAAATATTAGCAAGCTGACAAAGATTTCAAAAACAAATAGTCTCATATGAACGCAGCTTTACCATCGAACTTTCTAAATCACTGTTTCCCAACAGGTGGTCCGCGGACCGGGGGTGATCCGTGACAGACCCCTAGGTGGTCCGCGGTGAGACTCTGGAGACTTCTTACAAAAAAGTTATATTTTCCTGTGCCTAATTGAAGTCACATGCCAAACATGCGCTCTCATCATCATGTAACAGATTATCCATAGTAAATACGGAGCGTAAGTAAAAAATAAGGTTCCCAACGCTGTACACTCGTCGCGCGAGATGCTAGGTGAAATCCGGCAACACCGCCTAGATTGTTGGTCCCCCCACTCCATTCCCACTACTGGGAGTATCGCTGTGACGCTCAGTGCCGGCCTAACAGCCATCCGCGATGGAGCCCGCTATCGCCGTTACCGCCAGGTGTGAAATCCGAGATCGAAGAGTAACGCTTCGGGAGCTGGCTGACCGGGTTCCTGAGGCTTTTGGAAAAACCATCGACAACATTTTGACCGAAAAACTTGGTTATCGCAAGGTGTGTGCGCGGTGGGTCCCGCACATGCTTTTAGAAACCCACAAAGACAATCGCGTAAAGTGCGCCGAGGGGTTTCTTCGAGAATGCGCCGAGAATACCGAAGAATTCTTGAACTCCATTATTACGGGAGATGAAACGTGGTGTCACTCCGGAAAGAAAAGAACAGCCGAAACAATGGCGCCATCGGCGGCGGAGTTCTTCGAAGCGGGTTTTCAGAAGTGGATAATTCGTCAGGAAAAATGCGTAGAAAAATCTGGCGACTATGTAGAAAAATAGTTTAAATTAAAGTACACTTTCAGATGGTATACTTATTTATTGCAATAAAAAATGCCTTACACCTGAAACAATTTGGGCACCTTATTTTTTACTTGCCCCTCGTACTTTTGCTACTAGGGTTGTGCTTATGGGAAGGCGATGGGTTGCTTAGTTTCCTCAGCTGGTGAGGCAAATGTTGACGCAAACAAACCAGTTTTTCTCCCTTCTCTCAACCTTGCAAACTAGCAAATCTTAAATCATGCTTTCTACAAGATGGTGTTAGTTTAAAAATTCAAGCCCAATGGCGATCGGTTGCGTCGGGGGTTTGTGGAAATCATGCTTCCTACAAGATAAAAAAAATAACAGGCGCGACAGTCCAACATTGGACTAAGACCACAGGATGTGTTAGTGACATCCTATTTCCAAGATCTTATCTGCTTTTTGTTGAGGTAATGAGATCAGCATCACATTCAGCAGTGTTATTTATCCCCATAAATGGGTACTCGTTTAACATCTGAGTGAGATCACAGTCCGTCACAAGCTTGTGAGTTCGAAAAACACCATGATCCACGGTGAGATTCGAAGTCATGAACCTGTGCACCGAAGGTGCGCGCACTAACCGCGAGACCAGCCAGACTACAAGATGGTGTTAGTATAAAACCTCAAACCCAATGACAATCGTGTGCGTCGGGAGTTTGTGAACTGCGCAGTACGATTCCATTCGTTTTTAACTTTTTTGTTGCTTTTGTAAAGACACATTAATTCAAGGTTTTGTGAAATTGGTGCAAAAAATGTTTCTTAGAAGAACCAAAATGGGGGGTGGGTTTTTGTATGGCCACCCCATTTGATCAATTCTTAGATATGTTTTGTGTCATCAAGAGAATTTGTAATTTTGTTGAAATTGGTGCACAAACAAACAAGTTTTTCTCAGAATAACCTAATTTGGGGGGGTTGGGTTTGTATGGTAGCCCCATGACCCCAAGGTCCGATTTGATCGATTCTCACATATGTTGTGTGTCATCAATAGAAATACATTTGTGTGAAATTTGGTTGAAATCGGTGCACAAAAAAAAAAGTTTTTCTTAGAAGAACCTAATTTGGGGGGTTAGGTTTGTATGGCAGCCCCATGACCCCATGGTCCGATTTTACCGATTCAAACATACAAACTGCCTGCAGCAAAAAGAAGCATTTGTGCAAAATTTCAGCTTCATAGCTTTTAAATTGGCCGAGTGAAACGCGTAGCAACAGACGGACAGACAGACAGACGGACATCGCCCAATCGACTCCCCATGTTATGCTGATCGTATATGTATACTTATTATATGGTCGGAGATGCTTCCTTCAATGCGTTACAAACTTCATGACAAAGTTAATATACCCTTCGTTGACTCTACGAGCGAAGGGTATAAAAAAATAAAACGGGCGATTTGTGAGCGTGAGCTTCGGAATACAATACCTCGACAAAAAAATCGCTACCTTACGTTTCATTATTATTGAATGGTGGTCCGTCGGAATCCATTTTCAGGCTAAGTGATCCGCAGATGTTTCTGAGTTGGGAACCGCACTGTTCTAAATGTATCAATTATCTTCTAAAACTTTCTTCGCATTGTGATTACATGATTACATAAATTGAAATGTATACTTTCACAATTATTGACTGATTATGACAATCAACATACAAAGGAACCCGATCCAGAAGTTAGCGTATAGCTTCAACTCATTTTCATTGCTCACATCTTATCAGTCGACTTATGAATGCTTTGCAAATGTGTAATGCATACGTTTGCGTATGATTGGATATTGTTCGCTTTCGGGGAAGTGCTTGTCTTGTTATCACAGAAAGTAATTAAGCAAACATTGTGATTAGTGATTACTATTCATTCGAATGAGTCTTTTTCTGCATGAACGCATTCCAAACTCGTTAGACCATCGCAACTTCGTACATACAACATGTGGTGAAAGTGATAAAGTTAAACTGCTAATTATACTAACAATGAATAGAGTGCTTCGCACTGTAGTCCCAGTCAATGCAATGCAATGTATGGTCGTTTTCGCCCACAGCTGTTCTAGTTTCTTATGCTGCATCTATGCATTTTGAGTTGCCCACGTACTTACTTATACTCGTATGCACTTCTTCATGCAACCTGACCAAATGACCCAAATTCAACGTTTAATTACATAGCCAACATTCTAATCATTCTTAAATGTAAACAAAAGTCTATTTCCAAGACTTAAAACACACCGAGTGCAAGAAGTATGTATGAAGAAGAATGTGTGGTTTTATACGAATATTAGCATGCCTCATACTATAATAGTTGCCGTCGTTCACATCGTTCGTTGTGGTGGAATTTAACACCGTTGCACTTTGGGGGCGAAACATAAGAAAGTAGCCCACAGTTCAGCCCGGGAAGCAACGAGTCATATAGAGAGAAAAACGAAACCAACGTAAACAAAACAGCAATTTCCTCATCCGCGAACGCGTACGGTTATAGAAAGGAGTGCATCATCCACAAAACACTTGGATTTTCACCAGCCGTATGCACATCATATGCAACTTTGTATATTTTTCTTCACGCGGTCCTGTGAAGCGTGAAAAAGTTTCCAATTAACGAGGTGCTCGTTGGGGGTGTTTGACGCGCCTATATTGTGTGCTTGCGAAACCTCTTATGATGTGTGTACTTTAGGGTGCTTGAAGACGCGTTGTTGTGGTTATAATCGCGTACGATAAAAAAAAACTCGGAGACACTCTTGGTCCTTAACGGTCGTGCATTGTACGACGTTAATTAAATCTAATGAAATTGACATGTTGACTAATTGGAAAAAAGTGTTGAAGAATAAAGTGAAAGTATGAGGTCGACAATACTTGAGTTAGTAATCATGTCGAAGGGTTTATGCGGGAATTTGAATTTTTCTGTTTCGCGATCCTAATTGGTAACTCACGCTCGGTTATAATTTCGAGGGTAAAATTGGGGAAAAGGACACCTTCTTTTATTAACCCTGGAAGGTCATCCTTCGTCGAATCGACTACGCATCATCACATTTTTCCCGTTTTCTTGACAATTTTCATTATTTTGAGCTGATTTTTCGTACAGCACTTACGGTGCCGATGTACCTACTTGCCTGGTACCTTGCAGCTAATTGAAGTAAGCAGAACAAGTTGGATTTTTGGAAATTGGCGTCTTCGAAACGACGAAGGATGAACTTTGTGTAACTTTTAGAACTCCAGTATTTATTATGGCTGGTTGTCGATTCGACGATAAATCTGTGTCCATACAACTAGGTCATAGCAAATATGTTTCTTTTTTAAATGTGGGACCAATTTTTTTTTTTAATTTTGGAAAAAATATTTACTAGGACAAAAATAGGACAAATCAGGAAAATGGCTCAAAATTTTTTATAATTTAGAAAATTTTAGATAGATTTCCTTTCGAACTCATAAAAATCGCCTCCAAGGTACTCCTTTTCAAATTCTGACATCAGACATAGAATTAAAATTAATCAAGGGAACTCAGGGAGAAGAAATTCCGAAATTTATTATTAATAATTCGAAAATATACTCCAAAAACTGGAGTAGGCGAAGTGAAAGAAAACCCGTGTTGGGACCCCAAAATGGATCACTGTGCCTCTTGTATATAGCATTTTCAGGTCAAGTAAATAACTCTCCGAAACAAATAAATAAATATCCGAATCAAAAAAATGGGTTTCTAAATAAAAAAAATACATTTCCGGATCAAAAAAATAAATTTCCGAATCAAATAAATAAATCTCCGAGCCAAATTGGTTCGGAGATTTATTTATTTGATTCGGAAATTTATTTTTTTGATCCGGAAATGTATTTTTTTATTTAGAAACGCATTTTTTTTATTCGGATATTTATTTATTTGTTTCGGAGAGTTATTTACTTGACCTGAAAATGCTATATAAAAGAGCTTCTAGTTCATTAAACCCAATTTCCTATTAAGTTTAGAATATATTTTTTTCTGATTCGAGCACATTTTTTAAATTATATCAACGTTTAGTTTTTATTTACTTCATTTTTAAATTTAATGTTTTATATTTCCGGCCAAATAATATTAAATTGAGAAAATTTGAATTGTAAATCAAATTCCTTACAAAATTACCCAAAATTGATGTTTTTCCATTCTAAATGAACAAAGGATTGAAAATCTGTCAAATTTTATAAATATTTTGCGAAAGGGTAATTTGTATGAGGCCTCAAAGTTGAGCGTCGTCGATTCGACGAAGCATGACCTTTCCGTACTAAAAATAAGCATGAACTTCCACAGGGTTAACAATCAAATCAAGGTGTTGATGCAACAATAACAGCAATACACTCCGGATAAATAAAATAAGCTCTCAATATTAGAGTACAAGTATCGGTTCCACTTTCATTTTGATTTCTCTTGTGTGTTTTCCGTTAAGAATATCAACGATTTAATGCAAAAACAGTAGAACCTCTATAAGTTGACACTCGTTTCACTGTGAATCTGCGCAGAATTTTCAAAGTAAAAGAGAGTAAAAAAAAAACAATAATATGTACAGAATTATGTTTTTATGTGAATTTTAGTGGAATCCTTAATATTCAAAATTCCGTAAAATTTCCGTGCCCTTAACAATTATAAATCGAATGAATCTGCAGCGAAGATTGAAGAGTGATGTTTCGACCAATTTTCTTAAAAGCTTAGTTTTATAAAGTGTTTTTTAGAATGTTTGCGTTTTTTTTACAAAACATTCGGTTCCTGTTTGTCATCCGCTTTGTACAACTTTTCTTCCATTTTGATATAGCTGGCAGTAACTTTCATATATTTGTTTTTCATGTGAAGAACTTTGTATAAAAAAATTTCTTCATACTTATAGTCTAGTAACTAGGTGATTTCAGATTGCAAAGTGTGGTGGAGAAATTTTTTTTGTTGTTTCTTATGTTTTTTGGGGTGCTGAGCTCGAAAATTTCGTTGCGGAACAGGGTCAAAAACGCGAAAAAAACCCAAAATTTTCGGAATTTTCCCGTTCTTTTGTTTATAACTCAGAAAGTGTACATTTCTCCGAAAACCTGTCCATGAAAATATTAGAGAAAACATAATTACGGGTCTAACGCGCCATTAATCATTAAAATGTGTTAAGCGGTATTGCTACAATTGAGTCATTTTTTTGCGTTTTTTGCAATTTTGACCCTGTTTTGCAACGAAATTTTGGTGGGAAGTTACGGATTCAGGTTCTGCACCGCAAAATACATAATGTACAAGAAAAATGAAACTGTTGCGATCAAAAATGAAAAACCGTTCAACCGCAAAATTTTATTCATAATATGGAACTATGTTAAAAATAACAAATTTAAATTTTCAATTATAGTAGTGCCGCTCAACGGATTTATAGTATTTATGTCTCTTTGGACGCACAATTGTGTGCTCTCTGAAATATTAATGGAGAGTTTTTCGCAGAAATAAATAGTTTCAGAGTTAGAGGCCAAATAACGGAAAAACAGCAAAAATTTCGCGATTTTGACCCTGTTCCGCAACGAAATGTTGTTGGGAAGCTCCTGATTCGTGCTCTGCACCTCAAAAAACATAAGAAACAAAAAAAAAATTGTCTCCACCACACTTTGCAATCTGATGTACTAGGATTATCACCTGGATACTACACTATTAGGAGCAGATAGAGATTCTTGAAAAGGACAACATAAAATCAAATCAATTACCTGTGCAAAAAAATCATCCATATCCGATTTCGGTACGACCGGAGCCGTTTGTTTGAAAACCAGTGCCAATATTAAGCGACTTCAATTTTAAATCATTAGATCTGAATTGGAGCTTTAATTGTGGTCGTTATAAACGAAATCCACTGTATACATAGGGTGACCAGATCGCGGGGATTGAAAAGGGGGATAGAATTACTAAGTATTTGCCCATAATAATATGCTGAGACATTACTGCCAGAACGAGCGACGCGACGCCATGGAGCGGTATAAAAAACGAGGCAAGGAAGAAGCATTATGGAAAAACGTGACTTGAAATTGATACATTGTTTTGCGAAATTTTAGTATTCAGAAATCTAATAGCAAAAGAGTAAATGATATTTTTTCCTGACCATCAACAAATTGCCTAGTAAAGAAAATTTTAAACAAATAATATCGTACATAGATACCATCTACAGGTATACCGTCAGGGGAGCACCTAGCCTTTCGGCCTTATCTTCCGGTCCTTCGGACTGTTTGGACCTTCGGACTGTTTGGACCTTCGTTGTTTTACTGATAACGTCTTATTGTCAGACGGGGATTTCTTCATCCGGCGAATGCACTCGACTTCAGAAACCCAACCCCGGAGCTGCATCACCAGCTCGATGACTTGCTTAACAACCTACAGCCACCTCGAGACCAACGCCTTGATGGGTAGAAACCATGGTCCCCTGGGCACGCCCATCCCCGAGGTACACTATTCGATAAATACTTCTCTATAGCAGGTGTGATCCTCCTTCGGCCCCCTATTGGTTAAGCCTAACGTTAAATTAAGATGTGCACATCCCAGGTTCGTTGGACCTGCTTTTCACATCCAGGCGGCCCCTTCAGTTTACTAGTCAGCAATGCGATTCGAGCCGTGTGTTCATCAATCCACAAACTAGTTGGATATAGGCGCGTAGGCATCTTCCACCAAGGCCATTCTCCCTAACTAGCCCCTTCGAGGCTCGGGTTATGCCAAGCCGCCAGCTCCGAGGCTCACACGATTAACCGTAATGGTGAAACCCAAAAATCAATGTACTAACGGTCAAGCAATAAAAGGGATGATTTACGACTACATATCTAGTTCATTTCAATCTTCAAGATAAATAATAACTTCATAGAAAATCGTCAATGAATGTTAAGCTCAGTGGCGGATTTACCACAAGGCTGAGTAGGCTGAACCTAGGGCGGCAGATTTTTAGGGGGCGGCAAATTCAGGAAATTTATTATTTTTTTTTTAAATACTTCTAATACTGTGGAAGACTGAATTCAAATACATACATATTTTCAATTCGAGATATACGCATATAACACATGTGAACCAAGTTATTTCTTAGACAAGACACATTTTAGGAACATGTGAAGGATGGACAGAGGACCACTGTGGAACGTAAATTTGAAGAATTTTTTGTCGCCATTATATCAGAGCTTTAAACACAAGAGATAAATATTGAAGACAGTTCAACTAGATGCCCGAGGGAAGGGAAATATTTTTTTAAGCTTCAGCAACGGTTGATTTGAAAATTCCAATCTCTCTCTCTTATTCATTAATTATAAAAACTGTAGGTAAGAATATTGAGATATTTTTTAAAAATAAATTTCGATAATTACAAACTTGTTATTAGGTGGCAAAAAACAACCTTTTTCTTTGAAATGTGTTTAAGATAAATTCTTCCGATTTCTTGATGCTAGAACTGTGTCGAAAAAATAATTGTTTGCATAAAATTTCATGTAATTTCACAGACTGAAGTCAAAATTTGGATTAGGTGAATAGGGGGTCAATAATTTTTATTTTTATCCCAACCATAGGGTATGATTGTCGCTCAATGATTAAAAAAAAAGCCGAGCGTACAGAAGTCTGCGCCCGCCATACGAAGTTTTTTTTTTCGAATTTTGATGCGTACGTTATTTTACATACATACGTACATTATCCTTTTTGGGTAATAAATCAGAAATAAACTTAAAATAATTGTTATTCTGTCAGTGGTCTAAATAAAAATGTTACAGAATAAAAGGCGATTTAAGATAGACCCATTCAAAAATATATGTATTTACTATTTTTCCGGTTTAAATCAAGGTACACAACGGCAAATTTACAAACAATTTGGATTTATCCCGACATTTTTTCTATATCACAATTTTAGGAGTTGAAATAAATTGTCGTTCGCGAAAATATTGTTAGGAAAATTTTAGAGCCAAATATTAAGAATGATTGGTGGTGGTGATTCTCATTACATTCAACTGGCCTCTACTTTCAGACCGTAGCTCGTCTATATTCAGTGCTGTTTTTGTCTCTCAGACAGTATATTCCACTTGCGATTTAAAAGTAATAGACCCAGAGGTCGGTTTGTGTCGTCTGTCACTATTTTTCTTCTGTGATAAATCTTTTTTTGATAGAAATACGGTTTACGGTTTTGATAAGATTTCCTCCAAATTTAACATAAGATTACAGTGGCTAAATTTTATTGCTGGTATGATTCAGCTACAAAAGAAATCTCGATAAAAAAAACTTGAAAGACACGGAAATATGAGACTCGTTCTTTACAAGGTCCCTAACTAGGCAAAGCTGTACACCATTTGTCTCTAAAATCCCTTTTAAATGAAATGAAGTTAAATTCCACAACCTTCCCAAAGAGACATTCATGTGACCGTTAAAATTCTGTCCTGTAGCTCAGAAGCCATGAAATAAAACGCATGAAAATATGAGATTCTCGCAAAAGAAATTTTTTCGTAGTGGCTGGAATCAAACTCGCATTTTTAAGCCTCCAAGCATTGTAATGTGCAGCGATTTTTTTTTACTACATCGGTAAGAATTTTTTTTACCATAATCATCGACCCGGGGGGCAAGCGCCCTTCCCTGCCCCTCTCTGGCAACGCCCATGGTTAAAGGAAATCATGTACGAATAAATTAAAAATCAGATAAATAAAGGAAAGTAATTATTAGTGTTAAACAGGTTGGTAAGGGCGGCAAAATGTTGATAGCCTACGTGCGCCAAATGTACAAATCCGCCACTGGTTAAGCTGGATTACGTTGAACTGTACTGTGTACAGATTTGATACTCACAAGCAAGCGGATAACTGTGGCTAATTACTGTATTTTTTTTATTTTGTATTCAGCTTTTTTTTGTAAATCGTTCGGGTCGCCATGTTCAATTCACCTTTTAGGGGACATTTTGAGTGAAGGGCGTCTGGTCACCCTATGTATATAGGGTGTAATTTTTTTCATAAACATAACAATTTTTTTGCTTTCAAAATATGTTTTTCCAAAATTTTGAAATCTTAATGTCAAAAGTGAGAAAGCCAACACACGTTGAAGCAACTTTTGTTAACTTTACATTAAATTTTAATTAAGCAAAACAAGTCGTGATTTTCGTTTAGCAGCCATCAATTCGATTGTTTAAGCATAAAGATATTTGCAAAACCATGCTTAAAACACTGTTTGACTCCCTGACACCGTTAGGAGATCGCGAATTGATAGGAGCCTTTTGGGACTTTGCTTAAAATTGCAAGAGCGTCAAGTTTGTCATACGCCACTTTCCTGTTTTCCGTACATGTTACGGCTTTCTAGATTTTCGCAAAAAATAAATGTCCTTGTTGTAGCGCCGCTGGCGTTACGCGTACAGACGGGGATTGCTAGAGTCTTGTTAAGGTCTGAATAGACATCGGGCGGAATGAAAATGAAATGTTTGTCCGCTGCGATTTTCTCAATGAAAATGCATGCTTACTGTCGTGGAACATGTCGGAAATGATGGGGAATTCCATAAGCTACAATCCGAATATGGTTCCAAAATTTTTCTCGGCCATTTTATGTATTATTTTTCGATTCCCCGGTCATTTCACCGTGGAAAATATCTAATGACCGGGTAATCGAAAAATAATACATAAAATGGCCGAGAAAAATTTTGGAACCATATTCGGAATGTAGCTTATGGAATTCCCCATCATTACCGACATGTTCCACGACAGTAAGCATGCATTTTCATTGAGAAAATCGCAGCGGACAAAAATTTCATTTTCATTCCGCCCGAGGTCTAATCAGGCCTTTAGAAAGGAAAGCTCACGGAAAAATTCAGCTTTCCCTCATTTCTGAAAGTGTGGCTAACTAAATGTATGTTAAAATTTCCAAGTGTATGCCAAAAACGAAATATGTACCTGAGAATATTTCAAATAACTTTGAATGTTATTTATTACTTTAGTGTAGACTCGTATGTTGATCGCCGTTGGGAGAAGCATAAGTTTTAAGAAGAGTGCGGTCACCATTTGGAAAAAGTTTCGATTATGACATGACTCTACATTCCTTATATGGGCTGTGGTGAATGTACTCTTCCACTCAAATCTTTAGCCATGATAATGACATCACTTCTAATTAAATCTACTAAATTTTAACAACTTTCAATCACACGATTTCGTTACACCACCCAAATAGTTTACCGCACCCGCGCGGTACGTGTATATATTCGCTCTGCATTTCGCCTATATAAAGAAGCTTTGATCTTCCAACGGTGATAACATTCTTCATCGTCGTCCTCAATTTTACGACAAATCCTCTTTGGTCATCAATCTTGATTTGACTATACGTCTAAACGTATATACAACAGTGAAATCATACATCTTTTTTCTATTTTAGTTTCTAAGTTTGTCGTAATCGTAACACGATGGCTGCATGCATCATACACATATACAATATAGTTTCCCTCAGCAAAGATATGATGGATTGAGTCATTGATCAGCCTGAATAGAGCATCAAAGTGGCATAGTACTACTATATCGTCGACATACAATCAGCAATCACTAAAAACATTGTTGAAATTCATTTCCATGAAATTGTGTCTAATTTGAGAGAGAGAAAATAATAAAGTTTACCCAACAGAAGCCCAAATCGTTTCGTTGTCACTATCAATTTAAAATGATGGCATTCTGAATTTATGATGGAATCAAACGCGTTTTTTTTTATAGAAGAAGAATACAAGAAAAAAAGTGACGACATTGGAATTGGAATATTTTTCTGGGTGTGGAGGCATACATTTTGAATGAGAACATTTTGGCATTTGTATGCAAACATGGGACTATAAATATGAAATGTTACAACTTGAGTAATACATTGTGTTGTTTAACAATAAATTAATAATGAAAAGGACTTGATGTCCGCATATCTTATTGGCTCGAGAAGAGGGCAGGATAATTAATCCAACCCCTAATTACCGAAACCTCAATATTAGAGTGTTTAACTTCCATCTGTTCTAGTTCTAATAAATACAATATTGTTATGAAACTATCAACCGACAAATTTAAACAAATTGTCAACACATTTTTATGGATGCAAATTGTATAAAAATAACCTTCCATTTCATATGCTACATATCTAAATTTGTCTAAAAGTACGAACATATTTTTTAATTATGACCGCAATAAAATTGAATTTATAGGCGTACACTTTAGTATAGCAACACTCAATAAATTAAAAAAAAATCTGCCATCAACTTGAGGAACATAATTGAAGAGCGCGGTATCAAACACCAGCAGCCCAATGTACGAGTATGGTATTGCGGCGCTCGCTTGTTGCAAAAGCCAAGAACGATGAACAAGCATGTAGGCTCCGACCACCATAACTATATAACAATGAATTATTGTTTTAATAGCCCCATACATGATGACTTCTTTCCTTTTATGATGTTGTGATTCTTCCTGCTGGTCTATGAAAATTACCCATGTGAAGGCAATCAAGAGGTCAGTGCGGGAATTGGTTGTTGAAATTAATCTTTTTTTTTGTACTTTTGGAATAGGTAGGCTTATTTCAGTGCATGCTTAAAGAGTTTGTTATTGTTACTTCATTAGATAATAGACTCTAGCTCAAAAGCCTATATGGTATCGCCCACTATATCCGGCCAATCTAACCAGCACGTTCAGCCATATACCAACAATTTAGTCATGGAAAACTATCGATTTTCTGACTACTATTATATTGGCGATAAGTTAAGTATCCAATCGAATAGTGATCGATGCGTCCAATTTATAGCGCTAGCACCTACACTCCAAATGAGTGGGCAATGACTGACGGGGGCTCTATCGGTGCGATAGTAAGTAAAGTAATTTTTGTGTGTTCATGTTAATTAAATTGTTTGTACACAACATTGGCCGAAAATAAAACTTGCCCGCCTTTTTAGCGGATTAATGATGTAATGAATGACTGTTAAGTATTATTTACTGTTGATGTTTGAAGGTCGTTCGATTTAATAAAAAAATGTGTTTAAATGTGCACTAAATTAACTCTTTTGCTTAAAAAGTCAATCAGTATAAAAACGTCTGGATATATCGATTTTATGCAGACATCAAAAGAAAATGTTTCTTTTTTCATCAAGGTTTATTTTATTTGACATTTGCAACATCTTATTATGTTTCAACATGATATGTGACAAATAGAGAAATAAATAAAGGAAGATTTAGACAAGTAACCTCTTCAGATTTTTAGTGGGGTTTACCGTTAGTTGGGTTGATTATACAGGGTGTCCCGCAATGGGTGGTCAATACTGTAAGAAGGGTTGATAGCGCAATTTGTTTCAGGAAGAAAATTAGCAACACAATCGGATTTTTTTTACCGTTACCTTGTTATCGCTCTTTTTTTGATAGTCATCGAAAATCGAGACTTGTCATGCAAAATCATAATTTGCTGCCGTCCTGAAGACTTCATCCAAGATTTGATTTCAGTTTCAGAAACTACATAAAATTTCACAAAAACTGAAGTTTTTCCTGTTGCCAACATTATCGCGACTTCCAAGATACAGTTACTCAAACTTAATAGAAATTTTAAAATAGATTTTTTATCAAAAATTCAAACAGTACCGTTATGAAGTGCTTTATACGTACAACTCTGCAAAGTTGATAAAAATTGCTTTAACATGTTGGCTTTCCAACGGTATATCACGTTTCATATTTACATTGCGGAATTTTGGAATTACACATATTGGATGTAAAAAAACAAGGTAATTATTTTCTTGTCGGATTATTCAGACTGAAATTTTATTAATTTATTTTTTATATTTTACTATTGCAATTTGGAAAATTTGTTAAATAAAAATGAAAATAAAGTTTTAAATATGAGAAAGAACCAATAAACTAAAAATATTAATTATTTATTTGGTGGTGTTGTGGTGCCTCCAGGATTCGCGAAAATAAAATGCAATTTTTTACTGCAGTAACCTATATATTTCGAGCCATGAGGCTCATCTTCAGGGTTAATATTCTGCAAAAATTACATTTTTGAAAATTAAAAATTAAAAAATACAAATTTGAATTATTATACCTATTGAAAAAAAAACCCAACAAAACCAAACTACAAATACAAGAAGTGAACCAAATTATAAAGTATGAAAATACAGTATGTAACGATAAGACTGATAAAAAACATTTTTCTGATGTCTATCATCACCTGATAAAAAGTAGCTTTAATTAATTATATTCTTTGCCAAATTCTATAAACTGTGATATTTTCTTTTATTTATTTGCATAAGTTGTTCTTGTCAAATTCTTTAATTTATTTTTAATGGTGTTATGTTTTTGTGAGGTTTTACCGTCTTTTCGAATATATTTATCTGACTTTTGTTTGTTGACATTTGTTACCATCTTTGTTACACCGTCAACCTTTGTTCGACCTAATTTTTCAATAGGTATAATAATTCAAATTTGTATTTTTTAATTTTTAATTTTCAAAAATGTAATTTTTGCAGAATATTAACCCTGAAGATGAGCCTCATGGCTCGAAATATATAGGTTACAGCAGTAAAAAATTGCATTTTATTTTCGCGAATCCTGGAGGCACCACAACACCACCAAATAAACATCAAAGATTCCGGCAAAACAACACCAGATTGAGCTTCAGCTTGATTTACAACAATAAAAATATTAACTAATGATTAAATGGGTCTGTGTGATGAATTTGAATTATGCTGCTGGAATCGGTCTCCTCCATTTTGTATGCAGACTCGACACCTTCGGCGCATGGATGAAACGTTCCGAAGGATTTCAGGAGGGGTTTCCTTTATGTTGTCACAAGCGTCATTAATTCGCTGCAGCAGCTGTTCCCGGGAGGTAATCGGCTCGGAATAGATATTGTTTTTTTTAAGTTACCCCATAAATAAAAATATAGGCGAATAAATTTGGGACTTCTCGCAGGCCACGCAACTGTCCCAAATCTGCCAATCCACTTTCCCGGAAATTCGTATTCCAAATATTCTTTGATAGATCTCGCATTATGAGCGAGGCACCCGTCTATCTGCCATAAACAGCAAAGATTAAATTTTAACTGTTATAAGTACCGTTGCATCTGCCAAAACATCTAAAAAAATTCAAATATCTTACAGTTCTGGTCATAATAATGTAGCGAGATTTTATCCCGAATTATAATAGCCTTCGTTTGTCTTTTTTCGAATAAAGGAAAAATTGTTAGCAATTCCACTGAAGCCTTGAATTTTACCATTCAATGCGTGTTTCCCTAAAATTCAGCTACGTAAATATAAAAAGTGATATACCGTTGGAAAGCCAACATCTTGAAGCAACTTTTATCAACTTTGCAGAGTTGTACGTATAAAGCACCGTTATGAAATTACTATTTGAGTTTTCGATGAAAAATCTATTTTAAAATTTCTATTAACTTTGAATAACTGTATCTTGAAAGTGGCGATAATGTTAGCAACAGAAAAACTTCAGTTTTTGTGAAATTTTATGTAGTTTCTGAAACTGAAATCAAATCTTGGATTAAGTCATCACGAGGGCTGCAAATTATGATTTTGCATGACAAGTCACGATTTTCGATGACTTTCACAAAAAGAGCGATAACAAGGTAACGGTAAAAAAATTCCGATTGTATTGGCAATTTTCTTGCTGAAACAGTATTGACCACCTAATGCAACTGGTTAGCCATAGACCAATGGTAGATTCTACAGGATGTTTTAGGAAAAATGTCGCCAAGATTATTTCTCTAGCTTTTACCGTTAAGGAGTAATTGCCTTTTTTGTGATTCTTGTAAAAAAAGACGACTTTTTTCGAAAAACTCCTATTTTCTAGGTTCCACTTAAGCCATATCAATGTTTTTCATATTCTTCGAACGGCTTCGTATCTTTCAAGATACGACGTTTTGAATTTTGCAGAAATGTCAATTTCAATTTTTAATGTCAAAATTAAACCCGAATTTCGTAACGGTACATTGTAGTGGCAAATCTACAAAGTTGACAAAAGTTGGCGTAGTATCTTAGCTTGCGAACGGCATATAAGAATAAAGCACAGAGTCATCCAGTTTCTGAATAATACGTATAAATGAAAAAAAAAACACAGTCTGCAAATGTACCAAACCGACTTCAATCTTGAAAAGGAAGTAAAATGTTTACATCAAGCATAGACTTGGTTGTTATGCATTATGGAAAAATACTTTTCGCTACTGTTGTAGATGCTAATTTACTAATTATAACGGTAAGTATTGTAATGTGTCTAGGATACGTCAACCCAAATTGGCAACAGATGGCGCTACGCCAACCCAAATTGTATTCCCTACTGGGCACCAGATGGCGCTAGTATCACTAGCGAGACAACTTATTGGCCGAAGTTTCCAGAACATCGAAAATAGGTATATAAGGGCGTCGACTAGAGCCAGCCAGTCAGGCTAGTTTTAGCCGTGAATAATGTCGAGTCAATAATTAGAGAAGTAATTAGTAGAAATTGTAAACCGTGTATATTCGTGTGGTTGTAATAAATAGTGTTACAGTAAAGCGAGTGTTATTCATTATCGTGTACGCGAAAATCTATCGAACCCACTGGAACGTCTAGAAAAGACGAGAAATATATAACAGTATATATAAACAAATTTGTTTTATGTATTGAATTATTTGTACGAAGGTTCGCTGTGTACACATTAATATTGTGAGAGTATTTTTCATTTTCATCGTCTAAGCAGTACTTCCCAACCGGTGGGGCGCGCCCCCCTAGTGGGGCCTGACGGTTGACAAAGGGGGGCGTGGGCTCAACTCGAGTGTTTATGTGATGGATTATATTACAACGGCCATGAGCTGGTAAAATTCTTCAAATCATGAAGGAAAATCTATATCGCTGCAACCACAATATATTAACGAGGAGCCTTTGTCCAAAGTCTGTTTGAAATAGTTTTAGGAATATAGACCAAGGGAAAAACCAGGAGTGCACTACCTGTTAAACTTGAGTTAAATTGAAGTGATGCTTCATAAAATACATCTTGTCACACAATGATTTCAATTTTGTCTGTTGACGCTCCGCTGAGGCAAAAAAAAAATGGATTTCGCCAGAGAAAATGAGTTTTTGGTCTAAAACCAGATCTTCAGGCAACATTTTCAGCGGGCAATAACCGTCTTATGAAATGATCATGCGGCCTCAATTCTTTCTTGACCGAATGTAGTATGGATGTAGGGCCAAATCTAGCTCTCCGGCAATATCAAATTCAGCTGTGGCTGCTACGTTTTCTTCACTTCATATCAGTCAAACTCAAACGTTGCATGGTGTGACGAATCGCCCGGTCACTGAAGCCTTGTTTTATAGTTTAAGTGTGGAATCAATTCAATATTCAAATGAGCTAAATGTAAGCTTTGGAGCTGCTCATAAATTTAAATTGCGAAAATTGAATCCAAGCTGATCTGATTAGTCCAAAATCTCTGTAAGATTTTTCCAATGAAACAAATGTTCTCTTATTATTTGTCAACGTGGCGAATTCTTAACAAAACAAAAAGAATGAGCTAAAAAATGCCTTCTTCCGTTTTTGAGCGAATTTTCGGTGGGGCCGCCAGATTCTGCTAACCTTGCAAGGGGGGCATGAACTGAAAAAGGTCGGGAACCCCTGGTCTAAAGGATAAACATTTTAATTTGTCAGGTATTAATTAGTGTCCTTTTATGTCCTTTTCCGATCCAATTTTTCCTTAGCAAATTTAATGATAGAATCTCAGATTCTAAAAAATGAGAAAGGAAGTGGCAACTTGAATTATTCGCGTAGTTATGGCTTTGGAAAGATACAGATGATAAGTTACGGGAAACACAAAAATTTTCCATTCAAACGCGATTTATTCCGTTGAGGTTCCTTGAAATAGGAATCAAACACCGGATATGTAATGTACTTGATGTCCCCTTTGATAGGATACCCCGCATGCCTACCTCCAGTCAAGGATTAAATAGTGTCCTTTTTTGTCCCTTTTGGGACCTTTCCGATCAAATTTATTTTATCAAAATGAGTTTTAGACTCCTGGGACCCCACTGATTCAAGACCAAGAAAAAAATAGCTAAAAGCAAGATTTCTTCCACTTACGGACTATGTTTTTTCCCCTTTTACACATATTTATTCACAAACTCGATGATTCTGTGCTTTATTCTTATATGCCGTTCAAAAGCTTAGGAATTGGGCCAACTTTTGTGAACTTTGCAGATTTGCGACTTTAATGAATCGTTACGAAATTCGGGTTTAATTTTGACATTAAAAGTTGAAATTGACATTTCTGCAAAATTCAAAACGTCGTATCTCGGAAGATACGAAACCGTTCGAAACGTTCGATATGTCCGTTTATTGGAAATTTTGTGTACTTTCAGAAGAATATGTAAAACATTAATTTGGCTAAAGTGGAAGCTAGAAAATAGGAGTTTTTTCGCAAAAAGTCGTGTTTTTTGACAAGAATTACAAAAAAGGCAATTACTCCTTAACGGTAAAAGATAGAGAAATAATTTTGGCGACATTTTCCCTAAAACATCCTGTAGAGTCTACCATTGGTCGATGGCTAACCAGTTGCGGGACACCCTGTATAGAAGATGTCCGAACTAAGTACAGACAAGTCAATTGAAGGTATCCTTTCTCCGCCTAGAGGGACGACCGATACCTGATGAAATACTAACAAGTATTATTAAGCATCAAAGTAAACCTCGAGCCAATAAAGGCCGCATAGGGAACAAAAGGAGAATATTGGATGTACTATCTACTGCCAAAAAATAGTGGAGAATGTCGTTTTATACCAGAGGAAGTTTGCAACCAATTGAACTAATTTTTGACAGAGAGCATCCTACTTTGACGCTAGGTCGTAATACACCCTCTCCTTAATTGTGAAGAGTCAAGCAAAAAAAAATCAAATGTCGAGAATTAGCGCTACACTAAAATGTCTTAAAAACCAGCTAAAAATATCTTCCACAAAACAAATCACGAAAAAGGACTTCATACTCTATAACGCAAATATTTATAAATCCTTTTATTTGTTTCTCCTAGTTCGTGCAATTCTCATAACAACTTCAACTTCTCTTGATCATTTAACAAAGCATTGTGCACTTTGTTGGACTCGCAAACAAAATCTGCGAACACTCTGTGGACTGGCTAACACCTCATCCACTCATCCGTATGCAATTTCTCAATCATCACTCATCCGAATCCGCGTTTATACATTCTTCCTTGTTTACTAACGAAGCGTCGCATCGTTCCCATAACGATCCAGCATATATGCAAATGGGCATATGTGTCCATACTTGCGTACTAATTGCGCTGAATTATTTCTAATCAAAATAGAAATTCCAAAGGCGCGCTCGGTAGCGACTGCGTCGTCATTCCTTTCCGAACTGGAAATGTTCATTTGAAACACCATGAATTTTGCATTCATGCTTACTTCCCGTTTCCATTTTTAGACGTAGACTTAGCCAAGTCTTGAGGTAATGGCAGGGTCGACGGCGACGAGGGACGGTGGCTTTGTTGACTTCTTCTTCATGGTCGGCTGAAGAAAGAACAGAGTCATCATTGGTTTATGGATTGCTTGGATTGCAAATGGCTATCTGCGGTTCTTTGATTTATGATCATTTCGACCGGAGCAGGAATGATTTCAGCAAATAACTCATTGACTTGACTCTATGGTTCAGACTTTTTTCAGTCCGGCATTGTTACATTTCGCGTCCGAAAAGAAGAGTGCTCTGTAAAGCATCTTGAGTTTGGAAAAGAAATGCGAATGCTATGACTAATCCGACCAATGAGTCAGTGAAGTCAACATAGAAAGACGTACATATTTTATGCGAAAAGAACGCGGCTGCGATTACACACATACGAGCGCATGCATATTGCCATAACCCATAAAGAAGCTCTAAGAAGCCTTTCAAGTATGTACTACCCCTTGACTTTTATGCATGACTCGAGTGCTAACCGCAATATCTGTGCGGTGCTTACTTCTCAGGGGGCATTCTATACTTCCACCTAACCTAGTCGCATATACGAGTAGTTAGATACCAGAAACAACTCTTATTTCCATGTACGAGTTTACGCCGTTTCATTTATTCGCAACGTTGTTTGCTTGGCATATTTTCTTTTCTTCACAAGTCATTGGTCTGTTCTGCTGATTCTATGCCATTTCATCATCATAGTTGCAGGTTCTTTCACAAATTCGACATGTTGTGTATCTTATGTACCGCGGGCGGTCGTGTTATACGAAAGAACTAGTACACATCCGTGCCGTGTCTTCTGAAGCGGCAGAAAAGCAATAGAAGCATGAGTTTAACCATACTCTTCAGTCAGATAACGTGGTGCTACAAGAGCTTTTCAGTGCACCCAGTTTGGTTGTACACTAACAACGTGCAAGAGTAAAGGCATTTCTATGGTGAAAACTCTTTTCCATCCAAATATAAGATACACCCATAGCATGTCGAGTCGCCCATCATCGCCATCGGTACAAAGTGTCGACCTCGCGTACTCGGCAACTAATTACACACTATGACTATGATCCCGGCAAAAAAAAAGAGTCCTTGTCTAAGTTTTAAGTTGGTACTTCCGCCAACCCGATTTTATCCCGTCATAAGCCTTCATTCGCAGTTTGGGATGAAATTTGCCTAGTGGGCGCAAATTGCAAACCAACCCCGGAGAGCTGAGAGTATTTTTATTTGCCTATGGGCTTTCCGGATGCTTGCGTGGAAGCATTCATGGATACTTTTGCGGACAAAATTTTTGTTTCATTTTTCCATAGACAAGTTTGAGTGTTTGTGTTGTGTGTTGCATAAATATGTACTGCAAACAGCATGGTCGGCTTAGGCAACAAAAAATGGTGAGTTTAGCATTTTGATGGCTATGGCACCAGCACTAGCACTGCTCTGGCCTCCACCGAATAGTATTATGCCCTCATTTAGATGTGCTCTTGTGGATAGCGTGCCGTCCTCAGCGGCGTCGTTCGGTCGTTGAGAAGAGTGTTATCTAAAATCAGACTCATTGCCTCTTTGGTCTTTGCGCGCTTCATGCATAACTGGCAGAAAAAAGGAACGATACAAACGCGATCCAGCAAAATGCTGGTGTCGTCAGATTGACTGGCGACTTGAAAATAGCTCTACACAACACACAGACTGTATCTCTTTGCATAAATGCGATTCCTGTCTGGAAATTTATATTTAGACGGAAATATTGGCAGGTTTTCATTTTTATAATGGACATTCGGGGTAGGAATAATGATGATACATATAGCGAATTGTAGAGACGAAAATATGATGGTATGCAAAAAGGAAATTCATATTGTGCTTGCAAGATTATACACTTCAAATTTATATACATTATTGTTGTAGTAATTAAAGAAATTTTTCTCCACGCCGTTAGTTCCGAACGATTTAAAACATTGAAGAACCGACTGCCGTAGAAGCATTATTTATAAAAACAACACAAACATCCATCGTACCAGTGAGATTCGAATATAGGCTTTGGTAATACGGACATAGGTTAGGTTAGGTAAAGGGACCGCCTGACTAGCGCCATGCGCACTTAGACCAAAAATTGGTCCATATTGTGATACCACCGTAGTTCCTACGTTCCGTTTAAAACCAGCCAGTGCTAACAATGTATTTGTTAAGCAAAGTAGGGCTCACATCTCGAAGATCATCTTTATCGTAAAAATACCTCGAACCCAGTGCACGCGTCCTTCTCTCGGATAAGGCCGGACATTCACAAAGAAAGTGATGCACACTCTCTTCCTCCTCTTCATCATCACAACTTCTGCAGAAGTCGTTGTAAGGAATTCGGAGTCTCCTGGCGTGCTCCCCAATAGGGCAGTGCCCCGTAATAACACCCACTATGTTGCGTATATATTTCCTGTCTAGCGACAGTAATATGGCGGTACGGGATATATCTAGTATAGGCCAGATCATCCTCGTCGTAGCACAAGTATATCCGCAGGCCCATCTTGCGTTGGTCCTACGTTCAGAAGCGGCTTCAATTATCGATACACAGACGGCAATAGGTGTTTTAATCTTCTCATGGTCGCCTTCAACAATACTTGCTACCGCATTCCGAGCCAAATCGTCTGCGCAGCAATTACCTGCAAAGCCATTATGCCCCGGTATCCAGCATAGTGTAATGTTGAAGAAATGACCCATTTCTCTGAGTGCATAACGGCACCCTTCAATAGTTTTAGATGTTGTAAATGCTGATTCAAGTGATCGAATTGCAGCTTGACTATTAGTGTATATAGTGACATCCTTACCAGTGACAACGTGCCTCTCTCTTTATTACCGTAACTCCTAGTGGAGCATGGTGCGTTGATGACTACCGTGTGTACGTCGTACGTGTAGTCACCAACGTTACAAAGACAACTGAATTCGGAGTGTGATACGGTTGTCAGCCATACCACTTCCTAGTCGCATTGTTAGTTTATTATTCTACGATAAGAATATTCTTATCATCTTCTTCTGAATAATAAACTTGCGACGAGTCGTGCCGAGTTTGGAAACTCGTTTCTCTATGAGTGTCTATTTCACAGAGTGGCGACCGAACGATCACGGCCACAGAGCACGACAACGTGCCTACCTAGCCATAAAAGCGCTTCCGAGATTGCAGTGATTTCTGCTTGGAGGACGCTACAAAAATTAGGGAGGCAAAAAGACAAGCTGATGTCGAGTTCCTCCGAGTAAATTCCATTGCCGACTCCAGCGTCTGCCTTGGAACCATCAGTGTAGATGGAAAAGGACCTAATGGACTGGGTCGTTTCGTTGCTCCAGCTTTCCCTAGGCGGGATTAAGGTTGAATAGTTCCTACCAAAAAAGTATTTGGGAACAGTGTAATCAGTAGCCACTGGCAGGCTGAAATTACTGAAGTATCGTTGAGTGACCATAATCCAGCGCTCGCCACAGGTCAGTTTCACGAAGGCGTAAGGCAGTGTAAGCTGCTGACCGTTGGGCGTATATGTCCAATGGCAGCAGTCCCAAAACCATGTCTAGTCCGAATGAAGGTGTTGTACGAAGAGCTCCTGTAATCAGACGAGAAGCCAACCTTTGCACTTTAACAAGTGAATTATGATAGGCAGTTGTGCTAAGTGCGGTCCACCACACACTAACGCCATAAAGCAGAATAGGCCGCACAATAACTCTATACATCCAATATACAACTTTTGGTTGAAGGCCCCAGGTTTTCCCGATGGCTTTCCTGCACGAATACAGTCCCACCGTAGCTTTGTTCACCCTTTCCTCGATGTTAGGTTTCCATCTTAATTTCTTGTCCATGATAAGGCCAAGAAATTTGGCCTTGTCAGAGAAACCAAGTTGAATGCCTCCTAGCTTAGGGAGGTTAAAAGTCGGGATCACACGCCATCTTGTGAACAGGACTAACTCCGTTTTTGCTGGATTAATCCCAACCCCGCTGATAATACGGACATAGATTGATTTTTCTACCCACTGGGCTACCGAATGCTCCATATCAACGCCATCTAGACATACAAGCCGTATTGTCACGTGACTAAAATGAATCTGTCACTGGTCATGCAACTCAAGGACTGCCATAATTTAGGCTCAATACTGCCATAAGTCACGACATTACAATCCACAATCTAAATGCTAAAAATCAGTGGCTGTCAGCCTGTAGTTTCTCACCAAAGTTTCCCCCCAACAATTGAATATTGAACTGAAAGCTAAATTGTCATGTTGAGGGTATATATTTTACCATTTTCAGAGAAAAACACACTAAAACAAAATCTAGCCTTCGTTTCGTCAAAAACGTGCGGGACATTTAATTTTTTTTTGGTTGAGAAGCACTGGCGTTGTGGGCCTTAGAAATGTCAACTGTCACTGGTCACGAACGCAATTGTGGAGTAGGTGGAACTAAAATTTCTGCATGGCGGCCTGTCTATCTATAGATGGCAGTGTCCATTTACCAACGAATATGGCAATACCATGAACAGGCACTGAATTCGTAGCTTATCTTTTTGAATGTGTTTAATTTCTTCTATCCGTGCACATTCAAGTTGTGAGAATTTGTGAAACAGAGACACCGTATAATCGTTCACAATGATCATGTATACAGGGTGGCCCAATTGAACTGCAACTTTTGGCTAACTGATTTTTTTATTTATTTAATACATAATTATATTGAAGATAAGCAACAAATATTGAAATACAATTATATTTTTAAAATTTAATTCAAATTTTCTATGTGACCACCATTAGCGCGAACTATGGCTTCGAGTCGGTTGACAAACGAATCGCACGTTGCACGAATGTGAGCCTCTGGCATTTTTGCCCATTCACGGCGAAGAGCTGCCTTCAGCGCATCAATACTCTGGTATCTTTTAGTGTTGACATGGGCCTGCAAAATCCCCCATATGGAGTAGGTAGTCCAGCGGATTTGCATCCGGTGAATGAGGAGTCCACTGTTCGGTCGAAATGAACTTTGGAACATTGTTTCTTAACCAGTCTTGGTTTGCGCGTGCTTTGTGAGACGGTGCAGAGTTTTGGTGCTTCAAAGCACCTTCCAAAACAATTTCTCGGTAAACGTTCGCATTCATCTTGATGCCACAATCAAAAAAACATTAGCGGATATCGACCATTCGCCGTCACGGCTGTCCAAACCATCACAAACGGTGGGGATTAAGTTTTGGTGGCCATCCGGATATCTAAATTATCGGACGACCTTTCTGTTAGGTAGACAGGATCATTTTGTTTATTTATAAATTGCTCAATAGGGAAATTTTTCTCATCGAAGAAAATGGTATTTCGTAACTGGCCACGTTCGTGCAATCGCAATAGCTCTTTCGCCCTATCGAATCTAACTTTTTTTTGGGCTTCGGCTAGATGTTGTCCTTTTTGTATTTTGTAAGGCTAAACTTTGAGCTCCTTTTTCAATATTCGCTGAATTGTTGATTTCGAAATGTGCAGCTCAGCAGCCATTTTTCTGCCACTCCGTCGAGAATTTCGGCGAATTCGAGCCTTGATGTTCCGTACCATTTCCGGGGTTGATACAGTTTTTTTTCCGGCCACCACCATATCGTTTAGCAGCACTACCAGTTTCATTGTAGCGAGCTATGGTTCGAGACACGAAAGATTTGTTGATATTTAGGTGTTGAAGAGCACGAACAATTTCCACTTGCGGCTTTCCGGCTAAACTTAGCCGGAAGAAATTACAATCAGCTTATTTCTACAGGCAGCTCTAATTTGGATCGTGTCATCGCCGAGACCAGGTTACGATATTCCATACCCATTATATTCCCGTTTTTCAAAATCCCGACTTTCATTATCCCGACAGTTAAAAATGCCGGTCAATTGAAATCCCGTCTAATCAAAATCATGCCAACTGAATATCCCGCCATTTCAATAGCCCGCTAATTCAAAACATCGCTTTTTAATATCCCTATGACGTTCAAATAATGGGTCTCTTCGCAAAGGAATACTTAAGTCTCGGAGACCCACGGACCAGATGAATTAATTTGAAAATGGTTGTCTGCGTTTTTAGTAGTCGAGATTTTCGTTTTCCTGCATGTCAGTCTTGTTCTGTAGGGGCGCAGTTATCATCTTTATCGAGGAAATCAACAAGAATTTGTGCTAAGGGCTAGTATCGCATTAATACTCAGCATGCTGAGGATCACATAAAACACCTATTGTTTTTTATGAACAAAAAATTTGGCGGTTGACGGGATTATTTCACTATCCACTAGCGGGATTTCTAGTGGGCGGGATTTTTAAGTGGCGGGATTTAGTAATGTTGGGATAATGTAAAGCGGGAATTTTTGTAAAAAGCGGGACTATGAACGGGCGGGATTTTTTTGTCTTTCGGGACTATGTAGGCTCCCGTCTTCGCACACAATCATAACACAGGAGAAAAATTTTTACACTTTTTTCTGTTTTCTTGAATTTTGCATCTAATTTATAGTAAAACGTCCTAGCTGATTCCAAAAATGCAATCCATTTTTCCCCTATACGTCAGGTTTTTGAAATATCGGGGTTTTTCTAATTTTACGGAAAATTACAAAAGGCGCCCTTAAAAAAACAACTTTTTTTAAAAGCTACGGGGACGCATTTGCATTCTTGTACAGGACCTTCTAGTGCCTGTATACAATCAAATTAAAAACAATAAAAGAAAGTAATTTGTCGCTAACTGGATTTTTTGTTAAAAGTTGTAAATTTCTTCGGCCATTTTTAAGGCTCTTTTATGGAGAAAAAATTCATTTAAAAGCCTCTGCTCCAGTAGATTACCCTATTATTGTGCTCTTAATTTGTGCAATGGAAGCCTCTACTATCCCTCGTCAAAATGTCTCAACACCCCGGACTCATTTTGCTGTATATGTGGCAGTTATACATTTCTAACTCAGAGGGCAAAAATAGGCCCCTTTGTCCACCAGACATATCTTGCCTACTTCAAAGCTCCAATTTGCAATCAGGAAAAATTGTGGGTCCCTTATAAAGTGTGTAACGTGGATATACAAAATATCCGTGCTTTTTGTGTATGTGGGAAAGCAGATAAACATTGTACACAAAGGAATTGGCCCTCCAGATCTGATCTGAAGGCTGGTGATCCGAATATTGTTCATGAACCGCTTGTGGATCGATAAAAAATCATTTTCCCGCCGTTGCATATAAAACTAGGCCTGATGAAACAATTTGTAAAAGCTTTACCAACAGAAGGAAATTGTTGTAAATATATTCTGTCGGCACTTCCCGCGACATCATTATACGAGAAAATAAAGGCTTGTGTATTTGACGGTCCACAGATTCGGCAGCTTCTTAGAGATATGTACAAGTTTCATTGAATCAATAGAAGAAATTGAAAAGACAGCATGGCTGGCATTTGAGAGTATAGTCAACAACTTTCTAGGCAAGATACGTGCATCAAATTATGAGATAGTAATCGAGCAACTATTGGACAGTTTTCATAGGCTTGACTGCAACATGAACATCAAAGTCCACTTTTTACACAGTCATCTAGATGAATTTCCGGAAAATCTTGGAGCTGTGAGTGATGAGTAGGGAGAGCACATAATTTAATGGATTTACATGAGTATAGTCGAACTTCTCATAAGCGAACGCCATTGAGGCGAATTAAATTTTGTCCGCTTATGAGAATATAACACAAGAGTGTAAAATCGTATAAAATTAGACTGCGCTCTGCGGATTCACTCAAGAACCGCGATGTAAGCTTTTAGTCGCGACGGATTCGCGATTAATTTTAGTCATTTCATTTGCATATACTCTGGCAGCACTTTTTCAAAAAAGCTATAACCTTTAAAAAACGTTTTTCAAAGTTTCTGAGGCTTGAGATTTTTCAATGCAATTTGCTTTCGTAAGCAAGAACGTGCATTCTTATACTTGACTTGTACTTTTTCTTCAACTGGCAAAATTTGTTTGTCACATATAAAAAAAATAGAAAATAGAATGCTTAAACGTCGCGACATAAATTGAAGTTACTTGTGAATTTCTAAGAAATAATTGACATATATTTCCTGTCTCATATCATTTTGAAATACCCGGAAATTGCGTCGTACTTTATATATGTATGTGAAAGACCCATTTTCCGATATTCGCAAAACGCTTTGTTCGAAATACAATTCTGTACTATACAAATTTGGAGTTTTTTTTGTGAAACTGTCCGTCTATTATAGTCCTGCTTGCTTGTGGAAGTAATTATTTTACGTTGAAAAAAAAAGTGATGCCCTATCATTTTTCTAATGATATCCGAAAAGAATTGACAAAATAAATCCCAACTAAAGTCAAATTTCTCTTGTTTTTTTTTTTAATTTTATCGCTCTAAATGTTCTAAATAAAGTTTTAAATTGTTTCATGTGGAACTGTTGTATTTTATATCCTAAACTGACGAGAACACCAGTGATATCCTAAATTTGTTCGAGATAATGAATAATTCTACTTAAGGAGTCTTGACTGCAAGGTTTCGTGTTAATTAAAGGCGTTTCTCCGTGCTTTATTTCAATTTGAAGTTCTATTACGCCAATCTACACACACACAGTACAATTTCGTAGTTGACTCAGATAAGCAAATTGAAAAGTTGCATAAGAACGGATTTAAATGGAGACATCATACCTGTCCAACTTAATTGCATATTTCATTTAAAACAGTGACTCACAACAAATTACACCGCACTTAAAGTAAAAGCTCGATGACTCTTCAGACAAATCTTACTCATCTAAGAAGCATGACATATATGACACACACATAAAAGTATGTCGACATCAATTTTAATATGTAATTTCATTCAAATCAAATCAAATTATCTTATCAATAGTCCCACATTTGGTGGATGGACGCCGAAAGGCAAGATAAAAGTGTCTAAGAGGAAAACTCAATTTGACAACACAATACATGAAAAAGTTGCATCTTCAATAAAAATAATTATAATGTACATTTTGTCGGGACAAGGGCAAATCAACTTGTGCCCATTACAATTCAGTCTATTCATACAAAGTGCGAGATATGTCAAGGCGACAATGACGAAGACGTGTCGTCGTTGTCGGGCGTCGGAAAAGCAAATTTTCTTATCAACGTTTTCTATAGTGTACTCTAGAGTGTACAATACTGCATAGTAGACAGCACATACGCGCTTTGGAGACTGTGTCACTGTAACAATATCGTTTTGTCGTTCATACATTAGAAGAAGACTCAAAAGAGAAAACATAACATATCCAGCAGCAACACAAGAAGAATTATCACATCATCTCGTGCATCAGAAAATGATGCAGAGGCTGGCTACAAGCTTTTCCCATTGAATTGATGCACATCAGAACAGAAAACAGCGCAAGCATTGTGCAATATACGAATGAAAATAACGACTGACGCGAATCACTGACAATGGTTGCAGCAGGTTTTCCGGAAAGGAGGAATCAACTTCTTGAATAGACGATACAACAACTTGTAGTACTCCGGTACAATTAATGGGTGCAATGGCTTCGACTTTATGACGTGTGCAAGTGAAGAGACGGTTGTTATGGAGGCCTTAATTGTCGGTTTAGTAAAGATAGACAGACATACATTTTATTGTAACCGTGACTTTGGAAGCGCTTTACTATATGGCAAGTTGAACTGGCACTCATGCAATAATAATGATGAATAACCATAGCAATATCGTGAAGAATATTTTCTTGTTTTATAAAATTATACTTTTGGTGATGGCATATCATCAACACGGATCTGTGATTTTAGAGTAAAAAACGTAAGATGGCTCGTATCCATTTTTTTTCGTCCGGAAACCCAACCCCGGGGCCGCAACTCCAGCTGTTTCACTTGGGTAAAAACCTCCAGCCAAATCGAGTCCAACATATTGATGGGAAGGGACCATGGTCCCCTGAGCAAACCCATCCCCGTGAAATATTATTTGCTACAGATTTCTCAATAGAAGGTGTGGTCTTCCTTCAGCCCCCTTGAAGGTTGAGCCTCACGCTGAAATCAGACGTGCATATTCCAATATCGTTTGACCTTTGACTACCCATCAGCTTAAAGCGATAGGTAGCGCTGCTTTTCACATCCGGATGGGGTCCTTCCATACTAGTCAGCAATGCAATTCTGGCCGTGTGGTATAAACGTGCTTTCGTGCATACACTTATCCGTTTTTTACTGTATATACTTTTCATAGTCGAAAATGGATTATGTGCGTTACAAACTTCATGACAAAGTAATATAGCCTTAAATTCAGATTGGAACGTGTCGACTTGATAATATGGCCCGGCCGAGAAGCAAGCTAAAACGCTTTCAATCAAGGAATGAAATGCTAACTAGACCGCAATCCCTCGTGGATCACCGTCGAAAGTATCGAATGGAATGTAAAGTGTACTGGAAAAACTTTGGAGAAAAATCCGAAAACGACTTCAAAAATTTAGTGATTGTGATTTTGCCGCAATTTTTTTTTTACAAGAGTGTAATTTTAAATTTTGCAATTGTCCTCATGTGTTCATTGTAGCATCACTTTTAGATTGTGTACGACGATTTAAAAATTGTCAGGTATCTCAATGTGTATAACAACTCGAAACTTAATAAAAACTGCCAAAAATCACAAAAACTACACTCTTATTCATTCAAAGTAAAAAATGGCCACGCCATTACACAATGGCTGAATTCAAATTGTAAGACGAAACCGGACGGGTACACTTGCAAGACAAGAACCATCGCTCTTGTTTGTGCTAATAAACGGACGGCGAGAGCTTTTGTAGTGGCCAGCAGACAAGCATTATGCATTTCAGATTGTAAGAGCGATGGTTCTTGTCTTGCAAGTTTACCCGTCCGGTTTCGTCTAACAATTTGAATTCAGCCTATCATCACCTTTCTACAGAATTGTCCGCACTTTATCTGTCCATACTTTCCCCTCTCATCTTTTTTTTTTTCTCGTGTGTTTCGTTTGTGTTTCATCCTCTTTTTGTTGTTATTGACCGATAAGATTAATTACGGAAACACAATACATATGTGTTTAGATAGTAACAATAAAATATCCGGTTTCAATTACCAACCAATAGGAAAAAGAGCGCTCCAGAAGGGCAAAAGGAGCGCTTCTCGGGAAGCAGAGAAGCGCTTCGCATTCCATTCCTCTTCATGTACTTTTTAGCATTGCATGGCCGCGGCGGCAAGCAGTTCCTTAAGATGCGCTCCAGAAGCGCTTGTAGAGAAGTGAGTGGTAAGCGCTTCTATGGAGCAGCTACAAAGAGTCTATAATTTTCTATTACGATCTTGAAGTGCTCCCTCACCATTCGTAATTATACTTCTGTGGAAGCACTTCCTCCGAAGCACATTTGGAAATGATGAGGAAGCGCTTCTACGTCGCTTCTATCGGAAACGCTTCTATTTTTTCCTATTGGGCAAGTGCGTGTCGTACGCGTACATCAATAGATCGATTAAAACCGACACATTTAACGACACAGTTCTAGGAGTTCAATTACAACACTTGCTTGAAACATTATCCGTAAAACGTCAGTAAATATGCTAACTAGACAATACGATACGATGAAGATAGTCGAAGTCGTGCATCCATAATTTGGTATTATTCTCTCGTGTAATTATTGTTTATTACCCGAACATGGTCTGTTGTTGTATTCAAATTAGTTTTGATGATTTATAGACGGAATATTAGGCCAATCAAACAAGACATTATAGAGAACATCGAAGGGGGTGACGATTTTTTACTTCGGTATTTTGTCAGGAGTAGTTAGGAGGTAAAGGTACTAATTTTACTCGGAGCTGAAGGGTGCGCTAACGCGGGGAGAGGGGGTTAAAGGTGCGATTTTGTGCAATTTTTGGTGTTTTGGGCTATATCTCGAAAACGGTGAGTCGGACAGAAAAAAGTTGTGAGTAAGCATTAAAGCTTTCTAAATATCCTATTTATTTGCCCAGACTTACATATGCAAAACTCCTAACGGTTCTTCCGATATTGTTCAATAAAAGTAAAAAAAAAATTTTTTTCCATTCTATTGACTCTGGAGTCTCTCCGATTTATTTTTCAAAAAACTTTTGTAGGGTAAAGTTAGTAAGTGGTAAATTTTCCTTAATTTGATATACTTCTTCTGGCTTGTCTCCTATCATTCGAGAGTTAAGAGAGTCTCAAGGAAGTAATATTCTATACTCATCAGAATGAAGACAACCATTGTGAAAAAACGCCAGGGGGGACGGTTTTTTATTTCATGGATCCATAATGGGCGGTTCAGAGTAAGACATAACTACAATCTCGCGGTCATGAGGTGTGCGCTAACGTGGGGAGGGGGGCTAAAGGATTCATTTTTGCAGGTTGTCGACTTAATCTTGGAAATATCTCGGAAGCGGTGAGTCGTCCTGAGAGTATTTGTATGGCAGTACTAAAGCCCATTAAATTTCCAAAAACTTATTTGAACACTCAAATGCCGAATTCCTAACGGTTCCCCCGATACAGGTGATTGAAATCCGAAAATTGTTAAAAAATCGTTATTTTGTTTATTTTTTTGGATCTGGTGTCTCTCGCGATTGTTTTTCGAAAACTGTTTCACGACCGATTTGTACGATGTTTAATTGGCTTTCATTTGATATGCTCCCCGTTGTCCTGTCTTCAATCAGTCAAAAGCTTAGGAGTTAAAACCGAGCTTCCGAATTCAATTTTCTCTATTTTCAAGGATAAAGACAAACATTGTGAAAAAACGGCAGTGGGGGGACGGTTTTTTATTTCATGGATACATAATGGGCGGTTCGGAGGAACACATAATAAAAGCACGCGGTCATGGGGTATGCGCTAACGTTGGGAGAGCGGGTTCAAATATCTCATTCTTGTGCTTCTTAGCTCTATCCCCGCTATATCTCCGAAACCGCGAACTCTACGAAAAAAATGTCTGAACAAGAATGAAAGCTTACACAATTTCCTATAAAGTTCATCTGACATGCATAGGTCGAATTCCTAACAGTTATCCAGATATAGCTAATTTAAAAAGCAGAAATTTCACATAGAAAACATCCACACAACATAATTGGTATACATGTATCTATAGATTGGCTATATGCATGTAGGCTGTGTTGATGTTTTCTATGTGAAATTTCTGATTTTTAAATTAGCTATATCCGGATAACTGTTAGGAATTCGACCTATGTATGTAAGATGAACTTTATAGGAAATTGTGTAAGCTTTCATTCTTGTTCAGACATTTTTTTCGTAGAGTTCGCGGTTACGGAGATATAGCGGGGAAAGAGCTAATAAGCACAAGAATGAGATATTTGAACCCGCTCTCCCAACGTTAGCGCACTCCCCATGACCGCGTGCTTTTAGTATGTTTTCCTCCGAACCGCCCATTATGGATCCAAGAAATAAAAAACCGTCCCCCCAATGCCGTTTTTTCACAATGTTTGTCTTTATCCTTGAAAATAGAGAAAATTGAATTCGGAAGCTCGGTTTTAACTCCTAAGCCTTTGACTGATTGAAGACAGGACAACGGGGAGCACATCAAATGAAAGCCAATTAAAAATCGTACAAATGGGTCGTGAAACAGTTTTCCGAAAAACAATCGCGAGAGATACCAGAGCCAAAAAAATAAACAAAATAACGATTTTTTAACAATTTTCGTATTTCAATCACCTGTATCGGGGGAACCGTTAGGAATTCGGCATTTGAGTGTTCAAATAAGTTTTTGGAAATTTAATGGGCTTTAGTACTGCCATACAAATACTCTCAGGACGACTCACCGCTTCCGAGATATTTCCAAGATTAAGTCGACAACCTGCGAAAATGAATCCTTTAGCCCCCCTCCCCACGTTAGCGCACACCTCATGACTGCGAGCTTGTAGTATGTCTTACTCCGAACCGCCCATTATGGATCCTTGAAATAAAAAACCGTCCCCCCACTGCCGTTTTTTCACAATGGTTGTCTTCATTCTGATGAGTATAGAATATTACTTCCTTGAGACTCTCTTAACTCTCGAATGATAGGAGACAAGCCAAGAAGAAGTATATCAAATTAAGGAAAATTTACCACTTACTAACTTTACCCTACAAAAGTTTTTTGAAAAACAAATCGGAGAGACACCAGAGTCAATAGAATGCAAAAAAAAATTTTTTTTACTTTTATTGAACAATATCGGAAGAACCGTTAGGAGTTTTGCATATGTAAGTCTAGGCATATAAATAGGATATTTAGAAAGCTTTAATGCTTACTCACAACTTTTTTCTGTGCGACTCACCGTTTTCGAGATATAGCCCAAAACACCAAAAATTGCACAAAATTGCACCTTTAACCCCCACTCCCCGTGTTAGCGCACCGCTCAGCTCCGAGTAAAATTAGTACCTTTACCTCCTAACTACTCCTGACAAAATACCGAAGAAAAAAATCGTCACCCCCTTCGATGTTCTCTACACCCCATTTTTAGGCTTTCATTGCTTGGTCTATATGCATTGCATTTTGGATCATTAAAATGCTGATATGAATTTGCATAAATTATCCGAGAGACGGACAAAAAATTGGTTGACCTTATACTTTGCTGAAGAAAGACATATTTATCGCATGTGTGTGTGTGTGAAGTTGGTGAATTTGATTTCCATATTTTAGAAGGCCTTCTCGCCTTTGGTCGAAAATGGAAAGAAACATGAGACGACGAAAATGGCCGTAGAACCGAAAGTGGAAGTTTTTGAATATGGCTTATGAATTATGTATTTATCAGTTGGTGCAGGGAATTGCCAAAAATAGAAAGAACATGCAGTTGATACTTTGTTGCCCATTTGCGTCATATTGTACACTTTTATAGATATATTGAGAATGTTTTCTGGGTGCATCAGATAGGAAAATATATACATATTTTATATTCATGCGTCTGTGGCAATTTACCAGATTTCTTCACAAAAGTAAACATATGCAATAATTAATATAACTGGAAGAATCCTATTGAGATATTTTGTATGGAATGAAATGTGCCCCGTAAATCCAATGGGACATCAGATTACATTTTAATCAGTTTGTCCCATTAAATTAACAAGATCTGGCATGATTAACTAATAATAGGATAGATCCCATTTGTTTTATATAACGTCCAATTTCATTAATGGGATATGCCTTTTAATTGAATTTCAAGCATATAGACGTATTTTCCAAGAGAACCAACATCATGCTCCGTAGCCGAGATGGTTCGGTTGCCTCCCCGTGACTTGGTAAGTTTTAAAGAGTACTAGACGATCGGATGTTTAATACTCGGCCTGGCCAAATATCGTGATTCTTAACAAAATCCACAATGACGTAGCGTGGATGGTATAATAAATAATATACTTATAAAAAAATACTTCGATCAGATTACGAGTGAAACGATTTTTTTTTTTACTACATAGGATTGATCCTATTAATTCAATAAGATATATCCTATTGGAAAATAACTAGAGCATGTGTTTGTTTTTAAAGGAGTCAACTATTAAAACAAACGGATATTTATTGAGTGAAAGTAATGGTTCCTATATTTTTAAAGTAATCAGATTTTTCCTATTGACTAAAAATAATGGGACAAAATGATTGGTTTAATGGCATTTCCCATTGAAATTTTTCTGAGTGTGGACAAAGTACGGCCCGCGGGTCAAATGCGGCCCTTTGGGCTAGTCAATCCGGCCCGCGACATGGTTTTGAAAAAACCCTGAAAGTTAGCTGTGTAGCTAGAGCCAGGGGTCGTACGCATTACACAAAATAAAAATATAGGAATATAGGAGAATGTACGAGGAAATATAGGAGTTATATAGAAGGTATTTTATTTAGAACATATCATCACACATACACATATGGCCAAAAAAATAAGTACACCCCTCTTGTACCATTTTATTCATGATTTTCATTGCATTTATTATATTGTAATACTCGAAATAGATAGTCATTATAAGAACTCGGATACAACAATGCCAGGGAACCCGAAACAGAAGATGGCTCTCCCCTATCTTCTTGGTCCTGACCGGAATAAAATCTGAAGTGGATAATGAGCTTGGTCCAAATAATAAGTACGCCATCGTTTTTTAAATTTTTTCACAACAGTTTCCGACTTTTTATCAGGATTTGTGTTTTGTTCTTTTTTTGGTGTGCAACTAACGTTAACGTTTAACGTAAATTAAAAACAAAAAAAAAACTTAAAGGGCGAAAAACGCTTACCAGGCCTATAGAAAGGCGTATGGGTCCAAAACATTGAAATTGCGGTCAAACTATCCGCTTAATCATGAAAGGAATCGTCTGACCGTGCATTCAGTTCATAATCCATTAAGAACAAAAGAAAATCAGACGGAACTACGATGCAGTCCATAATAAGGCTCTCAAGGACAATTGACAATCACATTATCACCATGGCGAAAAAAGTTTCTTTGGCATTATTGATGCTTATCGCGGGAATATTGGAAATATTTCATCTTACCGAAAAGTCAATGGAAGACTACAAGAAGTAAAGCCATTTTGGCGAATAGATTCGAAGTGTCCTTCGCCATCGAAAAAAATATGGACGGTGCGATCAATTATGGAGAAAGATAGTCCTCTTTGTTTGAGACAAAACAAAGAAATATTCAGAATATTTTATTTTAGTGTTGATATCGTAAAAAAATGAATCATAAAGAACTCCTATCGAAATATTCTTTGTCTCAGAGAAAAATAAATTTGATCAACGCTACATTAAAGGACTTTTTCCAACCGGGGCCAAAATATTATGGTCCATGCGTTTTTTTCAGAGTTTGTTGTCATTCAAATACATCTAGTAACCGTTACAGTGAGACAATTCCAGGATAAGAAATGTCTGTTAAGAATCATATCGCAGTATGCTAAAGAATCTAGTTAGGTGATCATTCCAGCAGGATAATAACTTTAACCACACCTCATAAGCTGGTGAACGAGATTCATTAATAAGGAGTGTAATTTTTTACTTGGTTAAGTCGTTTACCGAACTTTAATTCACTCGAAATTTTGGGAAGAATTAAGTTAAAGAATTGGAAAAAAAGGTATGCCAAAATAAGGACAGAATCATAAGGGTTTTCTTGAAGTTACTTGGTATACCATTTTACGGTACCAAATTATTTTCAGAAAGTCAGCAAGAACGGATTTTTCTCTGAAGAAAAATTGACGATATGATGAGAAATAATGAAAAACAGTAAATTCTCGTCGAATTAGAGCATGAAGTTGGAACTAAAGCCAGTTTGAATTAAATTAGTTTAAATGTACTTATTATTTTGTCCAGCCTTTTTTAGTCGTCTCATTCTTTTTTAAGGAAAATGAGATCTGTTATTTATTTCAAATTGTTAATGTTTATATTATTTAATTCCTCTCCAATTAGGTGACAAAATATTATCAAACGATTTTTATTTTCTTAATTAACCGCTTGGCTACAGGGTGTTAAGAAAAAATAATTTGACTATACTTATTTTTTTGGTCATATGTGTATATTTCTTCACATTTATTTCTTTTTATGAAGCAATTCGATTTCCTTTTCAAATTGTTTTATATTTTCAGGACATATATTGGAATTTTTCAAACCCGTGTCTATTAAATTTTTAGCATTTTTTAGAGAGACAAAAGAAAAATATTGGAATATATAGGAATAGTCGCAAAATATAGGAGAATATAGGAGGTGCGATACAAATATGAGAAATATAGGAGGAGTACGGACCCTGTAGAACACAATAAGTTTCCTTCTCATTGCGTTTTAAGTACGGCATTGTCGCATATAATATTAACTAGTTTGCACGTAACATCATACCAACATTAAAAGGACCAACAAAAGGATGAGATATTTTTCAAAAATTTCAAGAAACTATCACGATTTTGAAAAGTACCTTTGCCGACTGTTTGTTAAATTACTACTGATGGAGCACCGAAGATCTTCTTTTAGGCATATTTAAAAATAATTTCCTGAGAACGAACTTGTGTTTCTACATTATGTCATACATCAAGAAGCTCTGTGTAAATGTGCTCTAGACATGAAACATGTGCTTGATATTGTTATTAAGTTTGTCAATAGCACTCATTGCAATCTGAATATTCTAATGTACTTTTCTACACTAGTAAGGTGGCTCAGTGCTGGACGGTTTTGAACGAGTTTGGGATCTAAAACAGGGAATAATCTCTTTTATGGAAAAAAAAATAGATGAGTGAACATTTGAAAGATAGTGTATGTCATCGGCATTTTTTTACAAATCTTCTCCGTCGCCTCAACAAATTGATCCTTAAACTTCAGGGAAGAAATCAATGAATATATGATATTTGGGATCATATCAGGAGTTTCAAATTACAATTGAATCTATTTTCCAAACAACTAGTCAAGAAAGATCTTACTCATTTACCAAGACTTAACAACTATTGCAGTTAGGGAAGACTAACTTAAATGATGCGAGAAAAGCGTGAAATGTCTTCATGGCGAATTTGAACGAAGATTCCATGACTTCAAAGTTATTGAACAGATAATTGCGATGTGTGCGTCATCCTACATTTGTGAACAGGTGTGTATGCAACCATGAAGCTTCGAACAAACAGCGTAAAAAACTGATTGACTGACGACCATTTGGCTTCCCTACTGCGAATTAGCTTATCATCGTTTGAACCAGATTATGAACAATTTTTAGAATCTCATTAAAAATCAAAAATTAAGTTTATCATTTAGAAAGTTTTTATTTTTTTTCAATTTGTTCGGCCCCCTAGATAATTTGTTTGGCCCTCCCCCTAAAAAGTTTGTCCATGTCTGCATAAGAACATCGGGACAAGCCATCAGAATTCTGGAAGCAAATTTTGTAGACAGATGAAAGTGCCTTTTCCCTGGATGGAAGCTTCTACTACTTAGGCCAGTCAATAAACCGAAATATAAGGCGTTAGGTCGCAAAAAATTGCTCGGCTCTAGTTTTTTGGGATATTGTTAGGATAGATACCAGAAGTGTACCACCAAGTTTGCAACTTCCAAAAACCTGTGCTAACCCCGTGACCCTCAAAAAACCTCAAAATTTTCGGACTTTTTTCATATTTTTGTTTGTATTTTCTAAAAGGTGCTTCCTACAAGTAAGTTGTCCACTGCACTGTTAAAGCTAACAAAATCTTCTTTAATTCGAGTGTAACTCCAGCTTTGTAGGCGCAAAGGATCCCAAGATACATCACTTTAAACATTGTTTTTTGTAAAAAAGTTCGAAATTGTAATTTCAGTCTAGTTCGGAGCTGAATATCTGCTTAAATGCGCATTCTACGGAGAAAGTCATGTGACGTGAAGTTATAAACCAGTTACTTAGCTGTATATATGTCGGAACGAATGGAATCAGACCCTCAAAACATATCTAGGAATGGATGGAATCGGAACATTACGTCATAGGGCTGTCATACAAACCTCCTAAAATACAATTTCAGACTTTTTTACAAAAAATTGTGCTGTATCTTGGGATCCTTTGCACCTACAAAGCTGGGGTTACACTCAAATTAAAGAAGATTTTCTTAGCTTTAAAAGTGCAGTGAACGACTTACTTGTAGGAAGCACCTTTTAAAAATTACAAACAAAAATATGAAAAAAGTCCGAACATTTTGAGGTTTTTTTAGGGTTACGTGGTTAGCACAGGTTTTTCGAAGTTGCAATTTCGGTGGTACACTTCTGGTATCTATCCTAACAATATCCCAAAACAACAGAGCCGAGCAATTTTTTGCGACCTAAAATCGTTAAATGACTGGCCTATACTGTACCAGACAACAAAAGAAAAAGAAAGCATTTAGCATACCAACACGTTTTTCAGATGGGGGTAAGGTAATGGTATGGGGATGCGTATCCTATAATGGAATTGGTCCTATAATTAACCGTCCAGCAAAGAAAAATTCGCGAGAATACCGGGACATAGTAAATGAAGTGGCCATTGTTGCTGATGACTATACCTGATTGGGCCCAATTTTATTTTTCAACAGAATAATGATTATTCAGCGTTTCCTAACCGATATTCAACAAAATGTGTTAAAATGGCCTCCACAAAGCCCAGATTTGAACATTATTGAAAATGTGTGGAACATCATGAAATTCCCAGGAATCCTGGGAAGACATTTTAAAGGCGTGGGATGAGCTTTCCATCGAAACTGTTAATCATTTAGTGGAATCCATGCCCAGACGTCTGGAAGCGATTATTCAAGCAAAGGGGGGACACTAAATAGTACGTAAGCATCACAAAAAAAACTTTTTAATTAATTTGATTACCTAATTCTCATTTTTTTTCCAGAAATCGTCGACATGTGTAAACAATTTCGGACTACAACGGCAATTGTGCAAACAATTTTGGACTTTCTAATTGCGTTGTTTTGCTAACATGCATTGTTTTTTTTATTTTGTATTTTGGTAGCAAACTCTAAACATCCAAGGAAACATAGTCACAAAATATCCTTTCTATGGGCGTTATAAAAAAAAAAATTGCATTTGATTACAACTTTTATTCCTGATTTCCAGAGTGCAAGCATTTTCGGACAGCACTGTATATAATTGAGAATATGATCACCAAAAAATCAATTTTGAATTCACCAAACCATATTTTTTCGGTAAAGTTTTTTAAACTCAAAATCATTAAATTTAATATCTACCTATACATACTACATCTTTCTCAATTATTATTTTACCGCAAAAATTACTCTTTAGCCCTTCACTTTCAAAGTTTCATCGAAAATTTTACCATCGCAATTGTGCGCACTGGCCGATGGTACGGATGACTATGTAATATGCTCAGTCATTCGAATGCTTTTAATCCATTTCGTTGAAAATTGATTGCAACACATAAGGGCAACCATAACAAAGCATACAATGTCAGAGTACTACTCGTATGTACGGTTTAATCCAAAATGTTTTTCCAATAAAAATCTCTTTTTTCGATTGACGTGTAATTGATGATGATAACAGACAATTTTACGAGATTGTGTGCACTCGTATGCTGGCATATTGCACAAGACAAGCGTTTCTATATCTACACTTTTGGCCACTATCCAAAACAAGAGGAATAAATGTATAAACATTTACGTTAGTACCGTCCACTATGCAATCAAAAATTATTACTTCTTGTCTAGATAAACATAGAATTCCGTTGAGTTTAGTGCAGAACAGAATGAGAAAGAATTTTTAGATTCCTGTGAACCCTGCGCATAATTTGTGTACCCAAATATTGTGGAGATTTTATATGGAGTATGTTGGACAATTGAAGTAGCTGCGAATGAATTTTGTTGATCAAATTTGAGATATTGTATGTGGCCCAGTAACACTCGTCTTCAGCCAATGTGGCAATGTGGGTTGGACACCCATGTTGTAAAAAAAGTTTCACACCAACTTCGGGGGCAAAATACTTGTCATAATTTTTCTTCTAATATGGGCCGTATTCATAAAAAAGAGGATATGCTTATGCATACTTGCTGAAATAGTGCAACAGGAAATTTGCAATTATTTCGATAAATGGTTTAATTGTAAGAGAAAAATCGTTGGTGCATTGTCACGCCCTGTTCTAACGACTCATTGGGCCAACGATTTGCACATCAGCGTCCGCGCCGCCATCTGCTGTGACTATGCTTCCGAGGTAGCAGAATTCGTCAACTTTTTCGACTGCCTGGCCCGAATCACAAATTCCGCCTTGTCCGCCTGCATCCCCGCAGGGGGGGTCGGTGTCCTTGCGACATCAGCCAAAATGGCTGTATGTAAGGGGACAACGATCTTTGGTGAGCTGCGACACCACGGACCTAGCAGCGCAGGGGGGCCCCTGGTATGGTTGATACGTCATGGCGTGGATCTGTACAAAGACCATTCGGGCGGTAACGTTCCCGAGCTCCTGAGTTATGTACGGGTGGCTCATGGCGTGACCTACCTCCTCCAACATCCCCAACGCCGCGAACACCCAGGCCCCACTACACGAATATTTGGGCCGCACGAGGAAGGGAGATAAAACGCCGATTGATTGGAATCCAAGACTCTCAAAGGCATTCGAGGATTGCAGAGACAGTCTTGCAAAGTCTACGCTACTTGTACACTATCTGCCAGGCCTCTCGCCATCGTCACCGACGCTTCGAACGTTGCCATCGGTACTGTCTTAGAACAGCGTCAAGGCGACCGTTGGTTACCAATCGCCTATTTCCAACGGAAATTAACAGCGACAGAACAAAAATACAGCGCGTACGACCGCGAACTGCTCGCTATCTATGACAGCATTCGCCACTTCCGGCATTTTGTAGAAGGTATCGAGTTCACAGTAAAAACCGACCATAAGCCGTTGACTTATGCGTTCACCAAAAAGTCAGACAAAGCATCGCCTCGCCAGCTTCGTCAACTCAATTTTATTTCGGAGTTCTGCGTGAATATAGTTCACATCAGTGGTGAATGTAACAACATAGCCGACTCGCTTTCTCGCATTGATGCCATATCTTTGCCAGCGAATGTCGACACTGACGACTTGTTAACTGAACAAGCCACAGATCCTCAGCTCCAAACGCTTATCAAATCGAACTCAACTTCCCTCGTACTACAGCCTGTTAGCGTTGGGAAACCGCAAATGCTTTATTGTGATAATTCGACAGCTGTCATCCGACCATTCGTACCAGCCTCCTTACGTAAACGAGTTTTCGACGTTTATCATCGTGCTTCTCACCCCGGAAACCGTGCCATGTTACGAGCTTTGAAGAAAAAGTTTGTATGGCCTTCAATGAGAAAGGATGTCGCCAACTGGACTCGTACATGCATCCAATGTCAGCGATTGAAGATTGGCAAGCACACCAAGAACCAGTTTCAACATTTTCCAATGCCAGAAAAAAGGTTTCAACAGTTTCACATCGACATCATCGGACCTCTTACACCATCCCGAGGCTATCGCTACTGTCTAACAATGATGGACCGATTTTCAAGATGACCCGAAATGACTTACGGGAGGGAAGTCACTAAAGGCCAAGCACGATAGTGGTGTCCTCTGGTGGGGGAGTGCATCGTATGGTAAATCGTGTGAGCTTCGGAGCTGGAGGCTTCGCATGGCCCGAGCCCAGAAGGGGCTAGTTAGGGAGAATGGCCTTGCTGGTAAATGCCTACGCGCCTATATCTAACTAGTTTGTGGATTGATGACCACGCTGCCTGAATCGCATTGCTGACTAGTAAACTGAAGGGGCCACCTGGATGTGAAAAGCAGCGCTACGAGTCTGCACAGGCTCGTAGTCACAGGTCCAACGAGCCTGGGATGTGCACATCTGAATTCTTACGTGAGGCTTAACCAATAGGGGACCGAAGGAGGATCATACCTGCTATAGAGAAGTCTATAGCGAATAGTGTACTACGGGGATGGGTGTGCCCAGGGGACCATGGTCCTTGCCCATCAAGGTGTTGGACTCGTAGTGGCTGGGGGTTGTTACCCAAGTCATCCAGCTAGTGATGCAACCCCGGGGTTGGGTTCCTGAAGGTGAGTGCATTCGCCGGATGGAGAAATTCCCTTCCGGCAACAACACCTTGCCAGTAAAAGGCCGAAGGTCCAAACAGTTCGAGGGACCGGGAGACAAAGGCCGAAAGGCTAGGTGCTCCCCTGACGGTAAACCTCGTAGATGGTAAGCTTGTCCCCCTGGATCAGAGCTCAAGTACTTGGTCTGATGTGCAATCGCGCATCAACAAGGCTAGGGCAGCCTCCTTCACTTTGACTCCTTTCTGGCAAAATAACGACATTTCCAGGCGCACCAAAATCTGATCTTCAATTCAATTGTGAAATATGTGCTTCTTTACGGCTGTTCAACTTGGAAGGTGACCAATTAGATAACATCTAAGCTGTAAACTTTCGTAAACCAGTGTCTACGGCGCATCCTACAAATCCGCTGGCCGGAGATTATTTCGAATGATGATCTCCTTAATATCACAGGCTCGAATTTGATAGGTACTTCTATCAAAAGGCCAAAGTGGCAATGGATAGGTCATGCTCTTCGAAGAGGGCCAAAAATATTGCAAAGCAGGCCCTAGATTGGAACGCACAAGGAGCCAATGCAAGACGCCGTGTTGGACGACCAAGAAACACTTGGAGAAGATCGGTTAATAGCGACAGCGAGGCTGCTTTATAAAACAAACAGTGGTCAGACCTCAAGACGATGGCACACAACAGCATCTCGTTCTGTTGAAAGTAGGCGTAGTTGATGCCCTATGCCCCACAAAGGGTTCACAGGAACGAGAGAGATATAAAATACAGTTTAACCCTCCGTCAGACACATGTTAAGATATTCACATTCGTAACACTGGGGTCTGGGCAGACCCACTGTACCTAGTACTCTTGTAGGTAATATTTTTTTAAACTCTTGTTACCTAATTGAACACTTATGTTATGTGGGTATATAATATTTAAATATTTGAGTAATTTTCGTATTTATATGTGTGAAAAACTGTTTCAATGTTATCGTCTTCCTCTACAGCTCTCTCGCTTTCCAAATCGTTAGCTAGCGCGGCAGCTAGTCGCGCATAGAAAAGAGGATCAAACGTACTACTTTTATGCGAATATACTCGTTATTTTTGCAACACAACGTTACAAAATAAAATAATAGTTTTCGTTCTCCCATGCATATTAGTTTTTAGGAATTCAGTATTTATATGTCTGTTGACTTTACGTAGTCACTTGACGTCATATCCTTTTAACCAGGACATTGATGTGTAGGTACCAAAATTTGCAATTGTTTCTATAATATTCTACACAAATTTTATTGTATGCCAACTTACGATAAGAAACAAGTTAGTATTTCACACACATCACAAGTGGGTTTGGGCAGCCCCATGTGTTACGAATGTTACATATTCATCAAAATGTCCTTATAATTATCCTTGTGGAACTCATCGCGATCTAGTTGTTGCGAAGTTCTGAAGCTTACAATATTTTAGGAAGCTACCGGAAATTTAAACTTAATAGCTAAATTAGAAACATGTTAAAAAATTGTGTCAAGTTCGAAAAAGGTCTGGCCAGACCCCAGTGTCCGTCCGAGGGTTAAGCTGCTAAGTGAGAATCAGTGGTTCCTAACCTGTAGGTATCGGCGGACAACTTAGTTTGAAAGTCAATTGCTAGCACCAAAACCCATGGTGATTAAATGAAACTGTTTTTCAAAAACAACAAAACTTTGCACCATTTTCTGTGTTAGGACGTGCCAACTTTAAACTTTTTTGTTTGTAAAATGGGCCAAACCTGTTGAAAAAAGTAAAGAAATCACTTCGCAAAGAGATCGGACAATTAAGCGTCACGTTAAGGGGGGAGTGGGGGTGACAAATAGGGAAAATTGTTATTTTCCAAAAATGTCTGGAAAAATATTAGTCCGATCGTAGTCTGGGTGGTGTAGCGGTTAGTGCGCGCGCCTTCAGTGCACAGGATCATGAGTTCGAGTCTCACCGTGTCCCATGGTGTTTTTCGAACTCACGAGCTTGTGACGGACTATGATCTCACTCAGATGTTAAACGAGTACCCATGGGGATAAATAACACTGCTGAGCGTGATGCTGATCTCATTACCTCAACAAAAAGCAGATAAGATCTTGGAAATAGGATGTCACTAACATATCCTGCGGCCTTAGTCCAATGCTGGATTGTCGCGCCTATTATTTATTTAAAATGTCCTAAAAACAAAAAAGGACTATTCTACTAATTGTGAAAATCTTGACTTATCGTTCCATTCTATACACCAACTGCGGTGCATGTCTGTAGTATTTATGGCATGGCAACTTACCAGCTCTATGGGAACTACGCGGAACTTTGTCTGTTTGGAGGAGAAGAGCCCCAGCGGGAGAAATATCGAGTTATTCCATTTCGGAAATGTCACATTGGAATTTTTGCATCAGGACCTCTAAGCGTCTATAGCTCAGTAGGTAGAGTTGCTGACCCAAAAATTGAGGAAAGTGAGGGAAAAAAAAGTTTCGTCCCAATCCGGAGTCCAACCTCCGACCTTCACTCACAAGGTCAGCAACTCTACCTACTGAGCTATAGACGCTTAGAGGACCTGATGCAAAAATTCTAATGTGACATTTCCGAAATTGAATAACTCGATATTTCTCCCGCTGGGGCTCTTCTCCTCCAAACAGACAAAGTTCCGCGTAGTTCCCATAGTGCTGCTAAGTTGCCATGCCATAAATACTACAGACATGCACCGCAGTTGGTGTATAGAATGGAACGATAAGTCAAGATTTTCACAATTAGTTAAAACTTGCACCCACGAAAATGGGAACCAGAATTAATACAGTAATTGTACTATTCTACCTATACTCTATTAAAAGTTACAGTGCGAAATGTTAATCTCAAAAAATGTAAATTCCACATAATAATTTTGGGTCTAGGGTATAAGTTTCCAAGAAAAGGTCTGGAGTATTATCACTGCAAAGGAAATTAAATTAGTTTAATTCGTTGTTAGGACATTTTGCGATGGGACTAATAGTTTTCAAGACATTTTTGGAAAACAAAATTAATAAGTATAACTTTTTAGTGCGTATAGAGGAGATAGTGTGCAACAATTTGGCATCGAAACTTTCCTCTTTTTTTGAATGTTTGGGTTTGGCCCATTTTCGACTTAATTTCACTATAGACTATACCATTTTCAAGACAAATTTACCTTTATCTCAACACAAATTAACTATATTTTAAATGAAATTAACGATTTCGCATTCATTTGCGAAATTGTTAATTTGACTTGTTAAAGCGTTAATTTCATTTTATGTATAGTTAATTTGTGTTGAGAAAATGGTGAATTTGTCTCGAAAATGATATACCACACAAAGCTATCTTTGATATATTTATGGACAAAAAAATCATAAATCACGGGAAAATATTATTCTTGTTATTATTATTCTGTTGAATACCTCCGATGCATGGACCGCATATTTTCGCGGTCCTGTTCCCTCGACATGAGCGGATGCCCGTGGGGCAAGGTTCGTCAGAGCAGATGGTTCACATTCCTGATATAACAGACGTGGAACTTGGCCTAGTTGCTTCAATATTGGACGAAGGGAAAGCTCCAGGGCCAGATACGATCTCTAAGGGCGCGTACACATACCGTGCGACGCCGAGCTTTTCCGGGCTGGGCGATGCGATGCGATGACATTTATTGCGAGACGAAACGATTTGTTTCCACGACAAGAAAACCTGATTTTCAATTTTATACCGGCGCTATCTCGTGAGATTTTCAGAGCGACTTCGTGACATGGCGCTTCGAGTGTTCTACCATTGACAATTTTAATATACAAACAAACGTGTTGGTATATTTTATATAGTGTAGAGATAATTGTGCGTATTAATGAATGGATTGTCGTAGGTAATGTAGGGTAGGGCGGGGCTAGTTGAGCAATTTTTCACTACAGCGTTTATAGCTTCTCAACGGTAAATCTTAATGGCTTCTTATGCATACTGATAGATTGGTAGTATATCCCTTTGCAAATGTGCCCAACAAAATTATTTCTAAAAAGTCAAATTATGGAGCTGTATCTGTTAAAATGAAGAAAATCAAATATGTAGGTATGGGGCAAATTGAGCACATAGAAAATTTAGCCGAACCGTGTGTTAAATGTTAGTTAGGCATGAAATAAAATGTCCGCTTCATAATCAACTTTTTATTTATAGACTTTAAATGACAAAACAACAAAACTTAAATCAATTTTGTTTCAAAATTTAGGGTTACGGGTTAGCGTTTGTATGAAAATTGTCCCATATAGTGCAGGTTAGCTATTGAAAAAACACGGCCAATATTTATGTCTCTTTGAACGTGCAATTATGTGCTCTCTAACATATTAATGGAGATTTTTTCGTAGAAATAAATAGTTTCATAGTTAGATTGAGCAACTATAGCTTCAAAATGTAGGGTTGGCTTTAATTGAGCAACTATAGCTCAACTAACCCCAACCCGAAATTTTTAAACAAAATTGAGGTTATAAAAAAACGGTTAGTATTATACCCAGAAACTATATACATATCAAAAGTACAATAAATTTATGAACTTTTAACACTTATCTGATTAAAGAAGGATAATATTTGACTATTACAGACGAAATATTGAGGTTTATGATTATTTTACTTTTTGGTTACAAAATAAACAATGCGCGCGTGTACTTCAGTTTAACGACGAGTCGCTGCTGATGCTTGTGCGATAAGTTCTACTCCCGCGACTCGTTATTTCCGCTATATGATGATTTTGCGTGCGGTGAATAGTTTCGGAGATATTTCGATTGCCCAACTTGCCCCTATGCTCAACTAGCCCCGCCCTACCCTACTGTAGTACCATTGGTATTGTTTTATGTTAAAGGGTTCAATATGTTTAAAGACCAGTGTGCTCTTAGAATACAATACGTCTTTATTCTATGACTATCAGGGTGAAAGTAGTCTAATTAACAAATTGTTACATAGTTCAAATGGTTGTTTGTATATACGAGGGTGGTTCAAATATGATCGAGACAAATGCTCTACCACGTTTATTTAATGTAGAAAAAATACAAAAAATTTACTGTTATTCTAGGTACTCCCCCCTCACTAGTAACACATTTTTCCCACCTCTCCGGAAGATTTTTGCTGCCGGTATTGAAAAATTTCCTGGGCAAGTCGGACAGCCATGCGCGAACAAACTCCTCTACATCGTCGTTTGTGTTGAATTTTTTACCTCTTTCAGTGGTCCAAACATATGGTAGTCGCAGGGTGATAAACCCTAGCGTGGCAGAAACACTAAGGTAAATTTGAAGCGCCGTATCTAAATTTAAAATAAAAAGAAAAAAATATTTGGGGTTGCCGCATAGAATGGTACCCTTGTTTTCTCGGGAAAATATTTGTCTAATCGTCGTGGGAAGAGACACTAAATGAATTATGGGCCGCTGATTCCGAATTTGAGGTAAAAAATAAGAAGAAAAATGTTGGGGTGGCCCGCCCGAAAATGGTACCCCGGTTTCTTGTCAACGTATTGTTCCCGCTACCTTCAATAATTCATTGCAAATACATGCGCTGTTCGAAACTTTCTTATACGTAAGCCTACGCTACAAACCGGGTTGTGCTGCACTGCATATTTCCACAAATGTTATTTCTTTGACCCATTCATAGATTTATACAACAACAACTGTCAAATCCAAATACCGCCCTTTTTTTTGGTACGCGTACCGCACCGTTGGACCGCACTGTAAATTTCCACAAACGCTATTTAGTAGACCAATCCATAATTACATTACGTACATACGGTTATCCATTCATACTATACATACACCATCCGACACGTATGTATGTACATATATACAATAAAAATTCCAATGGTAATGGTAATGGACCCCAATCTGCACAAATCATGCCTCTCATGTCCATATCTCCCTATCAGTATCAAACAGCACGAAGCCCATATCTCTATTTATATGTACATACATACAATACACCAGTGGCGATCCTAGGTAGGGGTTTTGGGGGTTCAAGTTCAAACCCCCTCCGAAATGAAACGATGATTGTTTTCTTAAAATAAGAGTGTCAGTACTACCTGAAATAATGATGTTTTGACACATTGATGGTACATAGGACTGCAATAGTGGCTTAAAACTTTCCCCTTATGTGGTGGGTTGAGGGTTTTGGAAGCTTTAAAGTAATCTAATCGAAAACAGGCACGATCTTGACATTGCCTTGACCTTGGGTTATAATCCGAACTGTGCCGTCTTTTGCAAATTGTTTTCCATTGTGTTCTGTAAACGCCGTGCCAGAACTGTTTTGTTCCATAACCTAACTAAATGTATCTCGGCAATCGGTTCTATATTTTGGGGTATTAGATTTTTTTTCAAATGTAAAATTTGAATACAATTTGTATGTATGCATCAGGGTATAACCAGATGCTGCCAGTTCAACCACTCTCAAAAACCCCTCCCGAAATTTATTTCTGCGTACGCCCCTACAATACACCATGCCACGAAACCCATCTAAACACAAATCGTATCCTCCATGTCGCTTTCCTCGGCGACAATACTCATTACATCGTCTGAAACGGCGCGATGATTCGACTTCGACATGGAAAAGTTCTCCATCGTACAACCCGACGTCGCATCGAAAGCCAGACTGCTTTCGATGCGACGTCGGGTTCAGACTAATGGTACAAGCAGGTTCCTATTTAAATGCTAAGAAATTTTTTTTCTTGCGATGGGAAGCTTATCGCATCGCATCGCAGCAGTGTGAATGGGCTGTCATAAAGCGTTAAAGGCTACAATCCGTGCTGCCTCTGAAAAGTTCGTGGAAGTCTTCGAAACTTGTTTCCAATATCATGAAGGCGGCCAAAGTTGGTGCTCCTTCCCAAACCAAATAAACCGGCTGTAGAACCAACCTCATATCGCCCAATCGGCCTGCTCGACACCTTGGAAAACTGTTTAAGAAAATTTATCTTTAACTGACTGTTATCGGTGGTGGAAGAAGATTGACAGTACGGTTTTAGACGAGCGAAGTCTACTGTGGATGCAATTGAATTGGTCACCAATTTGGCAAGGGAATCACGTCAAAAAGGCACATGCTGTTCTGTGGTAACGCTCGACGTCAAGGACGAGTTTAATTCTGCAAACTGGTCCTTCCTGCCGCTTCACAAAGAATGGATGTTTCAGACTATCTTGCAGCTATAATCAGGAGCTAGCTCTCAAATCGTATCCCTCAATACGATACCAGCAACGGACCTACGGAGTATAGGGTCACAGCGGGTGTTCCACAGGGTTCAGTACTTGGCCCGCTGCTATGGATAATAAATTTACAACGGCATTCTGGAACTTCCCATGTCTAGAGGCGTGACTCTGACTGTGGTAGGCTTTGCCGAAGACATTGCAGTTGTGGTGGTGGCGAAGAGGCTCGAGTGCGTCGAAGTCTACGCCAACGAAGCGATTACAACAATAAAGCTCGGGTTGGCCTCGAACTTGCTGAGCAAAAAACGGAGGCTCTCTAAAAAATCAGAGTAAGAAGCAATATCATAACCTCCAAAAAAGCACATAATGGTTATGATAGATTCGAAACTGAACTTTGGAGAGCATTTGAAGTTTGTATGTGAGAAAGCGGGGATAGCCACAGTGGCTTTAGCAAGGATTATGCCGAATATAGGCGGCCCAAGAGCAGCAGGAAATTATTGATGGCCAATGTTGTTCCTTCCATACTAATGCATATGCCTCACAGGTTTGGTCTGTTTCAATAAACCCCTCCGGGAACGCCCAGAAATTAAGCTCAATTTACCATATTGGTGCGCATTGAGAGTGCGCTCTGCGTACCGAACAACTACGCACGAAGCTGCTTACGTTGTTGCTGGGATGATCCCAATATAGGAATTCTGGTTGAGGAGACAAGAAGATTGTATGGCGGTCGACGTAATAACACTCCAGCGGTCTTAAGGTACGTTGTGCTAGACGCGGCCGCACGACTGCGACTCGCTCATTCCATATAAAAACTCGTTTTTAAAATGAGAGAGAAACGAGTTTTTATATGGAATGAGCGAGTCGCAGTCGTGCGGCAGCGTCTAGCACAACGTACCTTTAGATAGGTTGGAAAGACAGGTAAGCATGAGACAGTGGCAACTGCGATGGGACGAAGCTGTAACCGGTAGATGCACTAACTCTCTCATCCCTGATATTGCAAAATGGGTTGAACGCCAAAACGGCGAAGTGAACCACTATTTAACTCAATTCCTAACGGGACATCGTGCATATCGACAATACTTGTACCGATTCAAGCTGGATGACTCACCAGAGTGTCCTAGCTGCAAGGGAGTTGCAGAAGACGCAATGCATGTATTTTTTGAATGTCCGATATTTTAACTTTGACATTGAATATCTGGAGAACCGTTACGAATTCGCAAAAAAGGATTGCAGATTCGGTCGTTTCAGGCCCATATTAATGAAATGGCATCATCAAAATTCGGCGCCACAGATACTGAAATCTCCGCGAGAAGCTATTTGTGACTAGCGACCAATCTTAATTATGCTTTGTGTACTTCAAATAAAAAGAAGACACAAGGAACACAAAATGCTAAACAATACATCCCTAAAACGTGCAGACCACAACCCTCCAGGAATGTCCACAATTCCAATCACTCAAAATCATTTCAGATTCAAGATTAGTGGCGTAACGAAACGTCCTTTGCACTTTGCGAGTACTATCTTCAGCCCCTGGCTCACCGCGCCATTCCGAGAGACACTCACTCGTCATCATGAAGACATTCCGACTCGTTTCGTAAAAATTTCGCCAAATTATTCCCATTACTGTTTGTTACTCATCCACGTCGCTGTGTCCTTTTTTTATTGTCTCAAACCGCCTGCGGGTACGGTCGGTTATTCCACTTCAACGAACAAGACAACAGCGGGTGACAACGAAGAAGCCCCGTCCTTAATGGCCATCAACTTTCGCAATTTTTTTCGGATATCCTTTTTTGTGTGAGGGCCTCGCCTCGAGTGGCATCGCACATTGGGAAAATAAAAATGTTTCTGCATGGCTTATCACATAACCAACGGTTGAGTGACACGAACCGGCGGCAAGGAGCGAGTTTCTTGTGGCATACAACCTGCTCGGCTCTAGTGAGGCCATCCATACCAGGCCAGGCTCAGTTACCCTTCCCCCGAGCACACCTGCACATGGCGGCGCACCAGTCGTCCTGCGAAACAATTGATACAGTCTCAGACCTATTCTTTGCACAATATACACCGACTCGAGGCGAAAGAATGTGTCGGGGTGCACAGAGAAGTGTGCAGAGCGAGGGTTGATTAGTGGTCGTTTCGCCAACAATGCTGCAGGTCATGTGCTTGTTCCGCTGTTCGGTTTATTGATTTATGACGCGGCTCTATGCATTTACTTACCGGCTGATGACTGTGTGCATTTCCACTTATCCGCAGGATAGTCGGGAACAATCCTCGCAAAGCGCCAGGATGTCAGCAAATAACGAAAAAATTGAAATGTCAACGCTTCCGCGTGGATGACTTCCTCGAGGGGGTTTCGACTGAAATTATATATCCTCTGGTTGGAAGCTGGAGCAAAATATACGACTATAGGGGACCCGCAGACAGACAGAAAGCTCCCTCCCGTTGGGGGACCCCAATGAGCTTGGATCGAGAGTCAGAATCACGCGAGACAACAATGAGACACAAGTCGCGACGATGGGGTCAACCCACACATTGCCAGACGCTCCTGACGATGACGTCGTCGTTTCGGGTGGCTGGTGCTGCTTCTGAGGGCTTCTGCTGAATGGAGATGCATCCCCCTCGTGTCCCGCACGATACACAGGATGCGCGAGAGTTGTTATGGCACACTCACACAGGACGACGATATACTGGCAATGACTTCACAACTTGACGACGACGACACGGCCAGTGCTGCAGGAGCGCAGGCAGGGACGACGAGATGAACGATAATGTGTCGCGTTCGCGGGGGTGGCCTTGGCCAAGTGCGTGGAATGGGAATGCACACACGAAGGGCGAGTCTCGATTACATCAAATTTTTACCACGAGACCGCGACTTTTGGGGTTGGGAGCTCGCACTTGTATGAAATTTGACACGGATCCGGTTAGGGGAGCACTCACACTTGCACTTTTCTTGTAAATATCACTTCCGCCCACAGCATACAAAATTCACTCGATTGCACAAACACGCGAGGAGACGATCACTTAACGGAATTATTCACACACCGTGTGTTGTGTGCTCCACTGGGCACTGAACGTGTGGGGGTCACCCAGGCACGGGGGACACTGTTTTGTCCTGCTGTTCACAGCAGCAGCTGCAGCTGGGTGTATTACGCGTGGGAACGGTCACTTAGCCGCCGTGTCGTCCCAATTGCACTGCACCGACCAGTCGCTCCATCGCAACGACCACACGTTGTCGAATTTTGATTTTCGACAGCGGCAAGCCACAAGAGGCTCCACAAATCGACCGAATCGAACGTTTGTGCGTACAACAAACAAAACAGAAAACACCGAACCGAGACGCGATGATGGGCACTGATGGAGAGGCAATCAATCCCACACGCAAGGCACTCTCCGAACTGCTGCGAGTTTCAATTTTCACACACAACGTACACGCACATTTTACACAAAACGGGAGGCGAAAGGTTTTCCGTGTTTTTCGGACAGTTTTCAGGATTTATTTGAATGCAAAAATAGGGAATTGGTTGCGAAAATTGCGAGCGAAACGACGTGCAAACACCGAACCGATGCGCAACCAAAACGCCATTAAACGGGGGCGACCGAGGACGTTGTGTGTGTTGACTATTGTGAATGCGAAATGGTGCAATTTGATTCGGTCATGTTGGTAGTACAATGAACAGTGACATCTATTGGGGAAATTCAATTGATTGGTGTATCCGATTGGAATTTGACAAAATCGTCGGATGTGACGTCAAACTGACGTTTTACTTTGTGGCTGACTGGAATATTTGCGATAAGCGTTTTGCTTTTCCTATCAAATCGCATTATTGCAAAATTTACTTCATAGAAAGGAAACAGAAGAAGCCGCGAGGTTTATATTTAACAATATATGTTTTCCGTTGTTTTTATCGATAAAAATACTCGTACTTGCTGCTCAGTATTCATTACAAAATCGTCTTCTCTTGGCCAAATTGCCAATTAGATCCTTCAACAAGTGCGTTTAACCAATTCCTAACACCACAAAGGCTGAAAATAAAACAAAGGACAACATGAACCTCAGATCGACTGAGGCATAACAAAAAGACACCAATTGTCCATATTATATAGTTTTATTGTAACAAAAAGTCCGCAATACATCTACTGCATTACTTCTTTGCTGTTTTCTTGGCAGCCTTTTTCGTTGCCAACTTCTTCTTTCTCTCGGCCAAGAATTTGCTAAGTTGCTTCTTGCGATTCTCGGACACATTGTTGGCGCGCACGGCAAAGTTCTTCTTGGACAAGACAATCTTGCGACGCTTGGCTGTCTCCAAAGTGCGTTGCACTTTCCTCTTTTCGGCAGCCAACAAGGCGCGACGCTTCACAACCTCGGCGTATGGGTTCAAACGAACCAGAGCCCGTGTGTTGGTCAATGGATTGAGACGACGCACACGACGGAATACGGTCTTCTTAGGATCGCGCAACACCTTACGGATTTCGTCGGATTTCAAGAGACGCGACAAGTCAGTGTTGGCCATTTTGGGTTGGGGCAAATTGTAGCCCTTCTTCTTCTTGGATGGTTCCTTCCAGGTGCCGAACAAATCGTTCAATCGGGAGAATGCCGATTCGGTCCAGATGACAAAACGTCCAACATGACCGCCTGGTGCCAACTTGAGCAAGTTCATCTTTTCAACGTTCATGGTTTCGACGCCGGGAATGTTGCGGAAAGCCTTGCGGATACCCTCGTTCTTGGCGTAGACGATCAATGGACCGCAACGTTGAATGCGACGACGATCGCGCATTGTTCCTCGACCGGCGCGGAAACGTTGCGAGTTGTAGACCTGAAATGGAGAATAGAAAGAAAACAATTTAGAAGGGGAATATACATTTGTAAAATTTAAATCGAAAAGATGCATAGTAATGAGGTAACGACATTCTAATTTCAGTAAAAGCAAAAACGCCGTTCTACGAAACTACCCTTAATTCATTCATGCACGTACAAGAAACTACTCTCGGTGGTCGGTAACTTCTCACACGATAAATGGCGACGCACATTTCAATGCTCCTACGGCAGCCAGTTCTTCGATGTAAATCGTCCCGGAGCTACCCGTTGTTAAAACGGCCAAGACCCCCTTCCATTCAAGAGAAAAAAAATCTCTTGAATCGCTATAACAACAACAACAACGACGCACATTTCCACAAATTCACAATTGTTTTCTTGCTCAAATGCAATAATTGTCAATCGGTCAAATAAGGGATAAAAAAGCCAAGAAAAACATGACTCATCGCTATATGCTCGTTCTGTCCATAACTATAACAAATTCTAAAATCATCTTAGGATAGAAAATTGGAAAAACAGCTTGGTGCCTACAGGAAGTAACGAGATATGCTCGGACATATGCATAAGCACTGCGACCGGTGGTCTATTGTGCCTTTGCTCACGCTACAGGTTAGATAAATTTATCTAACCGACATCTGTCGATAAATCGATTAATTTGTCCCATACTAAGGGAGGCGATGTCCTCTGTAAGAGGGAAAGTTATGCCGAAGCATTCCTCCCGTCGCATCGCCAGTCTTTCACGCTCGCAAAGTATGTGAGTGGATGTTTCGTCGTCGGCCTCGCAGAAGCGGCAGGTTGCGTCTGCGACTAAGCGCATGGTTCTTAAATGCCCGTTCAGACGGGAGTGGCCTGTAAGGAGGCCACTTATGATTCTGACCCTGTTCCTGCTGAGTTTAACTAACTCCAGAGTGCGTTTCTTAGAGTAGGTTGCTACAAAAAGCTTCGACTGCCTAGTCCTGGAAGGGCCTCACAGCATACGGTGGCTGTCGTCTTTTCCCACTCAGTGATTTCGTTTCTGCATAGACACAATGGTATACCGCAGAAGGGTTCCGGGCCGCAGAAGGGGCTAGCAGAGGCTACCCTAGCGAGTTCGTCCGCGAGCTCATTCCCTTCTATTCCAGAGTGTCCGGGAACCCATAGGAGTGTAAGATCATTGCGATATCCTACAGATTGAAGTATTTCCTGACACAGCCACACTAGTTTTGAAGTAAAGGTATGTTTTGTGAGAGCTTTGATAGCCGCCTGACTGTCGGTAAAGATCGCTATCTTTCTGTTGACATATCCTTTGTTCTGACATTCTCTAGCGCAAATTTCTATTGCATGTACCTTCCGCCTGAAACACAGACGCTAATTTCCCCATAGGTACTGAGTAGCTTACACCTGGACCACTGATGCCCGCTCCAGAGCCTGTGTCAGTTTTGGATCCATCTGTGTAAAAGCTGATTGTGATGGGGTGAAGGGACCTGAACATATCCGTCCAACTTTCCCTCGCCCAGATTGCTGATTTAAAGGACGCGTTGAAGCGTAGTGTCTTAACTTGGTAGTCCGAAGGTAGGCAGAGGGTATTGCTACCTTGTAACCATCCTAGTTGATCATGGCTAAAAGTGACTGTCGTGCTGGAGGCCCTGAGCCTATCAACAGCCAGCCTTGCCGACGCTTCAATGTGAATGTTTAGTGGAGTGAGGTCAAGAAGAACCTCCAGGGCAGTGGTGGGGCATGAAACAATAGCTCCAGTGATAATTAGACAGGCAATCCTCTGGACCTTACCTAGATCCGACTTACCGGTGCTTGTTGAAGCCCCTTTCCACCACACCACCGCCCCATACTCCACTATAGGTCTAACAACTGTCTTGTAAATCCACAGAATTAAATGTGGTATAATTCCCTAGGTCTTACCTACATAACCTCTGCAGGTCCATAGTGACTTGATCGCCTTCTCCGTGACCGATTTCAGGTGGTCATCCCAGAGTAATTTGCTATCAAGAGTGACTCCTAACTTGACTTGGTTAGCCATTTTAATTTGGGAGTTGTACATAGTACGACAACTCAGGGTTCTTGTTATCCTGCTCCTACTGAAAGGAACCACCGTGGTATTGGACGGGTTGACCACTCTCCGTGCACCAATCTTAAACAATTCGCAGAGCGGTGTGGAGCACATGGGGTAGGACTTCCTCAAATTTGGCCTTAACCATGATAACCAGATCGTCTGCGTATCCTTGGGTGGAAAACCTCTCTGAGGTTAGTTTCCACAGCAGTCCATCTACAACTAAACACCACAGAAGGGGGGACAGTACCCCCCCTTGTGGGCAGCCACGAGTGGCTAAGGCGGAGAGGGTGGACCCTCCGATGCTGGTATAAATGTTGAGGCTTAGTATTGTCCTGTACAAAAAAGATGAGCTGTCTTATAAAACCAAATAACCAGCAGCAAATTGTTTGTATTTGAGAAAAAACCCTAAAATAATCTTGCATAAGCCACTGACGAGTTTTAGTAATTTTTGTAGACTTGAGTTCAACGGCTGAATTTGTTCACCTTGCCGATTTCACAATTTTTGGTTGATACATTGTGCTGCTTCGACATAGCCGCGGGCCGCACATAACTGCGAGGAGGGCCACATGCGGCCCGCGGGCCGCTAGTTTGACACGTTTGAGCTAGGATAATGTAACAATGTCGCAAAATAACCTGCACTTTCCATCATCCGTTTTTTTGCATGCGAAGACAGGTAATTTTCAACTGTAAAGCGCAGTATAGACCTCGGGCGGAATGAAAATGAAATTTTTGTCCGCTGCGATTTTTTCAATGAAAATGCATGCTTACTGTCGTGGAACATGTCGGAAATGATGGGGAATTCCATAAGCTACAATCCGAATATGGTTCCAAAATTTTTCTCGGCCATTTTATGTATTATTTTTCGATTCCCCGGTCATTTCACCGTGGAAAATATCTAATGACGGGGGAATCGAAAAATAATACATAAAATGGCCGAGAAAAATTTTGGAACCATATTCGGATTGTAGCTTATGGAATTCCCCATTATTACCGACATGTTCCACGACAGTAAGCATGCATTTTCATTGAGAAAATCGCAGCGGACAAAAATTTCATTTTCATTCCGCCCGAGGTATATTCAGGCCTTAAGTTGCGAAAATTTGCGGTTTAGTAGATACAAGTTAATTCGCCGGGACCAAGGGACCAACCAAAAAAGCAGATAAGATCTTGGAAATAGGATGTCACTAACACATCCTGCGGCCTTAGTCCAATGCTGGATTGTCGCGCCTGTTATTTTATTTTTTTAAGGGACCAACCAAGCGAATTTTGTTCCACATACTGCCCTGAACATGGCAATATCCATTTATCGGTATTCGAGCTTTTCGGTGGTTGGTTGCTCAATGGACAAACTGCCTCGGATATAGCCACTATTTATCTGGTCCGTTTTGGGCTATCCTACAAGCCTTGAGAATTTTTCACAAACTGCCACAACTTGATAAGCCGACGTCATCACGTTTTCGAGGTGATTTTTGATTTTGGGTTGCCTACAATATAAACAGGATTGTTACCAATATGTACATCAGCCGTCTACCCACAATGTCGGACGCTGAAATGCACAAGGTTTCTGCCCTCAAAGAAGGCTTCTGGTTATCGAGAAGTTTATCCCGCAACTTAGTGAAATATTGACTATCACGCAATTGATAGGTCGAAAATCACAAGATTGTTCTGTGACCTGCTTGACGCTAGTGGATATCGAGTTTATTTTTTACTATATCTATAATATTGATGGTTTTGCTCATTATAAAATATAACTCAATACATACGACCTTAACTCAAGGCGCAATTTCGTTGCGAAACAAAGTCCAAATCGCGAAAAAAAAACCAAAAGTTTTGTTAATGAATATGTTAGAGAAAACATGATTGCGTGTCGAACGCGACATAAATCTTCAAAACGCGTTAAGCGATATCGCTACTATTGATAGTGATTTTTTTTTACGTTTCGCAACGACATTTTATTTAATGGGAAGCTACGGATTCGTGCTAAGCACCCCAATCATCATGATTGTGGCAAGACCGACATCGGGCTTTGGCCGCCTAAATCGTTCGATTTTCAATTGTTACGGGCTCGTCGCCTTGTCCTCAACTACTGAGGTTTCGGTCGCCCACGCAAGCTCTGTCAGTCAACTCTTTGTGCGTTCATCATCGTCTTTGGCATTCTACTATCGTCAATTCGTTGTACATGACCCGCCCAGCGCAATCATTGAAGCTTCACGATTTTGGATACTGGTCGTTATTGTCACATGCTTGCATAAAGTCGCCAAAAATTTCGTACATGTCGATGTTGTATTCCCAACACTTTTGAAGAACAGCTTTACAGTAAAGTAAAGAGCTGATCGTTTGTTGATCGACCAGGTCTGAAACCCGCCTTGATATTCGCTATTCGCCAATCGCAGTCACTTCTACTTTTTTTTGGACCTTCTAACTCCAAATCTGGAATGTTATGAACGTCAATTGCTACGAATCGCTTAAGATCAACTACAACTTTAATAGTACGCAGCCAATCCAGGACCATTATCTCGTCAAATGTGCAGTTAGACGATACCATAAAAATTAAAGTGAATGTCGCCTGTCGCTCATCGCTGTAGAGTATTTCAGCTCAGTTTATCACACAGGGAAGTCAATAGCTGGTTTGGTAAATCTGGATCCTATGCCTTCATCTGAAGGGCGCGTACACATACAGTGCGACGCCGAGCTTTTCCGGGCCGGGCGATGCGATTTCTTGCGAGACGATGCGATTTGTTTCTATGGCAAGAAAACCTGATTTTTCAATGGGATTTTATACCAGCGGGTTGGGTTATCATTTATAGATTTAGCCGAACTAAAATCGGATAAGAGGTTTGGTTTTTACAGAGCTTTAAATTCAAATTTTTGTGACTTGACCCAAAAACAATAAATTTTTCCATCTCAATTTTCTCCAACTTCTACCAAAGTGAGGTGCTTGTACGATTCTCTAAAAAAAATTGGCAATCTTGCAATCATATCTTCCTTACATCATTTTATTCTAGCTCCAATATCTCTAACAGTTTTGATACGTTAAGTGTAGAAAACTAGCGTTAATTTTAGCTCGAATTCAATTCAATTCAAACTGCCCCTAAAGTTCTGCAATTTGGTAACAAACATTTATTCAAATTATATGAAAATCGAGCTAAAAAACGGAGCTAGGATAAAATGACGTAAGAAAGATGTGATTGTAAGAATATTTGCTAATTTTTTAAAGAATCGTACAAGCACTCCAATGAAGAGGTAGTGATTATCTAATGGTATTTTAACTAAAGTGTGTTCGAATGCATTACTGGAATTTGTTGGAACTATTTCACTTGAAAAGCAGTTATGAATAGCAATAAGGACACCTCCACCCCTAGAATTGCCAGTATAATTGTAGTTTCGATCACATCTGTATATAGTCCAGCTAGAATGAAGGATTTCTTCATTTTTGAAAGAATCATTTAGCCAGGTTTCGGATATTACAAGTATGTACAGGGATACCCCGATTTAAGTCGCTTCGATTTAAGTCGCTTCGCACTTAAGTCGTTGAATAATTCCCACCTTACAACTCGATTAACGGCAATTTTGCTTCGCACTTACGTCGTTTCGTGATTTTTTTTTTCAGAAATGGGAAATTTTTGGAATTATAGAAAATATCTTGGTAAAACAATCACATCCTTTCGGAAAAAATGTATTACATTACAAATCAGACCTTTCGATATATAGAGTCGTTATTCGGAAAACGTTCATGTGTTGTTACAGGAAAAAGGACTACTTTTCATTGTGGAAACGCTACTCAACGGGTAGATCAATCGTAATTTATATAGTTTTGTTATCATATATCAAATATTCTCTGAATTATCTTATCTGTAAACTACAAGCAGCCATAGTTTTCACACTCTTGACTAAGGTGTCAACCGCAAAACCTGACTTGGGCCAAATAAATGTTTTCTGGTTTGAGTGCAGAATTAAAATTTCGAAAAAATCTGCAGAAACTCACTTTCGAGTTTTAAATGTATTTGAAACCCCTATGTATCTGATTCACAAATGATTTCAGGCTTATTCCGAGTTTTACATTTCCATCTTTTGAGAGTGTATGTACATTTTATAGAAACTTTAGACAAGAAGTTGTTTTTCGACAATTGAGTGAGCGCCCGCTCTGGGTAGGGGCAAGCCGGGCGGTCGCCCGGGGCGCCCAATTTTCGTGGCGGCATTTCGGCTAGAACTTTATAGAAGGAAGGCCACAAAAATGCTGTAATTCATGTTCGGTAAAAAGAATAAAACACTCATAAATTAATGGTAGCAAACTTGAAGCTGAATCAATTGTTACTGAGGTTACTGAGAAAGGACAGCAACTCTATAAACCCTAAAAGTAGGTACTAACATCGTCAGTTCACGTGAAATCCATGCAAATACTGTCAAAATTTTGATGATCGTGAAATCGAATTCGCTTGGTGGTACTCACTTCACATGAAAGTCTCCACACCGGTTTTTGACATTTCGCCAGCGAAAATAATGCAGTTGAACTTTATTTCACTGTGAAAAGATGTCATCGGCCATCAATCAGAACGCGAGTGAACACTTATCTTACACTGAGTGAATAAAAAGCAAGTCTCCACGGCACCGTTTTCACGGGAGACATAGGTATATGCACGTTTTTCGCTCGGTGAACTCAGTACATACCTTAAAGGTCTCTTTCAAAATACATCAAACGTTTGCCATTGAAATCAAATAATGAATGGTTGATTCGAATTTATATCATACTTCCATATTTGGCATTTCAGCTTTGGTAAAGCAAACAAAGCACCCGAAGGAAGGCACTGTGTTCTTGTATCTTAACCTTAAGCTAGAAGCTGGAGTCTGAACTGAACAAGTGCCGAGAATATAAGAAGGTTGGTTTACTCAGGTCCTGCTGAGATTAACATTTCTTTAACCCTAGGATTCAACCTTAAAGATTATTCCAGCAATGCAGTAGCAGAATACAACAACCCAGACTGGTGTTAAATCTATCTGCCACATTTTAAGTAACGAATTTCGTTTAGTAAAATAATTGCGTTGCAATCTGATAAAAAGAAATCTGTGTTAAATCTTTCTGGCGCAGTTCTTAACGATTTTATCACCAACACGATCTCTCAATTTATTCATAAGGGTTTTTATGTCTTAATCCCCTCCGTTATTTCTTACAGAATAACAAGTTCAAAATTTGATCAATCAGCACACGATGACCATAAAGAAATCGTCGCTGAGTTGGAATATGTCTGTTTTTGGTCTTTTATTTATTTTTGTAACGAATCTTTGGAACGGAGTACTAATTCATGATGTCATCTTGTCCGTATACTGAAATCAGTGCATCCCAAGAAGCAAAAAATCCAAATCCAAAAGCTTAGGGGTTGCATTTTGTGGCGTTGCCCGCGGCGGTGTAAGTGCTAGAGCGGGCACTGGGTGCATGTAACTGATTTTAGCGGAAACGCGAAATTCTTATGTATCGGTCTAGAAATATATCGATCAGATGACTTATACATACTTGCTAAATTATCAATTGATATCCCGAAGACGATGGAAATTATTTCCCTTATTTGAGGCTCAAAACCAAAGAAAGGATCAAGAATGTCCTGATTTTACTTCATGTTAAAACGAAGAAATTTAGTTCTTGCTTTGTGGAGGAGCATACAATGTTATATTTTGTTGTCTAATTCCTTACGGGGTGAAAATCATCACTTTCCACCTCCACTGATCTTTATTGTCTGAGTCAAAAATTTTAGTTTGTCTGTAATCTACGTTTCATTTTCTCGTTACCACATTTTTTTCACTCATACCTACATTTGATTCGATTTAAGTCGTTTCGACTTACGTCGCTTTTTTCTGGAACGTAACCCTGACGTAAATCGGGGTATTCCTGTATATTAAAAAGGCAGGACTTAGCATCGAGGAAGAGTGTACTAATTTTACCTCTTATGCCACTACAATTATGGTATATGTATGAATCTAGGAGTAATTAGGGGCAGTTTGTCGTTAGGAGTAAAATTTCTTATGGTCTTCCCGTGTTTTTTTGTAGACGAGAAATGTGTTTTGCGCTTACGAAAGAGCGGTATGTTCCAAGGTTACGTTTTACTTGATCTTGACTCATTCCTAGTTCTTCATGATAACGGTTGAAAAAAAGCGCGTAGGAACTTAATGTCAGTTGGAAGGCCTTCCTGTTGAATCAGGACTTTAAGATTGGTTTTAGTTTTCCCATCAATGCAGGTACTGTCATGAGCGTCATGCATATAGGCAAGGAACAGACGGACATTTTCATAAATTTTATGATCCCTAAATCTAAATAATAAATACCGGCAATCCAAATCAAATTAGAGGCGGCTCGCAGAATTGCCCTTTTCTCTTTGGCGGTTAGGGCACCTCGCGTGCGCCCTTTCATGTTTCGTCCATATCCACTTTTATTTTTTAAATATCTAGTTAAACACAGCCGATTTACTTTTTTTTCACTATTTTCGAAGTTTTGCGTAAACCGAATTGTTTATTTTTCAAAACATCGATTTGAGCCATTTGCGCGGTATTTAATGCTTTTGCTCTACCCATGATTATCGAAACTTACAAAAATTAAAGTCAAAACACAATATGAGCGGATTAAAACAAAAACAGTTAGGATGTGACGCTAGCACTTTCAAAATCACGACGGAATTGCAACTGTCCCTATTCAAGTGACTGGGAGTGTATGTTCGGTACAACTTTTTTGCTGGAAATCACAATCCGATGCGTTTATGCGATAGTTTCCGGACACCCTGTATACAAAAATTCAATGAATCCTGAACGGTACAAGCAGGCTCGTGCTGATTCCCATTTAAATGCTAAGAATTTTTTTCTTGCGATGGGAAGCTTTTGGTTTCTTATCGCATCGCCCGCAATGTGAACGGCTTGTCCTCTACAGACATATAATGCCGAGCCGTACATCAGAAACGGTTTTTACGACTTGCTAAACTCTCATATGCATATTGACGCATAAACACGGTGAACTGAAAGCTTTCCACCAAGAAATGGAATGCTACCTGCTCCACTATCCTACTGATACTCAATTAGTCGATTTGCTGCATTAAAGTTTAGGGGGCAGATTTCAAAAACGACTTAAAATGTTTAGTGATGAGAACGGGCACGATTTTTTGGCGTCCAATTTGCACAGGGAATCCTGTACTACTGTACTGATTGTATTATTGCAAGCAAGCAAATTTTTTAGCTTGCATTTTAGATTTTTACGATTGAAAAACCGTCACGTTGATTGCGATGGGATGTCGATGTCGCGTCGGGTCATTGGAATTCCAAAAACAACAATTCTAGCATCGTTTTCATTCGTTATAAACAGGTATGGTTACAAACGATACCTGCTGTACTACGGGTTGGGTACACATACAAAAACGAAATCCATTGTAACACAAAAATTACATTTAGGATATTGTTTCAGCTGCGATAGCCAACTGTTAAAAATTCATGAAAATTCAACCAGGATAAGCCTTCTTCTTCTTGTAGCGGTGCAGAAAGGTGTGAAACCTCTGTGCATCTATGTGGGTACGATTTATGGTTCGTCAATGTTTGTGTCCGTGAGGTCTAAGGACAGAAACATAGCTGCTGCGATAGGGTTTTCCCACAGCAATATATGGGTAAGATCAGTGGGCGCAGCGGGGCATTGAAACAAGTGACCCACATCATGAAGAGTACCATTGCAGTTTGGACAGATGTTTTGGATGTCCGGGTTTATGCGAGAAAGGTACGAATAAAGGCGTGAACAAAAGCCCGACCGAAGTTGAGCTAGTGTTACTCTAGTGGCTCTCGGGAGCCTAATCTTCTCATGCGAAATTGGTGGTGGGCGCTCTGAGAGGACTCTATTCGCACCTAAACTCGCGATAGACCGATTCACTTCTTCAGTGTGGATCGCTGCAATGGCGGCTCGGTATGTAACTTCATCGTAAGGGTCCCGTTTGTATCCCTGAACCTCTCTCTCAAGGTCTCGTAAACCACGCCTGACATGTCGTGGTGGAGGAATTCGGTCCATGAGATGATAATTGGGATGATCCTCACGGTAGCAACCAACAAGATACTGTTTTGAGAGTAGGAGATTGTGGTCACGTATTGGCATCAATCAGGATAAGCCTAATTTTTACTATCGGAGTTACCTCTCTTAAATCTTCTAAAAAAGCTAGGAAAAACGACGCCGGTCCTACTTTTTGTTGATGTTTTCCTCTTGCATTCTTCTAAATGAATCGCAACAAGTGTTTTATGATACATATTTGAATTTTAGATTACTATCCTCTGTTAAAGTGCATCACTTTGTATGCAAAATCCCGCTAAAACTAACGGAAACTAAAGGCAATCCCGCTCGATACCGTTTTGTTTTTTACTACGAAATACATATTTGAAATACCTTTAATCTTCCCGCAATAAGTTTGATACAAAAAAAACTAAATTTTGCATGTTTAGGGACGAAAGCCACTTACCTTCTCAACATCAGCCCAGGCCTTGACGCGACGCAAGAAGATGACAGCTTGCTTGGTCTTTTGCAGCTTCTCAACATCATTGGAGACGACCAATGGCAATTCGGAGATGCCATCAATGATGTGTCCCTTGGATTGGACAAGAGCTGGCACTCCTGAAGCGGCAATAGCCGACACCAAGGCGTAACGGCGTAGATTCACATTGATCTTGCGGTGCCACCTTCTCCATGGCTTGGTCGGGGCGAACATACGACCGCCACGACACATGTTACCGAAGGCACCCTGGCCGGAACGGTGAGTACCGCCACCACGGACACGAGGAATACGAGCGACAGCACGACCGGTACCCCATGATTCGGCCGAAGTTTGATGACCTGAAATGCACAAAGAAAACGCCATTCACTTTACATGCTCCAATATTGCATCGGGTGCTAGGGAAAAACCTAACCTGCTTGTTCGCTGACGGCATAGGCCTGACGATTGTTGCGGCGCATCAACTGATGAGTGTCGTTGACGACGTCTGGGCGAATGGGAGCCTTGAAAACGGCCGGCAGAACGCGCGAGGCATCCTTGACGGGCTCATTTTTCTCGGAGTAAACGCTGACAAGCGGACGAGCGGTTGCTAGACTCTGAAAAATTCACGAAAACGGTTAGTTGACACACCAGTGTGCGACAAACACACGACACCGAAACACGTGTCCGCGTAAACTTCTCAAATTACACGGAAGAAATGGCAGAAATTCACTGTGAAAAAGTACGAGGACACGGGGCGCACATGCAGTCGTTTATTTTACACAAATACTTGCCATTTCATAAACTTTTATCCACTAAATTTACAGTATTTAGATGACTGCAATTGAAAGGACGTCCGCCATTAACTAGAAGGGGACTGTAAAAAGACAGAAGACAGCCGGAAGTTGAGATAAATGGCGGTCTAGTTTGGAGTTGAGACTGTAGAGGGCATACGAGAACGCAGACATCTGTCATTGCACACATTTCTTTGCAATTTTCCTTTCAGATAATAATGAAAATTTCGTTTTGAACATATCAGCGAGTTTTTATTAATTTTTAAAATGAATTTAATAGGAAAATTTGATGAAAATTGCATTTTATGTCAAGAATATTTTTGCGCGAAGAGGAAGTCTCGGCCAGCTGTTTTTTATTCGAAGTGAAATACGAATTGATGCCGACCGTCACGTCTTCCGCATCATACAAATGACAGTTCCCGACATTTCTAGACTGTCGATTTGTTTACAGTTTGTCCGGCTTTTTTTTAATTTTAGTGAATTTCCATTATTGAATCATGGCTGGTGAAGTAACAGTGGACGCACTTCCCTATATCGATCACGGTTATGACGACCCGGGCGTTCGTGAAGCGGTAAGGAGTTTCTGAAGCTCCCATTCTTTCAAACAATGTTCATCCCTTCCCAATTTCAGGCACTTGCCATGGTCGAAGAGGAATGCCGCCGCTATCGACCCACTAAAAACTATTTGGATCACTTACCACTCAACACAACCTCCTTTGAAACGCCCATGCTCAGCTACGAATTTGAACGTATCCAAAATCGCATTCCAATGGAAACGCTAAGTATGAAACGTTACGAATTGCCACCACCGCCAGCCGGTCGACTTTCGGAAATTACAGCATGGGCTGAATCGGTGGACAACTCAATGGCGCAGCTCGAACATCAGGCGGTGCGGGTGCAAAATTTAGATCTAATGCTCGAGTACGGAACGGAAGCGTGGAAGGCGTATCTTGAGGTTTTCACAGCACTTCAGGCCAAGGCACAGATTCAGTTGCAGGCACTCAAGAAAGAGATTCAGGACGTAAACTGGCAGCGAAAGGTGGCACAGACTCAGGCGGGCGATAAGTTGCGTTCGTTGGAAGCGCACTGGGTCATGTTGGTGTCAAAGAACTACGAAATCGAGGAGGAATGTGTGGCGCTCGAAAAGCAGATAGACGAACTACGTGCAAAAATCAGAAAGCACGATGAGAATGACGAACAGCGAGGGGAGAATGGTGCGGATGAGGATAGTAATGAGTAAATTATTTGTCAATTTAGTTTAAGCATATTGAATAAATGGGTTTTAATTGAAACATATTTCGAAATGTATGCTGTGGGTTTTTGTTGCAGTACGCTTCTCTGCATCATCACATCAAGCAGTAGAAGCAGAAGATGCAGCTTACCTCGTGATAATATTTGATCCCTATGCAGAGACTCATTTTGTCCTTATACGTTCACCTCCATCGGAAAAAGTCAGGTTACCACAAATGTACAGAGCTAGTAGGCATGCCATTTGCTCTGGAAGCAAATGCGACTATTAAATCGTTCAAACCCAGTTAAGAATGGGCGCAATGGCTGGCGTTCCACAGGGATCCATGCTTGGTCACCTTCTGTAGAATATAATTTACAATTCCACCCTGGAGCTCTCGATGTCTGAGGGAGTAACGGTGGTTGGATTCGCGGATAATGTTGCGGTGGTCACCATCGCCAAAAACCCGGAGTACGTCGAACTGTTCCCTAGCGAGGCAATCACAACCTTCAAACCATGGATGGAATCTGTTCTAATTAGAAAGCGCTGAAAAAATCCTACCCCCAAAATCAGAGTTGGAAGAACGATCATAACATCTAAGTCTGGCGTTAGATACTCTAGACTGAGTTTCGGGGAGAACTTGAAGTACCTATGCGAGAAGGCAGCATAGGCCAGGGCCAGTAGAAGAATTTTATTGTCTAGGTTGTTATGCTAAACCGATTAAATGTGTATCACACTACTTCGCACGAAGCTGCTTAAAATGTAGCTGGAATGATGCCAATAGAGTCACTCGTGGAGGAGACTAACAGGCTGTACTGTGGGTGCAACGAGGGAACTATTGGCTTTTCAGTAGATTGGAGAGGTTTCGAGAAATTGGATTCTCTGAGAAACCCAAATGGGATGCACTTCGACTGTTCAATGGACGCACACTCTAATACCCGACATAACGAAATGGGTAAGCAGGAAACATTGGAAAGTGGATCACTACCTTACGCAATTTCTTACGGACTTCTTCTTATATAGTATTTTCATACTAGACAGACGATTCGCCATAGTGTCCCAGGTGGAAGACGCGAGGCACGTGCTTTTCAACTGCCTAAGGTTTGCAGCGACACGGGGCCGACTCGAGTTGGATTTGGGTAACAACATAAGCCCCGCCAGACAGGTAGGTTTAATGATGCAATCCAACGAGAATTAGGAGGCAGTCAGCAGAGCCGTATGTGAAGTTCAAAAGGAACTTCGTAAGGAGGCAGCCAGGCTTAAGTAATCAAACCGCCGAGATGGCTAATTAGCCACAGCCGTCCCTGCGAAGTAATAATACCATACCAGTAATACCGTGCTCTGTGGCCGTGATAGTTCGGTCGCCACTGAAATAGACACTCATAGAGAAACGAGTTTCCAAACTCGGCACGTCGTAGAATAATAAACTAGCAATGCGACTAGGAAGTGGGTGACAACCGTATCACACTCCGAATTCAATTGTCTTTGTAACGTTGATGGACTACACACGGTAGTCATCAACGCACCATGCTCCACTAGGAGTTACGGTAATCGAGAGAGAGTAATACCGAAAGGTGGTTCCACAGGGACCCACGGCATGGAAGAGGTGTTTTGGCGTTTAGTCAGTAAGAATCAGGCGAGGAGTATCTAGGCAAGATTTCCCTCACAACGCTCTAAACAAAAAAAATGAGAGCAGTTGCCATCGCATCTACACTTACTGCTATTTGTTTGGTCCTACGATCAACTACAACTACTATTTGGTCGTATAAAAGCTGAATAATAGTCCAATTATAATGGCATTTGGTGCCGTTTTTTAATCCAATAGAACCTTATTGTAGCACTAAATTATCCTTCAAAAAAGGCAAATTATATCATCAATTTCTTGCATTTTCTCCGATTATCAACGTGAAAAGAATAAGTAATGTTGGCAACTATGCGAGGTTTATAGGGTGACACTGAAATTTAATGAAAAAAAAAACAGCCCGCAGCTAGCATCGAGCCCATGACTATCGTATTGCCCGTCATACGCGCTAACCACTCGGCCAACCTCAGATATAGTCAGCATTGCTCGTAAACACTACAAAATGCTCGTAAACATTATAGAAATGCTTAACAATTCTTCATCGAATCTTCTGCAATGAGCCTTCTACTTTATGTGACGTTGATTAAATCCACACATTCATCAATAAAATGCAGCCAGTTTCTGCGCAGAGATCATCTTAATTGGTTCAGAAATTAACAATGAGTGAGGAAATGTTGGTTTCATGCAAAACTTCAAACAATACTATTGAAGAAACTTGGTTTCCATCCTCGTATTCCGGAGCACTTGACAACTTTCAACTCTAATCACAAAGTTCATCCACCTAAAAAGCTACGATGAACAATTTATCGGATGACAATATGAATGTCATACTATTGAGATGAAAAAACACAACTGATTCTCTGTTATAGGAGAATATTGCATGTGTGTGTTAATTTAGAGATAGACTATTGTATATATGTGTGTGTGTTATGTTATCCAACAAACACAATAGAGAAGTATTTAATGGAATATCTTTTTAGGTTGACGTTTAGAGAAAGTTTTATCGAAGTCTTATGGCACCATCTTTAAATTCATACTGATCCACCTGTTATTTTTTTTTATATGAAGTTTCGTTACCCAAACCTGCACGGGATAACAAAAAAAAAAAACACACCTTTTGTTGTGGAAGGGGGACCAAAATTGGAAGATCATAAATGTCATCGTAGCGCTCTTCATCATTTATATCATCGGTTATGACTGCGACATTTGAGCATATTTTGCCACAACAAGTTCTACAGATATTGCTACATGCGAGCCCGGCCTTCCTACAATTACATGCTGTTCCACAGTTTTTATTACAAGAGCACGAAATAATATTTAAGAGGTATGAAGGGATGATTTTTCCCTAAATCATCACAGGCTCCAATCCCACCTGGGTTCGCTTCCAGCCCAAGTTTTCTGGTTTTAAAACGTTGCCGTGCCATGTCTGTATTTGGTAGTACGTTCGTAAGGAATGATGATCAGCGGCTGATTCGGTGGGAGGCAAAGCAGCAAGATCCGCTTTAATTTTCGTTCCTGCGCGAGCAAAAAGTTTGAAGCGGAAATCGCTTAGAGATATGTCGTAACGTATACCTCCGTACAAGGCAATGAAAACATTCTTTCCGATAGTGCTTATAGTGTTTGCATCTGAGCACTCTGCTTTAAAAACCTCGAGCGATAGTAAAACGCGAGTATGTTCCTACTTTTTCCATATCTAAAAATGGGCGAAGTCGTATCACACCCTGTGAAGGCGTGAAGAAAAAGTATATGCTCTGAAAGAGTTTCTTGTTCGAAACCTGTTGATGAATACAAAAGTGTATTTGCGGATCCTCGCTCCATTTTTTTTAAATAGACGTTCTAGAGATGATATACAATACCTGACAATATAACCAGCAGATCAACGTCTTCTCCAACGATGAAAATTGAGTCAAACTTGCACGACATGCCTAAAGCCATTTGAACAATTTGTGTATCCGCATCCTCTACAGTCTGGGATACTAAGAAACCATGATTCGTTAAATACTTTTGCAGTATATCAACAAATCGTTTCTTGTTTCTTTCATTGGCCAACAATGCCTCCTTCTTCTTACCTCTGAAGATTGTGGTCTCGTCAAAAATATATTCAGCTGACTGCTGAATTGTTGAATTTTCCGACATGATTGATGCATTAGAACAGTATTAAAATTTCTCAAAATTTGTTCATGCTCCCTATGACCACGTTCAATGTTCGCAAGCGTGTCGCGTAATGAACATATCTCTCTCTATCTGCAGCGACAACTGGCCGCCAAGTAAAACCCAACTCAATGTTGGAACATACCCGTAGAATATATTGCTATCTGAGACTGAGATCGTCGACTTTCTCTTGGGCATATCTCGGTTGTGGATGATCGTATCGATTTAATTTTTTTCAGGATTGTAGGGAATTCAATAAGCTACAAGTCAACTTTTATTATTTATTGCGTGAAAACTCACCGTTATCGACTTATTTGCAAACAACTGATTAACGAAACGGGGTTTTCAACTTTGACACGCTGCACAGTGCGTCGTTCCATAGGCAAAAATAAAAAAATTGACTATTTTTCCCCGGAATCAAAGTTAGTCAATATCAAAGGAACATGTTGGAGTATCCGAATATGTAAAAAAAATTTATTGTTTCTTTTTTTTAGTAATTTTATGGACTAAAGTTGAAAAATATAAAAAAATAAAAAAAATAGGTTGCACTTTAACTTCGATTTCCGATGTTTTCGAAAGTTTTTGGCAACCATAATGATATTTTTAAAATAAGTACGGTCCACTAAAACTCTTCAGATAATTTTTTTTCTAAAAATCTTTTAATTAAAAAAAAATGTAAAAATATCATTAAAATATAAAAAAAACTTAAAATTGAGATTACAAAAAAACGTCACTAAACGTTTTGGGTGGTTGATATTTTCCGAAAGATACAAGTGTCTACTTTAATTTAAACTAGTATTGGTTTGCCTTTTTTTACGTAATTCGCATTTTTACTGAACTAGTTTCATGGAAAATGGCAACTGGGCTATTTCTAAAGTCACTAAAAGTGATAATTTTAACATAATATTCAGCTTTTACACACTTTTGCGATAGAGGAGATAATAAATTTAAAGCACGAATAAAAAAAAATATTATAAATAATTTTAATTAATTTTTATTATTAAAAATTCGATTAATTCAAAAATACATAAAAACTATAAATATAAATACATAATGCATATGGTTATGGAATTTGATTTCTGAAGTCCAGTGTAAACCATATCATGAAAAAAATATTTTTAATAATATAATAATAAATTGTTATTAATTGAAAAAATCGTTTAAAATCTATAAAATACGAAAAACTTTCAAAATGAGATTTAAAAAATACGCATCGAAAGATTTAGAGAAGCTACAATTATTTTTGCTTTTTTAATGTAATTTGTATTTTTATGCAGCCAAATTTATTAAAATTTTTCGATAACTTTAAGGGTGCTGGCGGTCAAAGCATCAATAAAAAAAAATTGAGGACCTTTAAAATCACACCAATACATGTTCAATAGTTTGCACAAGGTTCTAGTGCAGGGAGTTGAGGTAATTGATTCCTTCCATTTGGCAATTGGAAATTTATCTGAGTATGCCTAGGTGGCACTGCATAAGGAAGTTAGAAGGAATCAATTGTCTCACACTTGTAAGTTTTCCAGAACCAATTCCAATAAGGATTTAGTGCGAATGCTCCTCTTAAACTCGGACTCTTTCCTAGCGTCCCTGCGGACTCCAAAAATTAAGAAACAGCATCATATAGACGCAGAAGTAAATTCATATATAAACCAATGGCTATGTCCACACATGTGCGCTTTCGTCTTCCCTATCGTCTTTAAGCTCCGTATCCACTTTCAACATTGAACATTTCATTGATTGCGTCAAGTGAACAGAAGAGATCAATGTCTCATTCTATCCACATCTGTTCATTATTTATCGTTAAATATGTGTCACGGCTTTGGTCAGGACGGGTAAACGATAAATTCTTTCATGAATTGTATAAATAGATGATGTGTTGTTAATATTTAACATTGGCAATTGCGTTCATGAATGAATGCGTTTCTTCAATAGCGTTTCTTCAATTGTCAAAATGATGAAGACGAACGAAAATTGAAACTGTCTAGACAGGCACCATTAGATTCTACTTCCCATTGCCAATTTTGATGTAAGTTTGCTGGATTTGGAAAGCGACGATGAGTCAGAATAAATTATAAGCATGTATTTGGTTATAATTTTTGTTATTCTATAAAATAAAATAAAAATAAAAAACAAAAACAAATATTTTATAGAAACACGACTTCGGAGGATGCATATGACTGAATTATTTAATTTTTTGAACCACTATATCTCCAAATCGCAAATCTCCGTTTCTTTGAAATTTATATACATATTTGAATAGTGAGCAATGTTAAAGTGAAAAAATATTAAGTTTAAATTTGGGTTCTTGAAAGATATTAGGCATTTATAGATAATAGACAAGTTTCAAGAAAATTGGTTATCCGGTTACCAAGTTACGATTTTTTATATTATAGGCTATCTTTACACCATTTATCTTCCACACATTTTTATCAATATCTCGAAAATCCATCATTTATTCGTCTAGAATTTTATACAGAATTGAGAACCTGACTAGCTAAACACATCCACCAAATTTCATAAAAATCGGTAAACGCGTTCTTAAGATATTGATTTTTGACCACCCTCTCCATACATTCGACGCACTGTGCGCTGTAGCATTTTATCTACTGCTTTGAGATGAACAGTCAGTATACAAAAGATGAAGGCAATTTTGTACCGAACAATTTGGTTTCTTTCTTTTGATAGTCCAACAATCAGGAGCGGAGATATACACAAAAAATACCGGCGTACAGAGGGCTGCGCCCGCAATACGAGGGTTTTTTAGAATTTTGATGCATAGTGAATATTTTTTGTACATATATTTTATAAGCAATAGATAAGAATTGTGCACAACATTAATGAAATGCTTCCTGTAAATCTATTTTTGGATTGGTCTAATTAAAGGTGGAACAGAATGAAAGGCTAACGCCATTTACCAGTTTATATAAAAGTACTCCAAGGAAAATCTACAGGCATTTTTCGATTTAAGATTTCTGATGGCCTTTGAGAAAAAAGAAGCTCAGGCAAACGTAAGGGTGGCTTGTCAATATATATGAACTGAATTATTAGCTGTAAATCTACTGTTACTGTTTTTTAAATCAAGGAAAACCAACTTATATGAAATGATTCCATTGTGTCCCCTGACATTAGAGCCCACGCAAGCTTTCCTATGAGTATTGAACAAGTATACTTTTGCAGCTTTTCGGGGACACCCTGTTAACTTGGTCCTACAAACTTCAAAAATATTTGTGGCAAACACTATTACCATTCTATGCATTTCCAGCAAATTTCATGTGCATTGTTTCATCAAGTTAAATATATTGAAGAAATGCTTAAGAGGCTTCCCTTGTATTGTGAAAGGCCCTTACTAAATACTTACTTGGCTATATTGCCGGTTTGTATACAGTTATTGGAATGAAAATTCTCAGACATATTCCCTGTGTAATTTTCTAAAAACACTTAGCAGAATTTTCATATTTGAAAACCTAACAGGGGCTACACACGAACAAATTTAAATTTTACAAATTTACTGTTAATTACTTTTCCTTAGCAAAAGCCAACAGTCTTAATATTTAACGTATATAAGGCCTTACTGACCAATCTTTGTGCAAAGTTTCATATCGATCCCTATAACGGTTTAGAAAAACGGAGCTCGAAAAGGAAGTTTAACTTTAAACGCCAATAACTTTTTTACCGTTACTCGAAACTGGAAAATTTTAACTGATATGAGGTGTACTCGTCTAGATCTTTGATTTAAATACCCATACGTTAATCTTCGATAAAAACTAAAAAAGTCGACTTTTTTTAACCGTTCGGGACACCCTGTTATCTTTTTCCGACCAACTTCTAAGGTATTTGTGCCAAAGACTGTAGCCATTCTACACATTCCTACCGAATTTCATAACAATCGGTTGAGTCGTTCGCGAGTTATTTACTGAACAGACGGACGGACGGACGGACAAAATCGATTTCATAAGGGTTTTTTGAAAAAATTCTAAAAAACCCTAAAAACCAAACAAGACAAAAACCCTGATAAGTACCGTTAGAAAATTATCCAAGTGGTGCAAACTTAAATTTAAGCTTTGGGACACGCCTGAAGTAGTATGACGTCCTGAAAAGGACACAACAAAATCATCTGTTTTATGAGAATAATTTAATTTTCCACGGGGTTTCCTTATACAGTCTTGACTCGGTAATCCGGATCTCCTTTAATCCGGATATCACGCTAATCCGGACCACAAAATATTTCCACTATGTATTCTATAGTCCGGATTTCGGCAGCAATTTTGACTCTATAATCCGGATCTTTGAGATTTTCAGGGTGGTAGATTTGGTCTCGTCCTTTTTTTACGGAGCTGTTTAGCAAATGCCATGATGTTGGCTAATTTCTAAGAAATAGAACATTTATGGACTTTTGTTGCGCTTTTTTATTTGAATGGATTGTTTTTCGTCAGAAAAATAGGATTGCGCTAATCCGGATGTTCCGATTATCCGGATTACCCCTTGCAATAATTGATCCGGATTATCGAGTCAAGACTGTAATACCTACTTTGTTTCGCCTTTCATACGATGGCGTAATTAAGCAAAATATGGCGTAACTATGCAAAATAATCAAACATAATTAAGTGCCAAACAGAACGCTTCCGTTACGCCACGTTCCAAAGAGTTCTAGTACAATTCTGCTCCCGTACCGTGCCATTTGTTCAGTTACATACAACTCCATTGGACAAACTTTAATAAGTGTTTAGCACGAAACGGCACGGAAACATTCTAGCCATTCTTTCGAAACGGGACGTAACGTTACGCGGGGTAACGTAAGCTATCTGGTTTGCTCCATTGCCCTTAGTTCTCACAAAAGTAATAAAAATTGAGATTCGCTTTGCGTTTTTTTTGTGTCATTCTATGGAATGATAAGGTAGTGCAAATATAGAGGATCTTTGGTCAAACCTACTCCATTTCCCATCAATTTCAAGGTGTATGTTTTTTTTGGGGGGAATTTAGTGCTAATTGATTTTGTAATTAGTGACTTGGATTTTGGGGATTTTGAATTCTTCTTCTTTATGGCACGATAGCCCGACGTCGGGCCTTGGCCGCCTGGATTGAAAACCTCCAATTGTCGCGGTCACGCGACCTTGTCCTTCAATTCCGAAAGCCTAACATCTGGTGGGCGTCCTCACATACAGAATGCACCCATCGGGCTCTCGGTCGTCCACGCAATCTGGCTCCATCCACTCGTTGCGCGTTCATCACCTTTTTGGGCATGCGATCGTCGTTCATCCTTTGTACATGACCCGCCCATTGCAATCGCTGCTATTTCACAATCTTCGACACCTGTAGCTCATCATACAGCTGATACAACTCAAGGTTGTACCGGATGCGCCATTCACCTCGTTCACGAACGGCCCCGAAGATTCTTCGGAGAACCTTTCGCTCGAATGTGTCCAACAGGTGTTCAGAGTTTTGGGTTAGGGTCGATGCCTCGCAGCCATAGCATAGCACAGGTCGGATGATGGTTTTATACACGTGGAGCTTCGTGTTCCTGTGCACCAGCTTCGAATTCATAATTTGGAGGACCGCAAAGTAACACTTATTAGCTAGTTGTATCCGTCGCTTTATCTCATCTGTTTCGTTGGCGTCCTTTGACAAATTGCAACCCAGGTAAGTGAAGGTGTCTACATATTCTATATTGAGGTCCCCCACTGTGATGCTTGAATTTACTGGCGTTCTAGTTTTTTATTGCATCATGACCTTGGTCTTAGACTCGTTGATATGTAGCCCAACTTCTTTGGCGGCGTTATTGAGACTATGCAGAAGGCTTTCTGCATCACCCAATCTTCGAGACATGATGTTGATGTCGTCGGTTTAGGCTACTAGTTGAGTCGATTTAATGAGTAGCGTTCCGCTGCTGTCCAAATTCATGGCTCGAATCACATACTCCAGAGCTAGGTTGAAGAGCGTCGGCGCCAGGCCGTCGCCTTGCTTGAGTCCAGTACGAGTTTCAAATAGGTCAGTGAGTCGGGTCTGAACTCTGACCTGCGAGACGGTATTAGTCATCGTCATCCTTATGAGTCGCACTAGCTTAGCCGGTATTCCAAAATGCAGCAAAATGTTGTACAGTACGCTTCGATCGATACTGTCGTATGCCTGCTTGAAGTCAACAAATACATATTTGGTATACGTCGATGTTGTATTCCCAGCACTTCTGGAGTAAAAGCTTTACTGTAAAAAGCTGATCTGTCGTCGAACGACCAGGTCTAAAGCCGCCTTGGTACTCGCCAATGATTTCTTTTGCGTACGGATTAATTCTATTTTCCAGAATCTTAGATAAAATCTTATAAGTCGTACAAACTAATGAGATGCCTCTGTAGTTCTCACATTTCAACTTATCCCCTTTTTTGTGGATTGGGCAAATGATACTTTTACGCCAATCTTCCGGGATTATTTCGTCGTTCCATACTTTAACGATAAGTGTGTGTATAGCCTTAGCAAGGCTCTCCCCACCATGCTTCAGCAGTTCAGCTGAAATCTCGTCAGCGCCCGGGGCTTTATTATGTTTTAGTGCTTGGTGGTGAGATCAACTTCTTCTACTGTTGGGGGTTGAACGGGAGGGCCTGTTTCAGCCATCAGCTCCGGAGCTTCTTGTGTGGGGTTGTTCGGTTGAACATTGAGGAGCTCTTCAAAATGTGAGGCCCAGCGTTTATCAACGCTATCGGTGTCGCTAATGATATACGGGGATTTTGAATTGGAAATTTAAATTTTGGGATACTCTGCATGGGGGAATTCGTATCCGACCTCCTGCAAAGGGGTCATATCTTTCTCATTGCATATTCTGCTCATTCTGATCGGAATACACTGAAAGTATTGTACGATCTTTATATGGTCATGTGTCTATAATTTTGTTTTACATATTGCAATTGTGTATTGAACATTTCAAGATCAAAATACAAAACAATACAATAACCTGGAAACTAATTCTATTAGCACCGACCGATAGCTATTTTCTAGATAAGTACGTGCCAGTCTTACTCATACTTAGCATTGACGCTTCTTTGGCTCAACGCACTAAAACCAAAACTACTTGCTGTTACCTCGTATTGATGACAACAACCTAGAGCCGGCGCCCTTCATAGACCTCACGTTCGAACCTCGCGATCGCGATCACCCATACGCCCCAGCTGGGCACATACACTTATGCATATGCAAATGTGCACACGGCGTAATGCGATGCATTTTATGCTAACATTCAATTAACTGTCTGCTTCAATTCTGGCGGGATGAGTTGGGATGAGTGTACTCAGTCTGTACATTGGGTGCTGGTTCCGTGGCTCTGCTATCTCTGGTAATTCTGTATCTTCACCACAATTCACAGTTCGCGCAATCCGAGATCCGACACGCTCCTCTCTATGTCGTCCGCGTCATATATCGCCTGATTGCTTTTCTGCTGCTCTAAAATCTACTAAAGCGTGTGTAATCAATATCAATCTACACAAAACAGTACACCCCGAGTACAGTACCGTACTAGCAACAATGCCCGGCGTTGTTCCTCGGTGCGATTGCGATTCTTCAACTTACTCTTCGGCACATCCAATGGCATGTTGTGGTTGTGGTGCTGACTGCTGATGATAAAGAATCAGCAGAAGCAGAAGTCGCGACACCGGCAACTGAAGCAGCAGCACCAGAACAGTGGCAAAAGTCCGTCGCCCCCAGCTCAATCCATTCATTCGCCAATCGCCATTCTAAATCGCACAATACAAAGCAGCAGAAAACATTTATTGCTCCTACCAGCTGGTTGGTGAGGAGGGTCGTTGCCGTGTCGTGTCGTTTCTGGTGTAGTGGATGTGATTTGATCGGTCTTCTTGAGGCAAAAACATAATTTAGCCAAACCCAAAAAGTGCGACATTGTCTAGAGTGGTGTGTGCGCGGAATACCTTGTTTTGCTCGGTTTTTATCAGTGTGTCTCAAGTGCATAGTGCAATCATTTGCGGAAGCCCGGAGAGCAGAGGTCGCGCGAGTGCTTCCTTATATTTCCACAGATTGCCCGTGCGCCCAGCGCACTCATCTTCTGTGCAATGGATGTACTGCTGGCGAATTTGCCAACGGGTCGAGTGATAGTCGAGCGATCCCTCATCGAAATTGTCCAAGTGTTCTGCTTCCTGTTGGTCGCTCTCTACGCTTGCGTACGAATTAGGTAAGCATATAGTTGGAGGAAGTTAGCATGTACGGATTCAGTTGTTTTGTGTTTCAGCACAGGTGGCTCATAAAATTGAATAGTTCAAGTGGTGTACTGCACACCTAGTGGCACGTAGGATTCAATTAGACTTTGGAGTACCGATTCGTCATCCCCCAACGGTGTTGGGTTGATTTACGATGGAGCCCAGTCTTTGGTGATAAGATGTAAATTTATTGGACGGTCAATTCCTAAGACTAAAGTCGACAAATCCAACGTTTGTTGTCATGCATCAACACTGAAACAAAGGCAAACGGCCAAATCCAATCAGAAGGGGTGATAACGGCTGGACTTGATTACATTTGTAGCTGGCCATGATTAGACTCTATGATCGTCACAGCCACAGTCAATAATCGCCTTACACTATCGAAAATAGTCAAATTGCAAAACGCGTCTTTTTTCTCTGAACCTATTTATAGGTAGCCGAGCCGAGAGACATTTAATTACCAATAAAACCAAATGCTAAACAAATTTTCTATTTGTTAGGTCACGCCGTGCACTATCTACGGCAACGCAGAATGCCTCCTCAAACAGTTATCGTGTGTCTTTCTATTATTATTATTTGCCCGCTTGCTTCCATCATACGAGTACGAGTACGCTACATTCCCATAGCAATCGCAAGTAAAGTACACTCGCTTCGGGCGTTGAAGCGTTGGACGCAATGTATGGAAAATCAAAATCAAAAAAATTATTTTATTTTATTGTATATTACGAGACACAAGTATTACTATACAGAAGTATATCTTTGTGAAGCGCCCCGAGACTTTGCATGCATACTTTACTTTTGTACTCACTCACTACTTCTTCATGATATGATTTGCATAGGAGACAATCGCGACAATTTTGTTTGTCTCCTCATTGAATGCGAGCGATGCGAGCGTGTGTTTTATTTTTAAACACTTTTCAGTGTTATATTGGGGAAGCGAAGTTTCTATTTTGATTTGATGTACATACCTATACATAGGAGACTAGTACGTATAGCATCGATTCAGATCAGTAGCGTATTTCTGATAGTAATGCATCGGTATTGGCAGCGAATCTAGTCCCTTGCTGACGCACGAGCCAAACACTGAACGTTTAATTACTTTGTTTTGAATTGTAGTGAGATAAGGGGGCATGTACTTTAAAATTATCACTGACGAATTCTTCTCTCTTTCAACCTATCCAGCCTTAGGTTAGGTCAGATTAAAAGCCTATCATGATACGCACAACATATACTTACCCCACATTTAGTTATACCACACGAGATAAATCATGCCGGACACCCTAAGGCCTAAGCCTAAAATCAGCCTGAGCGTGCAATAAAACGTTCTCCAGGTCTCCCAAATTGGCATAGTAGTATACACATATGGCCAAAAAAATAAGTACACCCCTCATGTACTATTTTATGCCAAATTTGCATACCCTTTTTAAAATTGAATTACTCCAAATAGATAGCCATTACAACAATTAGGATACAACAATGCCAACGGAACTTTAAAACTAAATGGCAACTCCCTATTATTTTAGTCTCTCCCGACATTAGCTTTGAAGTAGGCTTTCAGCTTGGTCAAAATAATAAGTACACTATCGGTTTTTTTTAAATTTTTTGACAACAACCATAGCCGTGCGAAGACAATTTGGCGCCCGGGGCAAAATTTTGACCAGGGCGCCCTCAATGAAAATTCATACTTATTCTTATTGTCGTGGAACATGTTGCAAATGCTGGGGAATACCATAAGCTGGAATCCAAAAACAGATCCATAATTTTTCTTGGCCATTTTATGTATTTTTTTCGATTTCCCGGTCATTAGATATTTTTCACGATGAAATGACCGGGTAATCGAAAAATAATGCACAAAATTGCCGAGAAAAATCATGGAACTTGTTTTCAGATTATAGCTTATGGAATTCCCCTGAATTTACTAAATATTCCACGACAGTAAGTATGCATTTTCATTGAAAAAATCGCAGCGGACAAAAATGTTATTCTCGAGGTCTATCCAGACCTTAACATATGATTTCAACTGTAATTTGGCAAAATCCAACGCAATTTGCAGAAGTACATATATCCTTTTTACAAATCGGGATTTGTCTGTATGTTTCAAAGTTCAAACCCTCCATTCTGGTATCCTTTTATAGGTAGATTTTCAATAATTATAATAACTGTTAAGGCCCAGTTAAACTGGTTAAAATGCCATCATAAAAGGACAATCATAGCAGTTAATAATATGGTTCATATTTTGAAAATTTGGATTCAAGGATGGTATTTTTTTTTCGCAATTAAAATTTCACATTGATTTCATGTTCATTAAAATCAGCTGAATAATTTTGAAACAGTTTAGTTACTTTTTCGGCTAAGGTATTTTCGTCAAGGCTAGTCAGTTTTTTGTCAGATAAAAAGCCAAGCTCGTCTGCAACCGTTTGAAGCTTTTTAAACCTCCATTTATGCTGCGTGATAATTGTGTCTAGGACTTTTATATAATTTCTACGAAATTTTTCATTAGGGCTTATTTCTGGAGTGTCATCATCATCATTTTTCCAACTTTTCTTTTCCTTTTTGCTTTGAATTCTGGGATTATATCCAGAAATTAAGCTTGGTAACTGTTGTAGTTGTATAATGTCTAACTATTTTAATTGAGTTATCGACATCTTCGCACCAGTGTATGTTTCTTCATTCGATTTATTTTATGCTAAATCCTCCAATGTCTTAAAAAACGTTTTCCTGGTACTTATGAACGGTAGACACAGCCTGTTGCTTCGATGACCAAAGAATGTCTCTGCTTTTTAGCGAAACAAGCAAATTGCTTGAAAAGACATCTCCTTCTAAGGGGAGATGACGAAAAGAACACAAACAAACTCTGAACTATTCCAAAAAATGAAACATGGAACAAAGTGTGCAATAGAAGCTTGAACCTTCGGGCGGGCGCAATGCATCTGACAGATTAAGTGACCAGTTTTTGTTGCGCCAATTAGCGATATAAAAAGGGAGAGATCTGAAACTCACAGTAGCTTAATCTTTATCGATCAACTACCCAAAGCAGTTTTCAGTTTCTATCTACCATATGTCTAAGGGGCGGGAGGGGATGAAATAATCTCTCAGATGTATTGCGCCCGATTGTGTTATTTTCTCCTTCTCTTTGAAAATTTTCACTTTTTATACTCTTCACATTACGTTATAACTTTGTGTTGACCATCAGGCTCACCAAATCGTTCAATAGTGTCTTATTAGTCAAATAATCTAAAAAATTTTAAGCTGTCGAGTTGTTGGAGGATTTTCAAATAATAAAGCGACTGAAAGCGGAATATTCTTAGAAAATTCAAAATGTGAAGGGTATTAAAGTTTGTGAGCCAGTTTTGGTTCTAAAATTTTATTGAACTGTTTCAGAAAGACAATGCAACAATAAATAATAGTCTAAAATATACAGACACTTAGTTTAATCCTTTTTTCTGCACTTAATCTGTCAGATGCATTGCGCCCGATCGTGTTAGGATTAGTATTGCGCCCGCTGGAAGGTTAAACAGGATTGAACACCTCTGTACTTTCCTGCCATATTTGCGCTATTATCGGAGCATTGAGCTCGACAATATTTTAAATCTAGATCGTCGAACTTAGTAAGTCTTCAATTTCATTTGCCAATTCTTTTTGGACTTCGATTCGACAAAGCAAAGAGATCTTTCTTCGATGGAGCATTGCCTATCTCAGAAATTTTGACGTATCAAACGATTTCGCTCATTTGCTCTTTATGCGATACGTCTGGAGTACAATCGAATGAAATGGCAAAGTATTTCGCATCGTGAATTTATTTGATAATTGAACTCTTAATTTCCTATTCTAAGCAAGTACTCGGAAAGTATGTAATTTTTTGACCAGAAGGTCTAACAGAATTGTCTTAATGATGACGAATTTCAGGATCATATTTTGCTATCAAATCGATAGTTTTTACTCACTAATAGACTACGACTTTCTCTTCAGTTTTGAATCATTTGCGAGATGACTTAGAAAGTATTTACACTTTTTTTTTACAATTCCGATTTCCATATAGTGGGCGCCCTTTCTTTACTCCCAAACTAGCTTCCTATCAGTTTCATTTGTGGTCGGAGTACCTTTCAACTTTGAGCTTATCCTGCGCTCCCAAGGGGGCGCGTCCGACCGGTTAAGAATCACTGATCTACAATATTAAATTCGTGCGTGTGTGGCAGTAGCCCATGATATGCAAATCGCTATGAGCATACGCAACGTAAATGAATGTCTTAAGTTGCAATTCGAATTTATAAAAGCTGCAAATTTTGTGCTAATAATATTTAAAATTGAATTGTTAGTAAATGTAAAAAATTAGGGTGTATAAATTGAAAAGTCCACTCTCAAAGGATTTCTGAAATTTAAAAAAAAAGTATGGGCTGAAAAATGTGTAACGAGGTCAATAACTGTATATGATAGCGTAAAGAACAAAGACTTACTTCTCTAAAAAAAATACGTTACGCCACCCTTTGCCCACTGCCGGCGCCCCCTTGGAAAATGGCGCCCGGGGCGAGTGCCCCCTTCGCCCCCCCCCTCTTCGCACGGGCCTGACAACAACTTACTATTTTCCGTAAGGGTTTGTTTTTTTATTCATTGGTGTATGCAACAAGCGTTAAATTAAAAACAAACAAAAATTCTAAAGGGGCGAAAAACGCATGGTAGGTACGAAAAATACGTTTTGAGTCCGAAAATTTGAAATAGCGGAAAAATTATTCTCTCATTAACGAAATAAACCAGCTAAACATTGTATTTACTGTGTCATTCATTAAACTAAATAAAAGCAGTCTCAAATGCGTCAAATAGGTCCATGTAAGGGCCTTAAGGTAAGCTGACGTACAGCATTTTGCTGTACAGTACAGCCTTTTGACCTGTCGTACAGCATTAGTAAGTGTACAGCAAAATGTACAGCATTCCCAATTCCACACATAATAACCTCCTCGGTGAGGCCTGTAGTAAGTCTTGTCTGTTTTAAAGGTGTTTTTAGCTAGATAATAGCACTGTCATGTGGCAAACGTTCATTTTCGATAATTTGGGAACACTTTAGTCAATCGTTAAGAAATTTAATGTATACCTAAATGTAAGCGTCAGGTATAGCTCTACAACCTGGGGATTTCATTTACTTACATTTCTCCATATCCCTATCTGCGTTTGACGGTTATAGCTGCCCAAATCGCACTTTTGTCTTTTCTAATCGAAAATTCTCAATAAAATTTGTCCAATAAATTTGAAAATTGGCAGACTTGTGAAGCGCCGCACTGTCCATATTTGGTGAAAAAGGCTCTAAATTCTCCATACAAAAATGCTGTTTCTAGCTCACACTTGTAGCTATTTGGCGCTCACCGCTCACATTGCCTACAAATTTCAAGGTCCTACCTATCTGCGTTCGGGAGTTCAATCGAAAATTGTCCGTAATTCGGAAACTTTGGAGCAGAAAATTTTGAAATTTGACAGCCATGTATAGAGCACCGCACTGCCCGTATTAGGTACAAATTTCAAGCATCTACAGCTGCCCAGGTTCAGTAGTAACAGCAGTGTAAAGATGCGATTAATTTTCACAAAACGATGGAAAAATCCGTGTACTCCATCCGATTCTTTAGGAAAAAGAAAATGCAAAATAAAGGACTCTGCAAGGATTTTCCCTATATGTCGATCAAATCCAATAAAATAGCGCTAAATTCCCAGTGAATCGCCATCCGCTTAAGAATTCTCTACGCAATGCGGTATCAATTTATGTACTGTAATAAACAAAACGAAACTTTTCAATATGTTCAAATAGGTACAAGGTTGTATAATTTTCATACTTCAAATAAACAGGTTCATAATTTTTGTCTCAGTGTCACGGAGAGTCAGATACATCCGTAGAATACTGCTGAGACTGCAGTTTTGAATACTGAAATTCAAAAGTATCATTGAGTATCGACTGTCTAGAGAGCGGGAATCGAATCCGAATTTAAACAAATTGGATTATAAATTGCCCTTTCTTAAAATATAGTTTTAAAACAATGTCTAACATTTCTCCTAACAAAATGGAACCGACAATTTAAACTGAGAGAAAATCCTAATTTTTAGATTTGAATTACATACCTAACCCTAAAAAAATTCTGGGCTCATTGTGTTAAACAAATATTGGGTTTGCCCCTTTTAAACGAGATCCTGGCTACACTTCTCCCATCCCATGCTTGTTATAACTTTGCGTGTTTAAACATACATTTGCACTTCACATGCTGATGATGTTTTGTCAATGAGAACATTGAGAAGTTGAGGAATCTTTTCAGGGTCCTGTTTAGTATCAACAAAACCTTGCAAGGACGTAGCCAGGTTTTGGCTTCGGGGGACCCCTCCCACTGGGTTTCAGAAATTATGACATTATTATAATTTTGTTGTTAATTGTGGACACTAGTTTCGGCGTGTATCCACTGCATAATATGCCTCCTGTCCCACTGTTCCTGTGTCGAATGTCATTTTATCGCTTGCGAGGCTGGACGAACACAATCACGCACGAGTACTCAATTGCCCCGCTATTATCGGAAGCAGACAGTGCCACGTCTACAACGCCAAAGACCTCTTTTCTGTACAATTATTATCTAAGGGCTCGTGGGCCATAGTGTATGTACGAAGCAGCAACTAGAGAACTACGGAAAGTACGATTGCGTTCTCATATTCGGTGCCGGCGTCGTGGTGCTTTTGCCTTCCCTTCGCACGGCTCAGAAAAAAATTATTTCATTCTTACAGAGAAATATTTTATTTCAAATTGTGTAGCCTGTATGAAGCCTTACGAAATTGGTTGAAGTTTCCATTATGAAAGACTATCCCAATTTTGGGTCGCCAGATTTATCAAATTGTTTATTATGTAGTCACGATTGATCTACTTTCGTCCAGATGACACAATTTATCTGGCTGTAAGCTTAATTTCGGCAGCATTCTAAGAATGAATAAATTAGAAATATTGTGGAAAGTTAAGTTTCAATAACCGACTGATAACAAATAATAATAAAATAGTACGATTGAGGGTTTGCCTGAAAACCGAAATCCGCAATATGTACAGCATTGGACCTTCGGGAGTCTGGTCACCTTACCTTAAGGATAACTGTCGATCTCATTATAACTATGGCGAGAAAAATTCCCTTGGCTTGACTGATGATTTTCGCAGTAAATATTGAAAAAAGTTAATCGGAGAATACAAGAAGTAAAGCAGTTTTCGTAAGAAGTTTAGAACTTTCCATGGCGATGTCAAAAAGTGTTGACAGTACAAGAAAATTTTGTATGGATAGCTCTTCTTGTTTCAGACCGAACAATGAAAACGCACAGAATATTTTGTTTTATTTATGAGATCGTAATAAATTTGATTGGAAACTACTCTTATCGTAATATTCTTCATTTAGGAAAAGAATAATATGATATACGGTATACATCAACTGGCTATTTCCAATGGAGTCGGAAAAAACTTAGTCTGTGGCTTAATTTTCATAGTTATGTTTCGTTCAAATGTACATAATAACCGTTACTATAAGGCAATTTCCATATAAGAAATGTTAGCTGATAGTCCCAGAATATTTTACTGATGAGCCCATACACTTTAAATGGGGATTTCAGCAGGATATTAACCCTAACCATACCTCACAAACTGGTCAAGGATCCGCTTCAACCAAATCGAATCGCCTTTCACGTTGTTAATAGAAGTAAATGGAATCCGGAATGTTTAGGGAGAGTTGAATCAATGAACTAGCAACAAAGTTTTCACAAAACGGACCAAATACGGAATTTTCTGGAAGTAACTGGATATATGGATGTATGGGAACATGCCATAAGAATTATCTCCAGAGGGCCAACAAAAACCTTTTTGTTTTTCAAAATAAAGAACCATTTATTTTTAAATAATAAAATAAATCAAATTCTTGTCGAATCAGAACATAATACATATTTTAATTAAAACCAGTTTTAATGAAATTAACTGACATGTTCTTATTATTTTGTCCAGCCTATTTTAGGCAGATCGTACTTTTTCAAGGTAAATGAAAGCTGTTATTTATTATAATATGCTATAATTTACATATTATTTGATTCCTCACCAATTAGGTATTTAAATCTTTCCATATGATTTTATTTGCTCAAATAATTATGTACTTGGCTACAGGGTGATAAGAAAAATTCGTATGGGTGTACAGTAAAAGCTCCCGTGGACGGATACTGACGGTTCCAGCATTTTTGTCCGGCCACGGGAGATGTCTGCTTGCGGGAGAGGGTTAAAATGTAACTTCTGTGTGCGCATTAATTTATGCACAATAATTCAAAGGGAACATTAAAACGATAAAAGTGTTATGTTGTGTTTTAATTCATTTGATTTACAAACCTCCACAATGTACAATGCGCAAATGCACGTTTACCAATAAACTGTTCCAAGCTTTGATAGGGAAAACAAGTAGAAAAATATTAGCTTTAATTAGGGATGTCAAAAACCGCCCAACGGTGAGATGTTCCTTCCAAAGTTGGGTCTTACCCAGAGCGACTACTGCACACAGTCTATGGCATTATTACTTGAAAGTTGTAAGACACTCGAGCGTTCTTAATGACTTCTCTCCACTGGATTAACCCTCAGAGCGTTGAGTAAAACTAAAAATGTGCAGAGAACTTTGACTAAGTAAGTCTGCATCAACGCGTGTATTCCTTAAGAACCACAAGAGGGGGATAACTCATTCTAAGGAAAATCACGAATTTCTTCAGCAGGGAATGTAGTTTTGCCTAAACTTGTAATAAAATTAAATTTTGAGTAGAGCCTGAGTTGCACTCCTTGGAGCTTTAAATATGACTCGCACAATAGGATCCCGTGCAATACCTGGTCTGCTCCAGAAGCATTTCTTCCCGTATAGGCAAAACTACCCTTCCAGATTATCAGTCTCGGAATCGAAATAACGTGGAATTTCTGAAGAGCCTATACGATCAACAAGGAACCAACCATAAAGGAATCGAATTATATTTGTGTAATCTCCAGACGGTGATAAATCCTTTATCAAGGAAAATTTTGTTTGCCAATAAACTGTTTTATGATGAACAGATTACAATACTCAAAACAATAAATGAATCGCCGATTTCAAAAGGCCCATTTGTATGTTTTTACACATAAGGATATTTTTCTAGTAGACAGAACAGTTGATACTTTGTCCACATATATGAAAGGAAATTTAAATTGCGGTTAACCGAAAAGTTGAACAGTTGACCGTGTTAAAACCGGAATAAAAAATGCCGAAAATAACCCGGTCGTTTATTATGGAAGCATGGGTTTTAGGTCGAACCGTCCTGTTTCTGTAAACCCTATTTCAATACACAAATGCATTGTATCCATGGAGCCGAAAATCTTCAAAAACAAAACCTGTTGCTCATAAATGCATTTTTGTGATCGTATCCAGTTTTCATTAATTTCACCAAGTCGACTAAAAATTGAATTTGTGTCCGCTTACGGGAGATGATTTATGAGAAATGTATGTAGGAACAGTGTCCGTGCCCGGCCAGTAGAGCGTCCGGCTAGTGGAATGGATTTGCTCTAAAATATGAAGGAAAAAGTTGGTACCAAGAAAATTGTCCGGCTACGGGAGATGTCCGCCTGCGGGAGTTGTCCGCGAACGGAGGTTTCACTGTACTTATTTTTTTGGTCATATGTGTATGTATGTATGTACATGCTATTTATATTTCACTAAGCCTCATTAATGCCCCTTCATTTCACTTTCCGATTACACTAAATTTATTCAATTGTTTTTTCCTTCCAAGTCCAATACAAAAATTCACTCAGAAATTTCCATAAATTATCATGTTTGCCGTCATGTAAATGATTATAAATTTTTGATATATTGAGATTGACCGGGCTAATAAAATATTATTATTAAATCATCGCATTGTTCATGTATGTACATACACCGATTGGCAAATAAATAGTTTCGATAATATAAATTGAACTTTATACCTATAACATGGACTCATCAAGATTTTAATTGTCAAGATACCGAGTACTCGTATCGCCGAGTGATTTTCTTGTTGTTGATGCCTATGGTGCTGTTTGGTCTAGCCCGGTCATACACAATATGCGTGTCGCTAAGAAAGTGCTAAATATGTATGTACATATAAGCAAAGTGTTTACGGTAAGATAAGATTTAATACAAAAAAAAAAAACAAAAAAAAAAACACAGAGTTATCGGTCAATTCAAAGATGAGGCATATTCCCGGGAGGTATATTACCTTGATTGAAGTTCAAGGTTAATGTCAAAATAAATATATTGGATGAGTTCATAAAAGATTAAGCAACAATTATTGATGGGGTCGTAGCGTAGTAGCCCGTCTATGTATGGCAATGAAGCGGGGGAAAAAGGAGTCTCTATATCGATTTAGTTCATCAACATTCAGGCGCACTTTTTATTTGTTACGATGGTTTAGTAGTCTGGCTAGTGCGCGTAACTTCGGTGCACAGGGTCATGAGTTCGAATCTCACCGTGTATCATGGTGTTTTTCGAACTCACGCGCTTGTGACGAACTATGATCTCACTCAGATGGTTAAACGAGTACCCATTTATGGGGATAAATAACACTGCTGAGCGTGATGCTGATCTCTCCATTACCTCAACAAAAGATAAGATAAGATAAGATAAGATCTTGAAAATAGGATGTCACTAACACATCCTGCGGCCTTAGTCAAATGCTGGATTGTCGCGCCTGTTATTTATTTTATGGTTTAGTTCAGTTCGCCTCATCAAAAATTTAAAAATCAATTCATACATTTTATGATTATAATCTTTGGTAGACTTTCTTGATATCCTGCATCCTTACAATAGGTTTGTTTCGTTACCCAAACCTACACGGGATAACAGTGGCGGATTTACACATTTACCGCTAGTAGGCTGTTGACATTTTGCCGCCCCTACCAAGCTCTACGAGAATATTGCTGAAGGGACATTACCAGAATCAAGGGTCAAGGCGTTTAGCTTTTTTATCGTTTCCCACCCAATCAAGTTGTGCAAAAATGTGCGGAACACTATTGTTTTTTTGAGTCGAGAATTAATACTCCAGGACGAACTTCTTTGATTAAACTTCATTTATTCTCAAAATTTTCCTTTACACTTTAATAGATTAGTGCTTTCCACTTCGTGGGTCCTGAGTAATAAATAATAATAATAAATATATAAATATAATAAATATAAAGAAAAAGTGGTCTAATAATTCCTTGGTTGGAGCGTCGGTTTGAAGGGTAGGTTTTTATTCTTCATAGTGTCCCGCTTTTAATGCACAATTGAGCAATACTCATGGCGGGACTTAGCCTCTATGTCGCCTGTGGGCCGACGACATATCCCCGCCCTCCGTCACTGTTATCTTAGCTAATTTCATGATTTTTAAATTATTTCAAAAAGAGTTAAAATTCCAATTTACAACTTGGCGAAATGCAAGGACTCGTTGATGTTATTTAGCAAAAGTTTTGCTTACTGATTTTAATTATTTTAAATGATTTTTGGCATCGTTGGTATTGTATATTTTTCTCCGCAGAAAAAATTACAAATTCAACAATTTAAACGTCAACATTTTTAAAATTTCTTTTAATTTTCTTTTCACAAGATGGATACATACATATTACCTACTTAAAAGCTTGATAGTCAATATAGCATATAATATCGAGAGGACCCCTCCCGAAACCAATTCCTGGTTACATCCCAGCCAATTTCAAGTGGGGAAAACTAAAGTAGTAACAGAAAACGCGAAAATATGAACTTGCTTTTACTAGGCTTGCCTATTCTAATTGATCAACTAACCCAGAAACTAGTTTAGAACGAATGCTAATTTTTGACAATGTAGTCTTTGTAAAAATTGTTTTGTTTATGAAGACATTTCCCGTTATACAAAAATTGAAAACTGTTTCAGACTTTGTATGAAATCTTTAAATTTGGATTGAAGCATAATATCTGGATCCAAACAAAGATTATGTATAGGTATACGTCCGAACAATTTTTAATTTTTCAAATGATCAATACAATAGGGATATCAAAACAGAGAGTGTGTGGAGAGATAAGTTGCTTGCTTAGATTAGGCGCCGGCTCGGATCCCGCATATAACGAGTCTGCCCCTCCTTAAAAATTCCGAAATTGCACCGCAAAACATCCAAAGTGTCTCTCATTTTCAGAAAATTGACATGGTTTGCGCTTGCAATTTTTTTTTTGGCATTTGGTCATTTGGCTGTAACTTTTGAACGCGGACAGCTATGGAATATTCAGCAAAAAGTGCACCAAAATACGCCCTTCAACGCATTTTTTGGAAAATCGAACTATGATTCTTGCTCCCTTCTTTTTACGAATTATTTGTCCTTTGGCTTTGGGTCTCATGAAAAATTGAAACCGTTTGTGCTTGGGCCTCCTTGATTCTTGCTCCCTTCTTTTTACGAATTATTTGTCCTTTGGCTTTGGGTCTCATGAAAAATTGAAACCGTTTGTGCTTGGGCCTCCTTTGCAAAATTTGTTATCCTAAGGTCGCATCTGAGAAGGTAACTTTTGAAATACGACTCTGACATTTCTAGCAAAATGTGCGCCATAATATGCTCTACATCAGCATCCTGATCCTTTCTATCCATTTTTTTTGTGGGAAATCGATCCCGTTTGCACTTGGTCCTCCTTTGCGATTTGTTTGCCCTTGTGAAGCGACTGTATCTTTTGAAGAACAGCTAGGACCTTCTGAAATAGGAAGAAACCTTATCTTTAGAGTCGATTTGCGCTCTCCGGCGGATCCTTCTGACCAAAGACATTATTCATTTTTTTTATCTGGTGGGATTTAAAGAGGCTTGCTGTCGGGAAATAGGAAATAGTAAAGTACTCGTATATTAAAAACATATCCAGCATTTAATGTAGATTCTGGAGTTTGATTGCTTCACCCAAAACATCCTCGCATATGGTATATTCCTACCCTTGTTTAATTGGAGCAGAATTTTGCGTGAAGTGTGTGCAGTGAAGTCTAGTTCATACGATAACTGAAATTTTTATATGAATGAGTATTATTTACATTACAATGTAAGTGTGCGATTGGGCACCCTAGAATACGCCTAGGTAACTAGAAAAAGATTAGGAAAAGAGCGTTAAAATGTTGTCTAATTACGACTGCTCCTTGAGTTTCCCAAAATTAATCATTCACAGAATTTTAAGCCAACGGAAAGTTTCAAAAATTGCCGCCCTTAAAAATCTGCCGCCCTGGGCACTTGCCCAGGTTGCTCATATGGGAAATCCGTGCCTGGAAATACTGATAGAATCGATTATGTTTTTTTTATAAAAAAAAGATGTCAGATAAATAAAAATAAACGAAGAAATTGAATTTCAGTCTGCAAGCAATTGATTAAAAACGGCTTTTCGCAGATTCGTTTTCAATAATAAAACGTTCCTAGTGTTTGAAGCTCTGATATAACGGTGACAAACACACTTCACACACTGCTCCCAAAACGTATCTCATGAAAAGGATAAATTCCATATCTGGCGTTATAATTCGTATTTGGAATTCAGTTTTCCACGGTATGAAATGTTTACAATGTGTTTAACTCAAAAAAAATATTTGCTCCAAATTTGCCGCCCCCGTAAAATCTGCCGCCCTAGGCTCCAGCCTACTCAGCCTACTGGTAAATCCGCCACTGCGGGATAACCAAAAAAACACACCTAATGTATAGCTATATATTTTATTTATATTTTGTTTTTAATTTATTTTTTTGTTTTGGATTAATTGCAGAGCACTGGATACTATAAGTAAAATTATAAGAAATGGTGGAGCTTCTCTCGTAAACTCGTGCTATGCAAAAGACAAGGATGAGGTAAGACACTAATGTTATATGGTGTAAGAAATGTTTAATATATTTTTTATTTTTTTTTTGTAATTCGTCAACTTGGACGTATATACGAGTATGTCCAAAACTATTCTTTAGCGGATTTTTCCTTCATGTTTAATGTACCTAGTAATATCGATACATACTCCTCAAGAACCTTGATTAACTGATGCCTATCAGTATTTTATAACTTGTATACATTTCTTCTTATTGGACTCGTATAAATAACTCTACAAAACCCCAAAATTAACTGAAATGTACAATATATACTACGCATCTTTACTTCGTATAACAAAGAATCTGAAATAAAGACAAAAAATCATCAAAACAAAACGGCCGGCCCAGACAAAGTAATGGATTCGCACAATATCAGTAGATAAGACAAAAATGGGTTTCAAATTAGGCAATCTCAATGTAAAATTAAATAAGCCATCGGCGTGAGTGATGACTGATGAGTCGTTAGTAGTATCCGTATGTATTCGAGGTTTTAAGTCGTTGATCGGGAGCGTTTATGTATTTTTCCGCAACAGATAAGCGCAATGAATTGTTTTTCCGTGCTAGCATGTTTATGTTTATAAATTGAGAATGGTGGCTCGATTAGACGACGCTCGTACTACGCGATATTTTAAATGGAAATTTGCGTTCTATTCCGAGGAGTGCCCTTTAACCGACTATTTTTGATTTTGGCAGGAACACACGCGCACAAATCGGACGCAGTTTAGAATCTCTCGCATGTTGACTGGTATTACAGAACACATGTTGTTTTGCAAATTGAAAAACTACTCCGCGATGGAAATCGTGTCAAAAATTCGGACAATTTTCATCATAAAAAAAAACTATCAAACAGGCACAAATTGCCACATAGCCCGAGTCGAAAAGGCCCCATAATGACCAGAAACCTTATCGTTGAAATCCACGAACTGAGGTTTGTCTTCTTGAAAACATCATAATAGTGGGATTAGCATTAAAAAATCTATAGTTATAGGGTTTGCTCCATCCAAACGTTGTCATTAACCAGAAAATAAATCCAAGGGAGAATACGAAGAGTTCTCTATGGGAGTGTGCTAATGAACCACGAATTTATTTGTTACCTATTCAACATGTGTGTTGCATCATTAAATAAATAATTGTCGCAACAGTCCAACATTGAACCTAGGCGCCTGCCTGTGCTCGCATTAGTGAGCTCTCCCGAGTATCTCACGCTCTGCCGAGTATTTTATCCTCATAGAATGGCACTCGTTTAACATCTAGCACCTAGCACCAAGATCTGTGTCAATAGCGGCTCCATACAGGCTCACGTCAAACACTTCAATGCACACCATAGCACCCTCCTACTAACAAAAACTTCAAAATGCATCATTGCTCGGGCCTCGCCCACTGTGGCAGTCTGGCAGGTCTAGAAGATGTTATGATAATTATTCATGCCGGGCCGCGCCATCGGCGTTAAACAATTGTACATAACTCAAATATCAAGTTCATTGCAGGGCAGTTCAGGCATGCGTGAAACAGATAACTGTAATACGAATTTCTTTAAGGCTCGATTATGTGGCCACAGAGTTATTTTTTGTTAATCAATCCCAGGCCCACTTAAAAAAAAAGTATCCGCTTTTCAGATTAAGAATAGCACACGAAAGGGTAAAAAACTACATTTGGGAACATTGGATCCAGTACAATAGAACCTCAATGCCAAGTTGTACATAAGTTTCCAACTTTTTGGAACAGGCATCTAGATATATCCTGCTCTGCGCGATTCTTCTTACTTGATCTGCAGTAGGTAATCCCCAGGGATCGCACATTGATATCAATCACTACTGATGAGGCAGCATATGAACTGGCCACTTGGTATCAAAACGGACCAAATTCTTGTCTATTCTTGCACTGTGTTCTCTTGAATCGAAGGGAGTTTGGCAGCTTTTGGCCGTAGTACATAGTAAAAACAGGTAGCTCTCAGACGATTTTATCGTAGAACCGGCTGCCATTTTAAAGACGACACAAACATCGATAGTCACAGTGGGATTCGAACCCACGCTCCGACAAGTCATGTCTGCTTTTAAGGTGTAAAGTTTGACCCCTGTACCCTGTGCGATCGATATTTAGCGAGATAGTCGCACTTTTATGTTTGTTAATAATTTTTCATATTTGGTAACTCGGGGGGCCTTTCCCGATCTCTCTGAAAAATTTGCATTGCATTGTTGAGCTACTTGGCGCTCATATTTCCTTCAAAATGTACGGTTCACCTATCCGCTACAGCTGCCTAAATCCCTCTTCTGTGTTTTCTAATCGAAAATTGCCCATAACTTGGCAAACTTGTAGGGCATTTTAAGGCTGTAGCTGCCAAGGTTCTGTTACAACCGTCAGGAGAAACTTAATTTATTTTCCCTATGACAAAATGATAGAAACATCAGGCACTGGACTTCATCTCTATCTGTCTGTCGCGCATTAGAGAATTCGGCAACATTTTTGCGACGCAGTGCTGGTGTGAAATAGGATAAGGCGAACGGTAAGCCAATGTAAGGCAATTCGTAAGATTTAGATCTCTTGCTCGTCCATACATTCACTCAGATCTTGCGGCTCGCCATTGGCTTTGCTCAGAACTCACTATGTCTGTCGTGCTTTACATAATTCGCCAACATTCTTGCGAACAGGTAGGAAGTGAATAAGGCGAGGTGCGATCGCAGCGAGCGGTGAGCCAATAGAAGGCAATTGGTAAGATTTGGACATTTGGCTCGCCTTTAGGATTACTTAGATCCTATAGCTCGCCTTCGCTCCGATGAGACCTCGCTGTCTGTCTGTCTGTCTCGCTTTTTACGATTTCCCAACATTTTTGATACGTAGCCCTGCTGGGATATAGGAAAAGGTGAGCGGTGAGCCTATGGAAGGCAATTCGTAGGATTTAAACCTCCGGCTCGTTTATACGTACTCGGATCCTGTACCTCACCCTACACTGCGCTCAGATCTCTCTCTCTCTCTCTGTCGCGCATTAGAAACATTTTTGCTACGTAGACCTCGGACATTTGAATGTATGGCTGAGGAATTGTTTCAAACCCCAATTTTCGCAAGTATGTACTGCATTGGGCCTTCGGGGTCTGGTCACCTTAGGTTAAGCCATAAAATTTGGTCCGTGTATTTATAATAAGTTGAAAATGATTTTTACCGAAAATTAAGTCGTTTCAATCGAGGACCTCCAGTTCCCCCGATTTGAAATTGGCAAAATGGGACAATCGGACAAAGACTAAGATTACCTCCAGTGGCGTAGATAGCTTTTCGGAGAGGGGGGGGGGATCATTTTGCAAGATCGCGAATACTTTTTCGGTTGTAACATTTGGAATTTCAGAGTGAAATTTTCTGTATTTATTACACTTCAAAATAGCACACTAATGTGCAAATTTTGGTGCAAAAATGAAAATATTTTTTGAGAACAAATTCCTGGAAATATTGAACGCTCCGCAAAAATTGTCAAACTGCAACAATAATTGTGGACTCTTTATTACTGTGAGAAATCCACAGCATTCCAGTTTTTGTACAAATTTTTGCTAATGTGAGGGGACAATTGGAGCTTCTAATTGGATTAGATCATATGCATATCATTCAACTTTGGAAATTTCTACAATTATTTTTTATATAAAATCTAGTTTAAAAAATTGCCCCGATTAGGTAGTTCTTCGTAATAAATTTAATAATATTCATTTATCTAATTTTAACTTTTAAGAAAAGAATGATAACAAACTCAAACAATTAGGGATGCTCAAAAAGTTTTAGGCAACGGAGGGCCTGTGCTGTAGTGTTTTTATTGACATGCTTTTTAAATTGAAATTTGAATACATTTTCTATTGCAGTTGTGAAAATGGATTCACGTAGTTTTATAAATGATTACGCACGTTAAATATTTCAGCAAAAATTTTACATTTGCTTTGTTTTACGTAAAGTAAAAATGAAAAACGTGAGATCGAAAGAGGGGGGGATTAATCCCCTTGATCCCCCTCCTTATCTACGCCACTGATTACCTCCCATACAAAGTGACCCACCAGGAGTTTGTTCTATAAATTTGATACATCGACGAGTGCTGAAGAACAAAGTTATATTGGGTCAAAAATCGACCCCATAATCAGAGGCCCGCCTCCAATAATCTGGAAAAAAATTCTGAGATGTCGATCAATAACCGTACTTTTCTTTGACTATTAATTTTGTCGATCCTACGAGTTACAAGAACTCTGTCAATTGAAGTAGTTAGTTGATGAGACCCTTTTTAACTGTGGCTTTATCACCAATGTGAGTAGAGACAACCTTTGACTTTTGTCGCAAATGGGTCTGACTACGAAAATGAATTGTTGCCCGTAAGTAGAGGACATGGGAAAAGCGTGCCACATTTTTTGTTAATGTGCTGCGATTGCACGCGTCCTTCAAGCCCCGCATGCCTTGTCATATTTTTTAAAGTCACAAAATAGGATATAGTAGCCTGCATACTAATGGTTGAATTACATATCCCGCGTCAGCATCAGCATCGGCAGGGGCATCGGCATCAGCAGAAAAATTTCAATTTAGAACACACGCATTTGCCTTTGATGACCCACATTGACAACAGCAGCAGCGGCAGAAGCATTTTTTCTGCTTCTGCTGTCAATGTGGGTCATCAAAGGCAAATGCGTGTGTTCTAAATTGAAATTTTTCTGCTGATGCCGATGCCTCTGCCGATGCTGACGCGGGAAATGTATTTCAACCATCATTCCGTTTCATGAAGAAACTAGAACCTAAAGGACCACATAAACTCAGCGATTTATCGGCCGATCAAAGCTCATTTCTGTGGAGAAAGCACATTTTCTGTGGAAAAAGCTCATTTTCTCTTGCGAATTCGGTAGTGGAACCTAAAAAATGTGCTTTCTCCACAGAAATGAGCTTTGATCGGCCGATAAATCGTCAGGTTTGTGGCGCCCTTTATGGAACATTGTAGCCCAAGCAACAATTCGTTTGCTTTAAAGAAGCACTTCACACTGTAGCAACCATATAGTACCACGGAATTCATTTATCGTGTGACATCGCTTAAAGTAATAATTTGATCCGATAAACCCTCCTTAAAGTATTTTCCGGAAAGCTTCTGTCATCATTATGGAATAAATTCAAAGATTGTGGTATAAAACTTCGTAAAACTGTCTCTAAACGTCAACCTAAAAATGACACTCCGTTAAATACTCCACTCTTGGGTTTTATTGGATGATACAGCACACACATGCAATAGTCTCTCTAGTTAATTCACACACATGCATATATTCTTCTATAGCACAGTCGGTGTCATTTTTATCGTGTGACATTCGTATGGTCATCCAATAAATTGTTCAGCCTAGTTTTATTGAAGGATGGACTTTGTGATTTATTGAATTGACACTTATGAAGTGCTCCGGAATACCACGTTTCTTGAATTGAATTCATTGAAATATTGCATGAAACTAACATTTCCTCACTCCTTGTTAACTTATGAATCAATTAAGATAATCTCAGCGCAGAAAATGTCTGCATTTTGTTGATGAATGTGTGGATTTATTCAACTTCAATTGACTGACATATAAAGAAGAAGGTGCAATGGAGAAGAGTCAATAAAGAAGTGTTGAGCACTTGTAGTGTTTACGAGCAATGTTAACTATATGTGAGGTTGGCCGAGTGGTTAGGGCGTCGGACTGGCGTCCGACAGTCGCTGGTTCGACGCTGGCTGGGGGAATTTTTTTTTTCTTTTTTTCACGAGAAAATGACAAAAAATGATGACATAACACATTGATGTATGTCTTTTCAAAGCTTAGTTCAGTGCTACAATAAGGTGCAATTGGATAAAAAACGGCGCCAAACGCCATTATTGGACTATTATTCAGAGTTTATACCCTGTAAAGTGCCCCTATAGTCGTTAGAAGATAATATTTTACGAAGTATTATAGGGATGAAATTGTTACTTGGGAGAATACTTTGTTATGGGATTTTCATCGGAGACACCCATTTAAAGTTAACTGGAGCCGCACCCATGCTACCAGTGAATTATCAGTGCAACTTGTGTTCGTTTTTTGTGTGAACATTTATAATTCTTGAATGGCCTAAAAATAATAAATTAAAAAACTGCAAGGACAATTTCATATAAAATGCTGAGCCTACAAAATTAAAAGAAATGAACCACTCCCTAAAAGTATTATTACATTTATGTAGTATGTACATACTTGCCAATTAGAGCTTCATTCATGGGTGTTTGAATTCATGCTTCCTTCGCTTCGCACCAGTCTAAATTTTACTCTTTCAAATGAATTTCAATTTCCTATTTGTCACTGCACTCCTCTATCGAAAAACACGACAAACCGAATCACGATTGTTGACATTCACGAGACTTCGAAATAACATGCCGACTGCGGCCGACAGATAACAGAACTGTAAAATCAGCGCAAAAAAGTCACAAAGCAAATATCGTCACATACTTCTGTAGTTTACACTGACTGTACAGTACGTACACACAATACCGCCCGGCCCGAGAGCCAAGCCAATGAGGACAATATACACGACAGAAAACGACAATACAATGTGCTCATTTACGATGCTACGCAACAGCGGATGCACTTGTCTCGCGAAAATTTGTTGCATTGAAATCTTGAAAAAGTGAAGTGAACGGGTTGGTCTGGTCTGGTGGACTGGCGTGTGCAAGTGCCGGGCTGTGAGGCGCCGCATTTACATAAGAGAAACAGACGGAAAAAAACACATTACAATCGAAAAACGTGGTCATTGCGGTCATAAACCGGTGAAGTGTTTTAGTGAACATTTTTGCAGCATTTCAAAGTCTGCGCGACCTGACATATCTCACGAGTCGGATTGCCTGCTGTTTTGGTGAACGTTTTTCTTTGGTTAGGTGCCAACAAGAATGAGTGAAGGATTCAAGGCTAGGGGTTGGTTTGAGGTAGGTTTTGGTTTGGTGGTTCTTTTGATCTAATGGGTTGTTGGGGAAAAGTGCGTGGCGTTGTCTCTATCTGAGGATTGGCACATCAGTTGAATTGTGTCATTTCAATTTCATCACACGGATGGGATTTTAGTAATGCAGCATTTCTTTTCTTCTTGTTTTAGGGTGGCCGGTACGACATCATCGATGATCGATGCGGCGTCAAGGATCTGCTTCGAGTGACCCAGCATGCAGGCCGAAAGCCATACACATCAGTTTTGGACTGGGGTGTATACTTCCCCTTTTTGGCACAATGTGTTCGACTGAAAAAGTTTCAGTATTTGCAGGTATGTATAGAATTAATTTATTATTTAAATCGTGATTTATTATCATGCTTCTGTTAGAATAAATGTTCCTAGCTCGACCGAATAACATAACTTTTCACAAAGGATATTCATTTAAGTGGGCGGCACTTCCATCCTTAGACCCATTTCTTCTATCTTGCCTCCTTAAACTGCTCCAAGGCGTCGCGTCGCACGGGTTGCGGTGCAGGCACATCGCCCCTTCTGGCGGTAATGTCTCAGCCTATTTCTGCAGGCAGCTCTATCGATAGCGATCGTGTCATCGCCGAGACCAATGCGCCTAAAGGCGGCCATGCAATCCATGGATTCCCGGAATCCAACAAAACTCCATATAAAATAATGACAGCTAGGCAAGTTATCACTTTTTTCATATGGAGTTTAACAGAGCGAAGAATCCGGTATCTAGTTCTGCACAGTATGTCCGATTTCCATTTATAATGTAAAAAGTGCACTCACTGCTTACATTTATTTCAAGTGCACAAAGTTGGCACATTCCAAGATTTCCTTTCGCGGCCGGGTCTATGTCCCGGAACCACCTATGCATTTCCTGCATGGCCAAGAGCCGCAAAACCCCCTCGACACAGTTGGGGAAACACAAAATTATGCACATTCACTCAGTCGTTTTTACTAGACTGGAGGTCTAGGTCCATGGATGTGTTGCGTTTGCGGTAACAGGATCTACAGAAATTTACAATCTCCCAGGCAATGCTCAGGGATCAACAATGCTGATCTACGGTCAACACTTTTACAACACCAAACTGTAGAATCTGCGGTCAACAGTCACCATCAGCTTCCCAACAACACACTAATCAGGGTCAACATCACCCTTCAACAGCACGGCATACTGTCACCATAATGTAAGTAATTGGAATAGAGATGTGTTTTCGACCAAAGGGAAACTGAAAATGATTGTTTAATGAAACGCCCGTTTATAGTTGGAAAAGTATCAAAACACCAACTTTTATTGTAGCTTTTAACTCGCACGCTTGCGCTCTTGCAATTCACCGACTTGCCTTGCTGCAGTCCAAAAACAGACCAGCTGGCAAGCGCAGTATTGCCAGCCGGTATGCACCCAGTCAAACAGAATGTTTGCATTCTGATCACTGCCGGCGGAAACCACCGGTTTCTAAATACATTTCAAATTTCATTTTGCTCGCTGGTTTGCTATATTCTCGTCATCGGATATTTGTTCATTTTATCCTCGCGAGCTGGCTTCTTTGCTGCTCTTGCTCATTCTTGCATTTTCATCTTAGCCGATACTCGTTGGTTGTTGTCAGTTGCTATCGTGCTGTTGCTACTTGTCGTCTTGCTGGAACTTGTCATGCTTGCGTTGCTGGCACTTGACTATTCAACTAGCTGCCCGATCTTGTAATGATCTCTCTCCTTGCGCCACTTCTTCCTTTCTTGCAGAGTCACGAGGTATTCGACTCGCCATCTTGCCCAAAAACTTTTCAACATCTTCCTGTAAGGTGTCCACATTTGCATGTTAATTAAAGACTCTTGCTTATCTTGCACGAATGGGATTGGCACGATTAATGGTTCCGAAACCAAAAAATGACCAGGTGTCAATGCTTGCATGTCATTAGGATCGTCGCTCAATGGATTTAACGGCCGCGAGTTCATGATAGCTTGTATCTGAACTAGCAGTGTCCTGAATAATTCCAGTGTGTAAACTCTTGCACCCATTACTCGCCGCAGATTATGCTTCATTGACTTCACAGCTGCTTCATATATCCCACCTTGATGGGGCGCCCCTGGAGTCATGAAAACCCACTTGGTACCTTTCGAATTCAGGTGACTTATCACTTCTTGCTGATGCCACGCTCGCATTGCTTGTTTTAATTCTCGCGCTGCGCGGACAAATGTCCTGCCATTGCCGCTGTATATTTTCTCGCATCGACCTCTTGTGCCTATGAACCTTTCATAGCACATGAGGAAATCGGCTGTTGAACAGTTCGCCACCACGTCGATATGTACGGCACGTGTCTTCAGACACACAAAGATTGCCGCCAAACTTTAACTTGCTCTGGATTCTCATTCGACATCTTGACTTCAAACGGACCCGCATAATCGACTCCAAAATGAAGGAACGGCTTGCCAACTTGCACTCGATCACTCGGAACTCTGCCATTAGCTGATCTTCTCTCTTGCGGTCGTATCTTACACACGTTATGCATCTATGCACATGCTTTCTCAACTCATCCCGCAGACGCGTAATCCAATAATCTCTGCGGATGTATTGCATCATAACCTGGACATGGCCGTGGTCAGTCATTTGATGCGCATCGTCCATAACTAGCCGCGCCAACCTCGACTTCCTCGGAATAATTGCTGGATGGCGCCTTTCGTAGCTGACATCTGCCCTGTCCAACCTTTCCCCCACGCGCAAAACGCCAGTCTTCTGCTCCAGAATTGGTTTCAATGGTGCTATCTCGCTCTTATGAGGCAATACATCTTTGTTGTTAATCGCTGCAATCTCTTTTCCAAAATCTTACTCTTGTGCTTCTTTTAATAAATATTTCATTGCCATTGCTTGCTCTTCTGCTGACAGCTGTGTCTCGATATGTTGCCCACGTTGTGGTCTAGAACACCTTGCTCTTCGCTCTTGCCTCTGTAGACTACGTCTCTTTAAGTTTTCACAATACTTTAAGACGAAACCCACGATTCTTACGACTTTCCGCGACTTGCTCGAATACTCGCTTATAGGTACACACCTCTTTAGTGATGGGACATAAATTGTCATTTCGCTTGCTCTACATGCCACTACGTGGACTTGTAGTAATTCTTCTTGCACAATGATATCTTGCGTTTCTTGCTCCACCGGTGGCCATTGTCCTACTGCCAATGCCAACCAATCTGGTCCGTGTAACCACAACTTGCTGTTTGATAATCTGGCCTCGCACAATAATCGGTGAGATGTAGCCATTAGGGTCGTACAATTGTGCTACACATCTCAATATCTTTCGTTTTGTTATAAGTCCTTCTAGCTCGGGTGTCTTCACAGTGAAAGTGAATTGATCGGTCTCAATCAGCCATTTTAAGACAACTATTGATGTAATATTGTCAACTAACATCTTCGATGACTCGGAACTTGCTTGTATGCTTTCTACTAGCTTCTTGGAATTAGATTTCCACTTGCACAATTCAAAACCACCTCCTCGTAATATTTCATCAATTTCTTGCGCCAACTTGATCGCTTCAGCCTCTGATGATGCATCGGAAACCAAATCATCCATATAGAAATCATTCTCAATGGTTCTTGCTGCAACTTCTAATTTATCTTCCGCATCTCTTGCACATTGTATCAACGCTCTAACAGCGTTATGAGCTGATGATGCTAAACCATAAGTTACTACTTTTAGCCAATATTCTCGCACAGGCTTGCTTGCTTTCCCGCCAGAATATGCGCTGTAAGTTCCATTGTTCTGGCGCTATCTTCACTTGCCTGTACATCATCTTAATATCAGCACTTATCGCCACCGCGTGTCGTCGAAAGCGCATTACCAGTTCGTATAAATCACGTTGTAACTTCTCGCCGACTAATTGCACATCGTTCAATGACTTGCCTCTTACCGTACGGCAGCTTGCATCAAAAACCACTCGAAACTTTTTGGTCACGCAGTGATGCGGTATATGATAAACTGTCTCGCCTGACCTTGCTCTACACGTGACTGGTTGCATATGCCCTAGTCGTTCATACTCGCGCATAAAATCAACGTATTTGCCTCGTATCTCGTCCGCACCCTTGCAGTGTAATCGGTTTTCTAGCTGCTTGAAACGTCTGTATGTTACCTCGCGCGAACTGCCCAAATCTCGTGCGCTTGGTTTTAGCGGGATCGTCACGGTGAATCGACCCGTTTCATCTCATGAATAGGAATTAATAAAGTTTTGCTCCGCTAGCTCTTGCTCTGGTGACCGCTTGCTTGATTCGTTTATTTCGTCTGCTTGCCACAGCCTTTGCACTAGTTGATTCAACTCGCTCAGTTCCTCGCATCTTGCTGTGCTTGCTACTTGTCGTGGAGACACCTCATTTGCTTGTGCATGTGCCGAACACTACAACTTCGTATGTAGTCTGCAGGAGCAACGCATCTGTTGCGCTATGTGGCAACATCGCCGTTATGATTTTCGCGAAGAAACCGACCCCCAGCAACAAATGTACTCGATCTGGTATATCGAATCTTGGATTTGCTAATGGCATTAGTAAACTTTCGGGGTTCAACGCCAAATAAACTCGTTCAGACGGGAATACTGGCTTCCAGGAACTTGCTTTAGGTAGGATCAACATATCCTCTTGCATCGAGCTCTCGCTATAGAACCAAGGGAGCACACGTACTGTTCCTTGCTTGCACACGTCGAATGACTTGCCATCGATGCCAACAATCTGCTTTCCTAACTTGCATAGGGCCGGATGTACAATCATGGTTTAACTAATGGTTGTCAGTTAAACCGTCGACGGTTAAAAAATGTGTGCAAAAAGTTAAACAGCCGTTTAAACTACGAATTATCTTTATAGCTGGTTCACACTAAAATGAAATCATATTTGGTCTAAATTAAATCAGTCAAAACCGTAGTAAATGGTTTTGAATCGTATGTCACTAAATTCAAAATGTATTATAGAGTACACTTCAACTATTAAAGTTTCATTACAATATGGGACAACTGTTAATTAAAATTAGATTTCAATCAATTTCGTCAACAGTGTGAATCAGTGTGAAACAGTCGTTTAACTAAATTTCTCTCAATTGTAAACAACCAAGTTTCCATGGAAATATGTGTACGAATACAGTCGAACTTGCCTTAACGGACACTTCTACAACCCAAACATTTCTCATAAAAGAAAACTTTTATTTTCACTAACGTTTTTTTTTACATAGCATCCAAGGAAAATTAAGTTTTGAAGCCTGACACTCTCATAGCTGCAAACGTATACACTAAACAAGCTGGCAAAAAAATTACTTTTAAATTTTAAGAAGAATTGTATTTCAAAGAAAGCATTTTAAGGTTAATTGAAGAAAAAGTAATTGTCATATCCTAACTCAAAAAAAGGAACCAAATCCAATTTCTGGCGGGGCAAAATTTAGATTTCATTCGGCCTTCCCTATTACATACTTGTGTTCCGATTCGGAACATCATTTTTGTAACTTAGCTTTTTGGGTGCGATTTCAGCTCCACCTTAGTTTCTTTTCCTTCTGTTCTTACATAACTTGGTAGCTTCATAGGTTTAAAACTGGACCAGTAAAAAACGTCGCATACGATCATCGGCAACCCAATCGACTCCTCTCGTCCACTGATAATATCTATATTTTTTATATTTTAGTGAGATAATAATCTACCTTTTACAAGAACAAGACATGTTTTGAAAAAAAAAATCAATTAGCGCACCTTTCGGAACTGTAAATATATATGTATATTTAAGAGCACGGTCGGTGACTTAATATTCCATTCCCCAATGCGGTGTTCGTTTATGCCAAGTTCGACTGTAGTGTAAACTGGCTGTCAGCTACACCACAAATCACGAAATAATGATTACGCGGTGTTCGGGTGAAGACATTTGGGACAGCATCAAAATCACTTATGAAAATTTTGAATCTGTCTCACGCAAATTAAAAGTATTAAAAGTAATTGACTTTTGTGAAATTCGTATCTTTTCACAGAAAATACTTCCAGCCGTCTTCGGTACAATTTCAGAAGTTTATGTGCGCTTCCTTCTTTTTTATTATTTCATGATTTAAATAGCAGTAAGCGTTGAAATTTGCAAAATAGAACTCGCTCAATCGTAAACAATATTCAGGTTACCATGGAAGTTGACTACAGTTTAAAATTGTTCAACCAATCAGCAGTCAGCACACACAAGTTAAACGCAGTTTAACGATTTCAGTGAGCGAGGTAGTGGCTGATTGGATGAACAATCAGCTCGCTCAATCGTAAACAAGCAATATTTCCATGGAAACTTGTAGACGAAACAATATAAATTAATAGGCAAAGCAAAATATAAATATTTTCTGCTTCGGATTTTAATTAGAAGGCGAAACTAAACAAATAGTAGTATGAAATACTTTTTTAGGTTAATATTATTTTTATAATTATGACCTGTTTATTTTTCATTGCTCCAATTTCATGTTGGTATCTACTAATATTGAAAATTGCCAACTTTTAGTTCAGATTTCTTGCTGCATTTTCTTTTCTTTGGACTAAGACGAAATAAAGAGTTTGATTTCACGGCTCGACCAAAATGATTAACTAAGAATACCTCCCGTACATAACAACCCATCAGGAGTTCTTTCAGTGCGTTTTATTAATCTACGCGTACTGTGGAATATGATGTCGTGATGCATAATGATGTATGGAAGGAAGAGACCTTAGTTTTTATCTGATTGAGCTGATTTTGGTGGCAAGTACATTGGCGACCTCCCAAGCACAGGATTGTCAAATATTCGGTCATACGCGCATGTAGCGAAAATTTCCACAAACTTTTATGTTAGGTTTTGTATGGCTGAAGTTATACGTCCGATAAAGCTCATAGATCGAATCTGGATTCCAGTTTTTCTGCCGAACAAGCCCTCACCTTCGTAGTTCCGCAAAATCTAACCGGGATCTGAATATGTCTACATCAAATTTCTGGTAAAGTTAATTATAAGGAACAGAGCTTCTGTTCTAAATAAATAAATATTATCTATTATCGCATATAACAGTATAAAAATGGCTGCTATTTTTGATATGCTACTTTCAACTGAGCAGATAAACCTTATGAAAGTGGGATGGATTATGTCGGTTGTCGGGTCCTTACTTTCTATTTCTCTATTCAAAACTAAGTCAACTTCGGGTAGCCACCTCATCATAAAAATAGGTAAAAAATAAATCATATCATATTAATATGATCACTCACTATATCGCCGCAAAGGCTCATGTATTGCAAAGTCTTATAAAATGGTCCTACGGCATCCTGTCAAGTTTTGAATTTGTCGAAAAATATCAATAAAATTTAAGATTAATCAAATCAAAGATACATATTTGCGAAGGAGACGAATTTGGAAAATTGACTCAGATGTGCCTAGATCGGGCCATTACATGTTGTTCACGTAGCAGTGAATGTTTGTATCGTCAAAAATGTTTCTCATGTGCGCTTCCAATAAAAAACATGAAATAATTGATGTCTTCTCGAAAAAAAAATGTTTGGCCTGCCATCGCAAGCCAATAGTGTAACCCTGGTTAAAAATAAGTTGGACACCCCTGAGCACATAACTTTCAAAGAGAAAGTGGGAACTATTTAAAATACATCAATGTAAAGAAAATTAAATGATTTTGAAATGATTCCAAAACTTACAACCTTTCTCTCTTTTCCCCATATTGCGGACCCCCTACCGGTCAGAACTTTTTTTTCCATAATTAGAGGGCCACCCCCAGCAAAAATTCAGAAATTCATTATCTTTGCAACCCGATGACTTTATTTCTGTTTATTTTTCTTTGGCTAAAACCCATGAGTTAAACGGCCAACGACGACCGTTTAATTTTTCATGTTAAACTGCAGTTTAAACGACCGTTTAACTGTTTGTCAATTTCCTTAAACGGAGTTTAGCTAAACCGACAACAGTCAGTTAAACCATGAATTTTCATTCGGGCCATTTTATTTTAAAATTAAAGATATTAATAGCTACTATCCGGAAATATCCAGTTGCTAATGGAAACTAACGATTTTTAAAAAAATTATATTGCTGCTTAGCCAGGAATTTCAATTATCGCGTAGTGTATTTTTCCCCAGTTATTTAAACGGAGTTTAACATTAAACCACAGTTAACTAAACGGTGAGTTAAACCATGATTGTACATACGGCCCATAGAGGCAATTCCAGCTGCTCTTGCAACTCATGGCTCATTAAGTTGGGCTGGGCACCCGTATCCAATAGTGCTGTAAACGGACCATGTAACTTGCCTTCTACTTCAAGCCTTACCAAGACTGTCGGCAGCAACGCTGTAGAAGCTTGCAAAAAGTATGAAAAGACCTTAAATATGATGCACCATGTAATCTAGGTTTTTTATTTTTTATTTGCTTTGTGCTTGTGTGCTTGCTCAAAAACGCTCGCCTTGCTGCCAAACTTATTCCCTGAAACTCCGTGCATATGTACAACGGATGACCCTCGTGGCACGCTGGACACGGGAATCTCCTCGCATCTTCTTCGGCTTGCATAGGATTGGAACGACCCGAAGTTCGTAGAAAATTCGCTGAACTTGCTTCTGCTGGTAGTATGCGCTGAGGTGCTTGCGTCTTGCCTTTGGTCTCCACTTGCCTTGCTTGCGCGAAAAACTCGTTCAGCCGGTACTCATCCGTAGCGGCCGCCGCTTGCTTGTCCAAGAACGCTAGGAACTCTTTTGTAGTCGGCGAATCAAACTCGCGCGTCAACTCCCATGCCCTTGCTGTCTCGCTGTCGAGCAGGTCGTGCATCCAGGCGACAACCATCATGCTCCATTCCTCGGTCGGGTGGTTCATGGCCTTCGGCTGCCTCATGACCTCATGTGTGGTGTTTGCCACTTGCTGGAGATCCGTGCCGCGGTGACTTGCTCGTACCTTGCTCATGCCGAAGAATCGCTTCAGATAGGCGCGTGCGATTGCGTACGGCTTGCCCTCTAGCGACTTGGTCAGACACAAAAACTTGTATTCTGGCCCGATATCCTCCTTGCTGTGGACGGCGGCGACGAAACGGTCGTGGAAGCCCAACCATCTCGTTAAATTGCCGTCAAACATGCCCCAGGTGTTCTTGATGTCCTGATCGTCTCGCGCAGGCATGTTGACTTGCACGACAACAGGCTCCTTTGCTCCTTTCTCTTGCTCGGTTTCGGCCGCCAACTACATGCCCCGCCCATTGCAAACGTTGAAGCTTCACGATTTTCGATACTTCCAACTCATCGTACAATTGATACAACTCATGGTTGTACCGGATACGCCATTGATCTCGCTCGCAAACGGCCCCGAAAATTTGCCGAAGGACCTTTCTTTTGAATCTGTCTAGCAAAATTTCGGAGTCTTGGGTGAGGGTCCATGTTTCGCAACCATAACATAGCACGGGATGATCGTTTTGTACACGCAGAGCTTCGTGTTCCTGTGCGCAAGTTTCGAATTAATTATAGGGAGGACCGAGAAATAGGTCTTATTGGCTACTTGTATCCGTCGCTTAATTTCGTCGGTTTCGTTAGCGAATCAGGAGACTAAAATTATGACTTTGAGGAACCACAATGAGTTTCTCTGAGTAAGCAATATTTAGTCGGATGTTATCGAATTAATCACCCGAACAACCAACTCATGGACAAAACACCTCCTCCGCGTCGAATTAGACTTGGCACCAAACCACAGTCATATCTCCTGATGAAGAACAATTGCCAAGAGCACTCACACTACCTTGGCTCAACTCCGATCCGGATGGTGCCCGCGACTAATCTCTTATCTATCACGCATAGATAGCGAAATCGCCAACACCTACCTGCCCGGCCTGCGGAACCAGTCCACACTATGTGGACCACATTTTCGATTGTCCGGCTGCTCGGCAGCTCCCACGCAATTAACAACACCTCTGGCGTTATGGCTATTTTATTTATTTACAAAGTCGGTGAAGGCGATTATCGTCAGGGCTCTTGGAGAATTTTGTTTGGCTTGTTTTTTTCCTTGAACTCGCTTCAAATAAATACATATTATAATTTCAGTGTCTTCATTTTTATCCCTAGGTATCAGATGCCGTACTGCAAAGCGTACGCATAAAAACAGCAATAAAACAATCTGCGGAAGAGAAACTTCAAGAATGGAAAGACGAGAAAGAAGCGAATAAAGACGAATCACCCGACACCGACACTGCCGCCACTGTCAACATGTCCGACCTCTTCCAAAAGTTCTACGAACGCGAAGAGAGACGTGCTGTCCGGATCGTATTGGGTATGCGATCAAAACTCTCCGATTTCATGCTTCGCGTTACATCCTGGATCCTGTACACGCTACTGCCACGTTTTCTGTCGGGCGTTGTAACCAACACCAAGCAAATTGAAATGCTCAAAGCCACCACAGACAAGGCGGACGGTGTACCGTTGATCTTCCTGCCACTCCATCGTAGCCACTTGGACTACATTATCGTAAGCTTCATACTGCTCAACAACGACATTCGCAGTCCCATTGTGGTGGCCGGTGATAATCTACAAATTCCAATATTTGGTTTCTTGCTGCGCGGTCTCGGAGCGTTTTTCATAAAACGTAAAATCGATCCGATTGTTGGCAAGAAAGATATTTTATATCGCGCGGCGTTGGAGACGTATACACAGTACATTTTAGAGGCTGGACATAATTTGGAATTTTTCATTGAGGGCGGTAGGACGAGGACGGGAAAACCGCTTATGCCGAAGGTAAGATGTTGTAAATTGGAAAAACATTCATGTATTACACGTAAATTAAAATTTTTACAGAGTGGAATCCTTTCGGTAATCGTAAATGCTTTTATGGACGGAAAAATCAAGGATGCATTATTGGTTCCTGTTTCAGTGAACTATGAACGCCTGGTGGACGGCAATTTCGTCACCGAGCAGATGGGACAACGAAAGAAGCCGGAAACGTTGTCAATGGCCCTGAAGGGCATCTGGAAGGTATTTGCGTTGTTGTCGTCTATTTTCTTGATTTTTACTAATGATCTTCTACTTCTAGGCTATCAACTCCAAATACGGTCTAATGCGCATCGATTTCAACCAACCGTTCTCCATCAAAGAACTCGTTCAAACGTACAACGAAATTGCCGCTATTGAAGGCACAAAAATCTATAAACCTGCCATGCGATCCATGCAACACATTCAATCATCTTCCTCGCTCTACGGAACGGATGTCGTGAACGAAGACCAGCGCACTCTAGTCGAGAGTATAGCACGTCAAGTTGTCTACGATTGTGTGTCAGCGACGTCCGTTATGACGACAAATGCCATTGCTTTCCTGCTGTTGACACGATTCCGTCACGGCGTTACAGAAGTTGTTCTGGCTCGCGAGTTGGACGTCTTGCGACGACAACTGAACGGGCGTAAAGATTTGGCATTTTCAGGCGATTCAATACAAATTGTTCGCTATGCCGTGCATTTGTTAGGAAAGGGTAAGTTTTGACAATTTCATCATTAGAGAAAATAGTTTTAACGGGTTTTGCAGATTTAGTCAGCCGAAAGTGTGACGGCGATCAGGTCATTATCAAGCCAAATATAGAATTACCCAATGTTATAGAATTAACATATTATGGAAATGGATTGGCGCCGTATTTTGTGCTACAGTCAATTATTGTGACTACGTTGTATAAGATGTCTCAGACAGAGGTGAGTGTTGACAAAAACTTGTCGCAGAATATATGTAAATTTACACGTTTCGTTCAATTTCAGAATGATAAAAACGTAACTAAAAAAAGACTGAAGGAACTCTGTATCAATCATTGTGATATTCTTCGTTATGAATTTATTTTAAGTAAACCGACACAAAATTTGGAACAGCTGTTAGAAGAAGCGATAGATTTATTGAGACATGAAGAGGTGGTCACAATACCCGAGGTAAAAAAATCTCTCATCTCTCTGGTACAATTTACCTAACTATGTAATTGAATTTTTCTCGCAGACTCAAAATTACAGCGAACAAGAAATGCAAAGTCGTAGATTAGCGAATTACATTGAAAGCTCGTGGGATGACGGCAACAACGAAGACGACCCGTACGGTGTCTTCGTGCCGGAAGAGGAAGTGCATCTAGCCAGCGACAAACAGTCTGAGATTGAAGCTTACATTGCTATTCTCGCCCCGTACGGATATACATATTCGGCAGTTGTGAGTCTACTTATCAGTTTGATTGGAAATTCCATTTTGGAATCCGATTTTACAAAGCTGTGCAACAAAGAGCTGACACGACAAATCGAGTCAGAAGAATGTCCATATCGTAAGTCTATCAAAACAAACGTATCGCTCCTCAAGAGCCCTGACTAACTTAACTTTTTCAGATGAAAGTGTTGCAATGGATTCAATCAAAAATTGTTTAAAACTGCTGGAGAGATGGCGTGTCTTGGAGGTGACCAGTACGCACGGTGTTCGAATGCTGTCGCTAGAGCAAAACTACGATACATTATCGGGCGTACAAGGATTAATTGAGAAGTTTGATTTTTTCGTTTGTGGACGAAAGTGTAGAGATTGTTAATTATTGTATATGTACATATATATGCACAATATCCTGTTATATAGATAGAGAATAGAGTAATAAGCGAACACACACACAAAAATTATGTTTTAGAAAACAGACGTTAATTTTTCATACTGTCGATTGTTTATTAAAATAAATAAAATGAATTCTTTTTTAAAAATTTAGTTAAAAAATGCGGCAGTTTTTAATTATATCTTTCTAGTCAGATATCAAATGCAACAGCATGGTCAACATGATGTGCTATGCCTCACAAGGGTTAAAGGCAGCTTAGTAGTAGCATGGTCAACATATGCAGCGCCACGCATAGTGGTCCTACTCACAACCATTGTTTCACGGCAATTTCAAGCCTTCGGGGGCGGACCACACCTGTTTGTTCAGTAAACGGCCAAGAGTTGTTAAAATGTCTCCCTGTCCCCTACTCACCACAACAATGTGATCTTAAATACTAGACAAAGTTGGACTCCTGCCCCTCCGCCAGCAATTTTTACACCGGAGTCCATATTGCAGTTCAACTGCAATGGTATTCTTGGAAAAATGTCCGAAATTGCCGACTCTTGGGTAAGTACAGAATTCTGATGCTGCCATCCAAGAGACGAAGCTCCACGCGAACTCACCTGTTATCGTCGAAGGTGAAAATATGTATAAAACTACGGATAAGACCCCACGAATGATTCTCACTCTGGATGTGGATTTGCCTTCCTAATACACAAGTCCGTACATTACAGTGTATTAGATGTAGTTTCAGACTGTACGGCGGAATTGCAAGCCATCTCAGTTTCATCAGGGAGCACCAATATTGAAATTTTTAATATCTACATACCACCACATTCTAGCTGTACAAACTACCATTTCAATATTGGTCCTCTTCTTAATGGAGAGCACAGGATCATTCTTGGTGACTTCAATGCCCATCATGATCTCTGGCATTCCGCGCTTCACAACGATGCCAGGGGTCAAGCTATCGCCGAATCTCTGGACGCATCAGATTTCTGTACCCTCAATGAAAACTTGCCAACCCGTGATGCAATCAATTGTATTAGCTCACCAGACATTACAATTGTCAGCGCTAGCCTAATTAGAGAGACCTCCTGGGAAACACTTACTGGTCTTCCCTCTGATCACCTCCCAATCATAGTCAGAATTGACAAACCAGCTGACCTGACCAAGTCAGAGAAGCGAACGTTTGTCAATCACAAAAAAGCAGATTGGGAAGGTTTCAAAACATTCACGTCATCGAAGTTCTTCGCGCTTCCCCCTCCCACCAATATACATAAGGCCGAACGGAACATTAGGAGCGTCATTGCCAAAGCTGCGGCAAGGTTCATCCCTGCAGGGCGCATTCTAAAGGTTCGTCCAAACTTTCCAACAAGTGCCGCAAGGTTAGCCGATGAACGTGACAACATTAGGCGCGCTAACCCTGGTGACCCCAGAATTCGGGAGCTCAATATTCAAATACAGCGACAAGTTAAAGACTACAAGAAGGCCAAATGGAACGAGCACCTCAATGACTGTAACCTTAATGAAGGTGCCAGTAAGTTATGGTCCACTGTCCGTGCCCTTTCGAACCCCACAAAAGATAAGGGCAATATAGCCATAACCTTCGGCAAAAAAGAAACAAGCAATCCTCTACAGTGTGCGAGCCAGTTCAATAAACAATTTATTGAACATCCCAAGTCCGATGGCCTCAAGCGCAGAATCAGAAGACGGATTCGCAGCCGAATTGTTGACTCCTTACCAATTTATACTCCGGACCAGGTTAAAACAGTCATTGAGAATGCAAAAAATTCTAAGGCCCTTGGACCAGATGGCATTTCAATGGCCATGCTCAAACATCTTGATCTTCCTGCCATTGAGTATCTCACGGCAGTTTTTAACTTGTCAATGTGTACGCTCGCCATCCCCGACATCTGGAAACAAGGTCGCATAGTCCCATGCCTTAAACCAGGGAAAAGTGCCAAACTAGGAACTTCCTACAGACCGATTACGATCCTGTCACCTGTAGCAAAGACGCTGGAAGCCCTCATCCACCCCACTCTCGTTTCACATGCAAAGCTAGATCCCCATCAGCACGGATTCAGACGCATGCATAGTACAACCACCGCTCTGGACGCGATCACTACACGTGTAAGAGACGGACTAAACCACAGTACACCTTGCCATTGAACCATCATGGTGGCGATTGACCTATCAAATGCGTTTGATAAGGTTAATCACTCCATGCTTCTGGCAAACCTCCGCATCTCAGCGTCCAAATCGTCTGCGACCTTCCTTACCACCTGGTCAGGTGATTGTAAGTGGCCGGTTGGGGTACGTATTGGCAACAAACCAGTTCCTGCTGTTGCAAATCCAAAAATTCTCGGGCTTCACTTTGAGAAAATGATGACTTCAGCTCATCACGCGGAAGCGGTATGTGAAAAGATGCGCAGTAGGAACAAAATTCTTAAAGCACTGGCTGGTAGCACCTGGGGCAAAGATAAAGAGACTATGCTAGCCACTTACAAAGCGGTGGGTCGAGCAGCGGCTGATTTTGCGGCGTCAGTTTGGTCGCAAGGTCTCTGTAACACAAGCTGATGTCTGCCCAGGACCACCTACATCAGGAGACACATTTGATGGCAATACGTGACCACAATCGACTACTTACAAAACAATATTTAGTATGTTGTTATCGAGAGGATCATCCTAATCGTAACCTTATGGACAAAATTCCCCCTCCACGCAACATCAAACGTGGCCTTCGTGACCTTGAGAGAGAGGTCCAGGGTTACAAAAGGGATCCTTTCGACGAAGATTCATACCGGGCTGCCATTGCAATGATTCACACTGAGGAAGTGAGTAGGTCTATTGCGAGTTTAGGTACGAACAGAGTCCTCTCAGCGTTCCCACCACCTATTTCGCCTGAGGAGATTAGGCTCCCGAGAGCCACCAGAGTGACTTTAGCCCAACTTCGGTCAGGCTTCTGCTCACGCCTCAATTCGTATCTATCTCGCATAGACCCAAATGTACAAAACGTATGCCCAAATTGCGCTGGCACGCCACACGATGTAGCCCATTTGTTTCAATGCCCAGCTGCACCCACTAATCTCACCCCCCTCTCACTATGGGAAAACCCCATTGCAGCTGCCACGTTTTTGTCCCTGGAGATTACGGACGAAAACGACGACGTACTATAAATCGAGTCCATATAGATACACAGCGGTTCACACCTTTCTGTACCGCTAAAAGAAGAAAAAGAAGATCTCGCCTCTTATCGTCGAAGGTGAAAATATGTATAAAACTACGAATAAGACCCCACGAATGATTCTCACTCTGGAGGTGGATTTGCCTTCCTAATAGACAAGTCCGTACATTACACTGTATTAGATGTAGTGGCTGGCGGTACGACTTCAATGCCTACCATGAACTCTGGCATTCTGCGCTTCACAACGATGCCAGGGGTATAGCTATCGCCGAATCTGTTGACGCGTCAGAGTTCTGTACTCTCAATGAAGACTCGCCGACTCGCGGCGTTAACAATTGTATTAGCTCTCTAGGTATAACAATTGTTAGTGTCAGCCTTTTTTGAAACTGCTTGGGAGACACACGGAATGGTCTCCAGCTCATCTGACCAATTCAGAGAAGCGAACGTTTGTCAATCACAAAAAAGCCGATTGGGAAGGTTTGTTGTTGTTGTAGTAGCGGTGCAGAAAGGTGTGAACAGCTGTGCATGTCTGTGGAAGTATTCTATGTTTCGTCCTCGTTCTCGCCTATTGTCTCAAGCGACAAGAACGTAGCAGCTGCAATAGGGTTGTCCCATAACGCCCTCGGAGTGAGGTTAGTGGGTGCAGCTGGGCATCGAAACAGGTGGTCCACATCATGGGGCGCACCACCGCAGCTCGGACAAATGTTCTGAATGTCCGGGTCTATTCGAGATAAATATGAATTGAGGCGCGAACAAAAACCTGACCGAAGCTAGTGTCGCTCTTGTGGCTCTCGGAAGCCTAGTCTCCTCAGGTGATATAGTTGGTGGGGGCGCTGAAAGGACTCTATTCATACTTAATCTCCCTATTGACCGATTCACAACGGTTGTGTGAATATCTGCGATGGCCGCATGGTATGCTGTGTCATCAACTATATCGGGAGGTACCTTCTTCTTCTTCTTTTAGCGGTACAGAAAGGTGTGAACCGCTGTGTATCTATATGGACTCGTTTTATAGTTCGTCATCGTTTTCGTCCGCAATCTCCAGGGACAAAAACGTGGCAGCTGCAATGGGGTTTCCCATAGTGAGAGGGGGTGAGATTAGTGGGTGCAGCTGGGCATTGAAACAAATGGGCTACATCGTGTGGCGTGCCAGCGCAATTTGGGCATACGTTTTGTACATTTGGGTCTATGCGAGATAGATACGAATTGAGGCGTGAGCAGAAGCCTGACCGAAGTTGGGCTAAAGTCACTCTGGTGGCTCTCGGGAGCCTAATCTCCTCAGGCGAAATAGGTGGTGGGAGCGCTAAGAGGACTCTGTTCGTACCTAAACTCGCAATAGACCTACTCACTTCCTCAGTGTGAATCATTGCAATGGCAGCCCGGTATGAATCTTCATCGAAAGGATCCCTTTTGTAACCCTGGACTTCTCTCTCAAGGTCACGAGGGCCACGTTTGATGTTGCGTGGAGGGAAAATTTTGTCCATGAGGTTACGATTAGGATGATCCTCTCGATAACAACCTACTAAATATTGTTTTGTAAGTAGTCGATTGTGGTCACGTATTGGCATCAAATGTGTCTCCTGATGTAGGTGGTCCTGGGCAGACATCAGAAGGCATCCTGTAGCTGTGCGTAGAGCAGCATTTTGGCAGACTTGGATTTTGTTCCAGCTTGTGTTACAGAGACCTTGCGACCAACCGCTTTGTAAGTGGCTAGCATAGTCTCTTTGTCTTTGCCCCAGGTGCTACCAGCCAGTGCTTTAAGAATTTTGTTCCAACTGCGCATCTTTTCACATACCGCTTCCGCGTGATGAGCTGAAGTCATCATTTTCTCAAAGTGAAGCCCGAGAATTTTTGGATTTGCAACAGCAGGAACTGGTTTGTTGCCAATACGTACCCCAACCGGCCACTTACAATCACCTGACCAGGTGGTAAGGAAGGTCGCAGACGATTTGGACGCTGAGATGGTTAGGTTTCTGCTATGGAAAAAGGCTTCTAGTCGCGCTAAATATCTATTGATATCTTCACGCATGACATCCCTATCCGCTCCCGTGGCGAGTACAGTGCAGTCATCGGCATAAGAAATAACTTCAATGCCTTCCGGAGGTGTTGGGAGACCGGCCATGTAGATGTTAAACAAGGTGGGAGAGAGAACCCCACCTTGAGGAACACCTAATTTGATCTTTCTAAGTTTGGAACGACTGCCTCGAAACTCGGTGAAGGATTGCCTACCAGCTAGATAGTTGGCAATCCATCTTATCTCTTGAGTCGGAACATGCATATTGAGGAGGTTTGCCAGAAGCATGGAGTGATTAACCTTATCAAACGCATTTGATAGGTCAATCGCCACCATGATGGTTCTATGGCAAGGTGTACTGTGGTTTAGTCCGTCTCTTACACGTGTAGTGATCGCGTCCAGAGCGGTGGTTGTACTATGCATGCGTCTGAATCCGTGCTGATGGGGATCTAGCTTTGCATGTGAAACGAGTGTGGGGTGGATGAGGGCTTCCAGCGTCTTTGCTACAGGTGACAGGATCGTAATCGGTCTGTAGGAAGTTCCTAGTTTGGCACTTTTCCCTGGTTTAAGGCATGGGACTATACGACCTTGTTTCCAGATGTCGGGGATGGCGAGCGTAGACATTGACAAGTTAAAGACTGTCGTGAGATACTCAATGGCAGGAAGATCAAGATGTTTGAGCATGGCCATTGAAATGCCATCTGGTCCAAGGGCCTTAGAATTTTTTGCATTCTCAATGACTGTTTTAACCTGGTCCGGAGTATAAATTGGTACGGAGTCAACAATTCGGCTGCGAATCCGTCTTCTAATTTTGCGCTTGAGGCCATCGGACTTGGGATGTTCAATAAATTGTTTATTGAACTGGCTCGCACACTGAAGAGGATTGCTTGTTTCTTTTTTGCCGAAGGTTATGGCTATATTGCCCTTATCTTTTGTGGGTTTCGAAAGGGCACGGACAGTGGACCATAACTTACTGGCTCCTTCATTAAGGTTACAGTCATTGAGGTGCTCGTTCCATTTGGCCTTCTTGTAGTCTTTAACTTGTCGCTGTATTTGGATATTGAGCTTCGGTGGTCCTACTGGCAACCATTGTTTATTGCATTATTTTGCAGTTGCAATACGCCGGGGCGGACCACACCCGTTTGCTACAACAAACGGCCAAGAGTTGCCAAAACGCCTCCCTGGCAAGAGCCTCGAAGGTCTCGATGCAGGAAGGTTGTGTATGTCTGTGTATATGTATGGACTCGGGAGGTACCCGTTTGTATTCCTGGACGTCTCTCTCGAGATCTGTGATTCCATGTATTATCCATGAGAAGATGGTTTGGGTGATTCTCTCGATAGCAACCGACCAGATATTGTAAAAACAGGAGAAGATTGTGATCAGGTATTGGTAACATGCTGGTTTCTTGATGAAGGATGATCCTGGGACGACATTAGGTGACAACCTGTAGCGATACGTAGAGCAGCGTTTTGGCATGTCTGGATCTTATTCCAGTTTGTTTCACAAACGGTTTGTGACCACACCGGTGCTGCGTAGCTGGGAATTGCTCTACCTATCGCTTTGTAGGTGACCAACATAGTTTCCTAGGGAAGGTTTCAAAACATTTACCTCGGCGAAGCTCATCGTGCTACCTCCTCCCACCAACGGAATATCAGGAACGTAATTGCCAAAGCAGCGGCCCGTTTCGTTCCTGCAGAACGTATCCCCAAGGTTCGTCCAAATTTCCCTACAAGTGCCGCAAGGTTAGCCGATGAACGTGATTTGATTGACTCATCAGGCCGTTCTGCCGTTCGGCAGAGTGATCTTCGCCTTAATTGCACTACATCCTGATTCCCCCACAAAAAAGACCTGGGAATTCCTGATTGGCTAACAAGTTATCATGGATAGCTGAGATGGAATGGCTGATCACAGCGATAGGCATGTTGTTACGGGTTACTCGTATATCGGATTCAACTCTGCTACGTTGCGACACGGGGAGAATATCCGAAGGTGGGCCGGCTCAACGGAGACGGGCGTGGGCGCCACACGTTTCTAATACTTATACACCGCGGCCAGAAACGCGAAAATGCCGCCACGGATATACTCCTCGCGACACAACGAATCGATTGCTGTATGATCACACCACGATTCTTAGTGCTGTGAAATTAAATTGCGCGAACACACCAAAACTCCACTTCCTTCACAAATAAAAGATGGTTAATGAAAATGATATACAGGTCTTATATTTTTTTATGATTTCAAATTACATATACATAGGTACCTTTTTTCCACACCCGGTCGGACGTTGGGGGCCCCACTCGTGGAGTTCGACTTCCGATGATTCGGCAGGACGTGGCTCGTAGAGTGGAGGATGTCTTCGAATGGTGTGATCCGTGGAAATTGGGGCTCGCAAGCGCAAGGCGAATATTCGGGAATTCGGGCTCGTAAATGCCAGGCGCCAGGTGGTACGATTCGCAGACTTCGGGCTCTCAAAACGCAGGGCGGTTTCCAATGTTCTCGGCACGATTCGTAAAATTCTCGTTTGAAGACGCAGGACGACTCGAATCTTTAGCGGCCGCAGGACGATCCGTTCCCTTGTCGTTGCTCAGTACCAACCTCCCTCGACCCTGACCAAGAGAAAAAGAGGCCGATTCCCCGTTCGCCGGTTCCCTTTTTGGCTTCGTTCCACGTGTTGTTGCGAACGCGACCACGATCGAGTAGTTCTCTCCTCTACTGTGGTGGCGCTCGTCATCCGCCATTATTGTTGGCGTAAAAAAATATGCGGACCGGGTGGCAATATGAATTCAAATGCAGTGGCAAATACAATACATGGTGTTACAAAACATTTCTTGATATTCAAACAAATTTAATTATTACGATAATTGAGAACAGTGTCGTGGAGATTGGTAACAATGTCCCACAAATCTAGGGCCTTCATTGCTATGTTGCCGAAGATATCCAGTCCCTGTTCGGACATGTAGATATCGACAACGCCGAATTTTCCCTGCGGTTCGATTGTCGCGGAGAAGTAACCAGATATGGGAATAATCCCAAAAGTTGCACTTACGGCCGTTGCGATGAGCGGCAACAGCTTTGGCAATCCAATACTCTTCCAATTCCGTTCCGAAATAATCGTTCCATCTGTGTGAAATTTATTAATTTCTTGAACGGCTGTGTAATAATTCAAACGCGCAGAGTCCGATTTTGATAATTAAAGACTATCGGAAGGCGAAATGGAATGAGCACCTCGATGACTAAGCTTAATGAACATCCCAAATCTGATGGGCTCAAGTGCAAAATTAAAAGACGGGTTCGCAGCCGAATTGTTGCCACTGTGCCATTTTACACTGCGGCCGAAGTTAAGAAAGTAATTGTGAATGTTAAAAATTCCAAGGCCCTCGGACCTGATGGCGATTCGATGACCATGCTAAAACATCTCGACCTTCCAGCTATTAAGTACCTCACAGCCGTCTTTAACTTGTCGATCTCCACGCTTGCCATCCCTGATATCTGGAAAAAAGGACGTACAGTTCCTTGTCTCGACCCCGGAGAAAAGCGCCAAACTCGGTACATCTGTCGTGGATTTTTAATTAACGTAAGATAAATTTATACTTGTTAAAAAATAAAAATCCACTTAGCCATTTTTTTATTATAAAAAAAATCCATCTAGTTTTTTTTTTATTATGATAAAAAAAAATGTAAAAAAAAAATTCAATTCAAAAACTAGATTTCATTTCAATAAGATAAAAAAAATATTCATTCCTTAAAAATTCAATTTTTATTATAAATAATATAATGTTTAAAAATATTTAAATATATAATTAAATATATCTTAATATATAGAGACCAATATTTATAATTAATAAAATAAACCTCTATATAATTGGTGACCCCGAAAGAACTCGAAAGTTTCTATAAAATTGGATTATTTCGAAGAAAACGCATGAACTGGAAAGTTCCTACAATATTGGATTTGGAGATAATTGGATTATTTTAAAGAAAATAACAACATACAACAAATGCAATATTATTCAAGAAAGGAATGAAAGTTAAACACTACTACTAATATACTTGGAGGCTTGGAGCAAGAAGTTACGAAGCAAGAATACTTGGAGGCTTGGAGCAAGAAGTTACGAAACAAGACTTTTAGAACGAATTATTTAAATCAAGAACTCAAAATCATTTTCAAGAAAGAAGATTTCAAGAAAATTTTTTTTTTTTTTAAATTTATTGAAATTGTAACGAAAGTGTAAGGTGAGTGGATTTTTAAATAATTTTTAACAAGTATTGTTGATAGTATCTAAAAAATGCCCGTAACAAGAAGTCAACCCACGACATCTGCCCCGCTCCCGCATGGTTCCTCATCAGATGAGGACAACAATACAGAAATCGAAATTGAAAATAATGACACTCCCGTATTACCAGCTGCAACCAGACAAAATTCAAGTTCCAATCGTATTAAAAAAAATTGTTTGAAAAAATTTCCATTTTGGTCGAAAAATGCAATGGGATGGTTCACTTTATTGGAAAGACAGTTTTCAGCGTTCGGCATATTTAGTGAAATTGAAAAGTTTAATACAGCGTTAAGTATGTTTTCGCCTTTGGATTTAGAAAATATGGATGGAGTTTTTGAGGGACTCCGAGATAATTGTATATATTCAGATTTTAAAAATGCTGTCATTCAGAAATATAGTTTATCGGATTCATCAAGAATTCATAAATTATTAACTGGCTTAGAGTTAGGTGACCGTAAACCAAGCCATTTATTAAGCGAAATGAAAAGTCTAGCTGGACCAAATTTTGATGATAATGTACTTCGTTGTCTCTGGCTGGAAAGACTCCCTACAAATATCAGAACAATAGTTGTAGCAGCAAAAGGCTCATTAGCTGAAATTGCTGAAGTTTCAGATAAGGTTCATGAAGTTGTAACCAGTCCTTCCGTATTTACTGTTTCCGCGAGAAATTCAACTTCACCCTCTAATGAACGAGAGTCTTTCCAACACCAGATCAACACACTATCGGATAAGCTTAATGAAATGATGGCTTTGGTAAATCAGTTCATGGTATCGCAGACCAATGTCTCAGCAAATCATAACCCTCGTAGAACTTCACGTCCAATTTCAAAGTACCGTTCGCGTTCAAAATCAAGAGATAAAATCAACGAGAATGGACTTTGTCGTTATCACGAAAAATTTGGAGATAAAGCTTTTAAGTGTTATACACCATGTAAACACTTCTCAAAAAACTAAATTTGGAGTTGGAATCGACGGTTTCCAATTTCATTAATCCATCAAGCCGTCTCATAGTTGATGATGACAAATCCAAATTAAAGTTCTTGATTGATACTGGGTCTGATTTGTCAATCGTTCCTGTAGATATTGCTGAAAGGAAAAATTTCAACTCTTACTTCGTTTTAAAGGCTGCCAATGATACAAATATTTCAACTTACGGTTATCGCGAACTACAAGTTACTTTAGGACTTCGTCGCGTTTTTACTTGGAAATTTTTGGTCGCGGATATTTCCAAACCTATCATTGGCGCAGATTTTTTAAAACATTTTGGATTGATGGTGGATTTACATAATCGTCGTATTATCGATCTAACAACATCTTGTAAATCTCAACAGGGTAAGTTAATTGAAACTAATATACCCAAATTAGAATTAATTTCTTACCCAAATGTTGACAAACGAGTTGCTTGTCTTTTGGAAAAATATTTCGGGTCAGCGTGTGAACCGGACTTCAAGGCACCAGTTCTTCACTCAGTTAGACACCATATTATAACTAAAGGTCCGCCGATTTCAGCAAAACCTCGTCGTCTTAATGCTGAAAAATTAGATATTGCCAAGAAAGAGTTCAATTACATGATAGAACAAGGTATTTGTCGTCCATCGAAAAGCCCTTGGGCTTCACCTCTACATATGGTAAAGAAAAAAGATGGATCTTGGCGACCTTGTGGTGACTACCGAGCTTTAAACAATATGACTGTGCCTGATTCTTACCCAATACCTCATATTCATGATTTTTCCCAACAATTAAGTGGAAAGAAAATTTTCTCTGTAATTGATTTAGTAAAAGCTTATCATCAAATTCCAGTCAATGAAGATGATATTGAAAAGACAGCCATAACAACACCTTTTGGACTATTCGAATTTCCCAAAATGACTTTTGGTTTTCGAAATGCTGCACAAAGTTTCCAGCGTTTTATCCATTCTGTTTTACGTGATCTGGATTTTGTATTTCCTTATATTGACGATGTACTGATAGCTTCTACAAATATAGAAGAACATTATAAAAATTTAGAGTGTGTCTTTGAACGTTTCAAACAATATGGTTTACTGATTAATATAAACAAATGTAATTTTCTAAAAGAATCTGTATCTTTTCTCGGCCATCAAATTGATGCTAATGGTGTAAAACCGCTTCCTAACAAAGTGGAAGCTATACATAATTTAAAACCTCCTAATTCGGTTTATGAAATGCGTCGATTTCTTGGCATGTTCAATTTTTATCGTCGTTTCATTCCACATGCTGCACAACATTTAGCGCTACTAAACGACTTTTTGCTCGGATCTCATAAAAAGAAAGACAAAAGTCCTATTGATTGGAATGAACGGTCTTTGGCTGCTTTCAATAAAGCTAAACAATTACTCGCTGATGCCTCCCAGCTAGCATTTCCTAGGAACGAATCAAAATTATCCTTATTGGTGGATGCTTCTGATATAGCTGTCGGGGCTGTATTACAGCAGTCTTATGCAGGTGTTAATGAACCTTTAGGATTCTTTTCTCAAAAATTAAGTCCAACGCAACGTAAATATAGCGCGTATGACAGAGAACTTTTGGCGGCTTATTTAGCAGTCAAACATTTCCGATTTATGGTTGAAGGTCGAGAGTTTACTTTGTTTACGGATCACAAACCTCTAATTTTTGCATTTAAGCAAAAATTAGATAAGGCTTCACCGAGACAAGTGCGTCATCTCGATTTTATCGGCCAGTTCACCAGCGACATACGTCACATCAAAGGTGAAGATAATATTGTTGCTGACAATTTGTCAAGAGTCGATGTTATCGAAATTCCTTCTGCGATTAGTATCCATCAAATGACACTTTCACAATCCAGGGATCCAGAACTGGAAAAATTAAAATCATCAAAGACTTTAATTCTTAAACCAGTATGTATCCCTGATTCGGAGGTTCCACTATGGTGTGACACATCTACTAATCCGATCAGAGCTTACGTTCCCTCTGATTTAAGGCGTTTGGTTTTTAACAAAGTACATAATTTTTGTCATCCAGGCCTAAGAGCTACCACAAAACTACTTAAAAGTAAATTTATTTGGCCATCCATCAACAAGGATGCTAAAACCTGGGCGAGGCAGTGCATATCTTGTCAGAAGTCAAAGATTACTCGACATACACAATCACCAGTAGGCTCTTTTCTTCCGAGTAAAGAGAAGTTTAGTACCATTCACTTAGACATTGTGGGACCACTTCCTTTATCTGAAAATTGTCGGTATTGTCTAACAATTATTGACCGATTTACTCGCTGGCCTGAAGCTTTTCCAATACCTGATGCGCGTACTTCCACCATCGCCAATACTTTAGTTAAAGAATTTTTCCCACGTTTCGGTATTCCTCGAACAATTGTTACGGATCAAGGTGCCCAGTTTGAATCTCTATTATTTAAAGAGCTATCGACTTATCTTGGTTTTGAGCGAAAACGCACTACGGCTTACAACCCGAAGGCAAATGGTTTTCTCGAACGTTGGCACCGAGTTTTAAAAGAAAGTCTCATGAGTCGAGGTAACACTCAATGAACCAAAGAACTTCCTTTTATATTATTGGGACTGCGTACCATTATCAGAGAAGATTCCGAATGCACACCAGCTGAGTTGGTTTACGGTCAAAATCTCAGACTCCCTCATGACTTCGTCAATCCATCCGAATCAAAAGAATCAGTAACTGATTATGTCGAATGTTTGCGTCAATTCGTTAAATGCTCCAAATGTGTAGAGCCTAGAATCAATACGAATAAATATGTTTATGTTCCCAATGAGCTTAAATCTTGCACGCACGTTTTTCGTCGCATTGATTCAGTTCGTCCCTCTCTTAAAGCACCATTCGAAGGACCTTTCTTGGTCGTTGATCGAAGTGATAAAGTCTACACAATTTTAGTTGGTGACAAGAAAATCAAAGTCTCCATTGACCGCCTAAAACCAGCGTTTATGGAATCATCATCACCATTTCCAAAACCACGATCAACGGCCAAGAAAGTGTCATTCAATGACAATAAAATCATTCATACATATGCTAATTAATTATTATTATTTCTAAGGAGGGGGGTAATGTCGTGGATTTTTAATTAACGTAAGATAAATTTATACTTGTTAAAAAATAAAAATCCACTTAGCCATTTTTTTATTATAAAAAAAATCAATCTAGTTTTTTTTTATTATGATAAAAAAAAATGTAAAAAAAAAATTCAATTCAAAAACTAGATTTCATTTCAATAAGATAAAAAAAATATTCATTCCTTAAAAATTCAATTTTTATTATAAATAATATAATGTTTAAAAATATTTAAATATATAATTAAATATATCTTAATATATAGAGACCAATATTTATAATTAATAAAATAAACCTCTATACATCCTATATACCGATAACTATGTCACCTGTCAGAAAGACGCTAGAAGCCCTTATCCACACCACTCTTGTAGCTTATGCTATGCTAGAACCCCATCAGCATGGATTCAGAAAGATGCATAGTACGACCACTGCCCTAGACGCGATCACTACACGCGCCAGAGATGGGCTAAATTAACGTTCCATAGAACCATCTTGGTGGCAATTGACCTATCAAATGCGTTTGATAAGATCAATCACTCCATGCTTTTGAAAAACCTCCTAAATATGCATATTCCTGTACAAGAGATTCGTTGGATTGCTAGCTGGATTGCCGACATCCTTCACTGAGTTTCCGGGCAGACGTTTTAAGCTTAGGAAAATCAAAGTGGATGTTCCACAGGGCGGGGTACTTTCTCCCACCCTGTTTAACATCTATATGGCAGGTCTTCCAACACCACCGGAAGGCATTGAAGTGATTTCCTATGCTGACGACTGTACCGCACTCGTCACGGGGGCGGATAGGGATGATATGCGCCTCCTCGTTAATCGCTATCTAGCACGATTACAAGCTTTTTTTCCAGAGTAGAAATTTCACCATCTCTGCGTCTAAATCTTCTGCTACATTTCTTACCACATGGTCGGGGGATTATCGGTGGGAGGTTGATGTATGTATTGACAACAATCCACTTCCTACTGTAGCTAATCCTGAAAATCTCGGGCTTCACCTAGAGATTAGGCTCCCGAAAGCCACCAACCAACTTCGGTCGGGGTTTTGTTCGCGACTCAATTCGTACCTTTCTCGCATAAACCCGGACATTCAAAACATTTGTCCAAACTGCGCTGGCGCTCCTTATGATGTGGGTCATTTGTTTCAATGCCCAACTGCGCCCACTGACGTAACCCACATAGACGAACCATAACTCGAGTCCACCTAGTTGCACGGCGGTTCCACGCCTTTCTGCACCGCTTAAAGAGGAAGAAGGTTCCCATAGACAATTCCAATTATTCTGAAACTTGAAAATAAGTGTCCTACAGAAAAATATTAAACAATCAATCCAATAACGCTTTAAAGAATATTTTTTAAAGAATCCTTCGAATTTAGGTTATGAATTTAACAAATTTCAAAATTTGAATAATAAACAGTTACATATAACCAAAAATCTAATTATCTTTTCGTCCGGGAAACAAGCTCGGGAACCAATAACTGGGCGTACCATTCGGATCGGGCAAATCAACCCATGCCAGACCTTCACCAACAATTTTATCAATCGCCTGTTGCGTGCGAAATTGTGTCCAGCTAAAATGAAAACCACACATAAACGGATATGTAAACGAAAACCACACTATTCTTTTATCATAATCATAAGCATTACCCAAGTTCTTTCATCAGTAGATCAATTGTTACACAGCCTTGTTCTTGATTTGATGCAATTGCCAGAATGGATGATTCGTCACGACTTAATTCACCGGGGATGGATTGTACCATGTATTTGCCTTTGCTTACGGGATAGACTATGAAACTGGAATTAAAAATTGGAAAAAATTGAAAATAGTCGCGCTGGATTCAACGCAGATGATGTTATAAAAAAAAATCTTGATTAAGGGAGTTTTTTTGATACAAGGTGAATATTTTCCGGTTAACTAGAATGAACACATACGGAATTCATTTCTTTTAGGAAGTAAACCGGCTTGAAATATAAATAAAACTGAAATCATTTACCCATTTCCGAATATTTTCAATTTCTTAGTCGCTATTAAAATGTCATCTTCCGTGATTTCCTGATGTATTGCCTTTTTGCCTCGAGATGCTACAAGTCTTCGCCTTAACTCACTGAGCTCCATAAGACCGCCTACAATTCAGAATTATTAGCATGTTAATCATAATAAATTAGAGCAAAAAAAGGATACTTTACCAGTGCTTGCATTCGAAGCCAAACAAACTTCCACCACTTGAACGCCTAGCTCATAATAGAAATCGCCCATGCCGAGAACGCTCCAAAATCCTTTTCCCGATGCAAGTGGATCAACTCCAATGGCTGCACACATCTCTTGAAATTGTCGACGGAATTGAGCGTTCTTGCGAATATCTTGTTTATGCTTAACCGCAAATTCTTCTAATTTTTCGCGAAAAATTTCCATTTGTTTGGTCATTTGAATGAATTGGGAATCTTCTAGCAAACTGCCTTTGTCCTTGTATTTTTGTGATTCCAGTTGTTGTTGCTGGATAGCTCCTAAGCCGGCTCGTCGTCTCATGTTTGGAGTTTAAGTTTAAGCTGGGAAAGCGATACAAAGATGATTAGGCTTGTTCTGCTATCCGTTCTCATAGGGAGAACTTTTGTGTTTCCGATATTTTCCGCTATATGTCCGAATTATGGCGGATGGTCAGATAAGTGTCGCTAGTCTCGATAAGAAGAACAAGAAAATTCTTCTTGTGAGATTTGATAGCGTAATGTTCCTTGAAACGCAGAGTACTGACTAATTCGTCCGTTGGCATACTGAGAAAAATAGTACTGACTACAATGCTGGATGTGTGTACCCACCGTAATTCTTTCTTCTAGCCTGCTGAATTCTCGTCAATGGTACGATATGTGTATTGTATGTATGTAGAGTGGTGAGAGATTGACCATAATCTCCAGGGCGGTGCGGTAGGATGTGAAATGACTCCAGTGACAGCTAGACAGGCCAATTGGAACTTTTCCGCATCGCACTCTATCATGGTCTGACGATTGTCTTATAGATCCACAGGATTATATGATTTTTGAGCCGTCATGCTTTTCCTGTATAACCTTAGCATTAATTCGCATATTACAGCCAGTCACCGGAAATTTTCATAAAAATTGGTTGACTGTACGACCGACAATTTGTATGGTGACTTCAATGACTACAATCTGTCATTCGACCAATAATTGATGTTAGACTACATTGAGTAGATACCCTCTAGAGTAGTTTCTTGTCGATGGTTACCCCGAAATAATTTACGATTAGTCGAGCCGGAACTCAGCCTCGAGTCAATCATAGAACCCTAACGGCAGACTTAGATGTTATGACCATTCTTTCAAGTCTGTCGGGAGGGCTTATTTCTGCACTTATGAATTAGAACAGCTCTGTTTTATGCTCCGCGAGTTCCAGTGCCACTAATTTCAGGTTTTAATATGAAAACTACCGCAAAATGTAGCCGGTAAGCACAAGTGTCATCTAATGCTCCGTAGAGCCCGATGGCTTCGTGTCTCAGCAATTTATTTATAGTTAGCTTGTCCGAGAGAAATGCAAACTTTGAATGTTATTACTTTAGTGTAAAGTTGTATGTTGATTGACCTGAGGCGCCCGCTTCCGAATTAATTAATGTAGGGGCGGCTCATTTCTTAAGATCAAAATCGACCTCCTGGAATGGGAGAGGGGGTGGTTTATGTCGCGGGACTCTTCACTTTCACCTATGATTGAAAATTACATGGGGAGCCAATTTGTGTTCGGGGCACAAATAAAAAATTGAAAACGGATACATATCACGGACATTAAACACATAGGAACCACATACCAGACAAGACATCACGGCATAAAACTTTTCACGAAAACTCCGATTTATTGCTTAATCTTCTGTCCTCCTTTTGGGTTTTTTTCTGCGCAGCTTTTTTTTGATCAGATGTTATCTTGGGCGGCATTGAAAATGGGCCAAATCGGACAAAAGGGTTCCCCTACCCCTCATTCAAATTACCCCTCCTTGATATTTGAATTCGGCCATAACTTTAGACAGCGACCTGAAATTATTGATTGTAATATCCTTGAAATTGATAGAAAGTGGAGTAGGTCCGACTCCCCTTATCCCTACATACGCACGATTAGAACTCGGGCTTGCTTTTTTAAAGTTTACAAATTCAATTCAATTCATTGCACAACATGTGCGTTTGCGGAGAGAGTTTGTTGCTAAGTTTGTTACCAATGTGATTGTGTCTGAACGTGCTCGTCGAAAGTCATATTGTCGGTTTCACGCAAAACCACCTTCACTAGAAGCCGGGAAGCAGCAATACATGCACACAAAACGAGCCTATGAACATGTCGTATATACGTTGCACGATGCACTAACACAAGCACAGCGCATGTAAAAAAAACGTGTCTGCTCTGATAAAAATCGCGAAAACATGTGGAAAATTCACTTTTTGTCGGGATTTTGTTCTTTCACTGCATTCTAGACACTTTAATTCACGACACATTCCACTTTTCGCGACGAAAATCGACCGGGAACCAATACTTTTCGTGTAAAGTTTGTCGCGACCCAACCCGATTTGCCTTTACCGCAATGTAAATTTTCGATCTGAACAGGCCTATGATTTGGCGCTTAAGTATATGAACGTGTTCTGCTTCCGGGCTTTGTATAAAGATGGTTTTGGTTTCACGGCTGCCCCATTTCGGAGCTCACGCATCATACACAAAAGCGTTCAGAAACTCTGTGCCATTCCACATTGGCGGAGCGTAGTAGTTATTTTTTATTCTCCTTTAGCCAAGGCTGTGCTTTGTCCCTGATGTCACCGCTGCTTATGCAGAAGTCCACAGGTGGGACCGCGACCGGTTGGCTAGTCCTCCTTGATGAGGATTGTACTGCTAGTGTGTGTAGATTTTCTAATTATTATATTTTATATTTTTTTCACTTGTTTCATTTTTATATGATTCTCATTTGTTTATTTTTTTTAATGTTGACTGTACCCAGCTATGTGGCTTTGGGTTTTTAGGTTATATTTTATTAAATTCAACTGTTTTCAGTCTTCCATTCGTGGGCGTAGCCAGGATTTCGGTCAGGGGGGGGGGGGGCAAGCCCACAATTTTTTCAAAATCATGATTTTCATAGGAGTTGAAATTTCCGGTCGCAGAAATATTGTTAGCAAATTTGAGAGTAGCCTGGTTTGTGGTTGGATTGATGCATAGGGTCATGGATTCCAGACTCACCGTGAACGAATTAATTTTATGGTGTTTTTCGAACTCACGACCTACGTGACGGACTATGATGTCGCTCAGATTGTAAACAAGTATCCATTTATGGGGATAAATAACATTGCTGGGCATGCTGCTGATCTCAACACCTCAACAAAACAGCAGTTTAGATCTTGGAAATTGGATGTCACTTACACATCTGCGGCCCTAGTTTACTGGTGGACTGCCACGCATGACATTTCTTGTTTTTTTTTTGCTAAGTTTAGAGTAAATTTTTTAAAATGGAGATGAGAATGATTTTCTTCTGCATTCTGATTACATTCAACTGGCCTCCTATATCTGCCTTTTAGAGCGTAGTTTGTCTATTTTCAGTGCATTTTTTGCATCGCGGACTGTATATTCCACTTGCGAAATCAGTTTGTTTCGTCTGTCACTTTCATCTTAGCAAAGTAGCATCGTCAGAATATTTATAAATCCTTTATTGATTGAAATATGGTTAACAGTTTTAATAAGATTTCCTCTAAATTTATCAAAGTATTACCTAACAGTGGCAAAATTTTATTGCTGGTAGTTAACGCACCATGGCCCACAAAGGTTATACGGTACTGAGAAGAAAAAGAAGAACTTGAAAGACACTGAAATATGAGACCCGATCTTTACAAGGTCCTTAACCATGGAAGGTCATGCTTATTTTTAGTACGGAAAGGTCATGCTTCGTCGATTCGACGACGCTCGACTTTGACGCCTCATACAAATCACCTTTCTCAAAATATTTATAAAATTTGACAGATTTTTAATCGTAAGCTTATTTAGAATGGAAAAACATAGATTTTGGAGCCGATTCCGATCTGCCTAAAATGAGGAAGAATTTTGAGCCATTTTCCTGATTTGTCCTATTTTTGTCCTAGTAAATATTTTTTCCATAAGTTTTGAAAAAAGAGGTCCCACATTTCAAAAATAAACATATTTGTTACGAACTAGTTGTATGGACACAGACTTATCGTCGAATCGACAACCAGCCATAAGAAATACTGGAGTTCTAAAAGTTACACAAAGTTCATCCTTCGTCGTTTCGACGACGCCAATTTCCAAAAATCCAACTTACCCTGCTTACTTCGTCTAGCCGCAATGTACTCGGCAAGTACATCGGCACGGTAAGTGCTGTACGAAAACTCAGCTCCAAATATTGAGAATTGTCACGAAAAATGGGATAAATTTGATGATGCGTAGTCGATTCGACAAAGCATATCCTTCCAGGGCTAATAAAGCAAAGCTGTATACCATTTGTCACTCTTTCAGATGAAAATAAGTTGAATTCCACTATCTTCCCGGTTGAAATTGTGTACTCCAGCTCAGAAGCCATGAAATGAAACAGGAAATATGGGACCCACGCAGCCACAGTAGCACACTCACAAGTGAAATGTGTGTGCTGGTACGTTGCCTCCGTCAGTTACGAGAGGCCACTCGCTGTCATCTATTTGCATGCGCCTCCTGACTGCAAACTGTCCGGATCATGGCTTCTCCGGCGGCATTTGGAGTGGTGAAAAAGGCATCTGCTGCGCTAGCAGCAGAAATTTTTTGAAAATGTTGTATAGTGCAGCGATTTTTTTACTACATCGATAAGGATTTTTTACCATCTTCATTTGCCCCCCCTCCCTGGCTACGCCCATGCCTCCATTACGATCGCCCTGAACGAGGGCCAATGCACGTGAAACCACACCACAATCACTCCACTGTGTTGCCACTTTGGCCACAAATCCTCAGCACGGCATTTGCGCTTAATGTGCACGAACAATCGAAGGTTATTGCGCAGCAATTCCAGAACACGAACTCAACACGTCCATTCTGGACGGAAGCTAACGGAAGACTCCAATTAACTCGTACTCGTACTAAATCACTGGAGCGTAGCAGTTATACATGTGTATGCCGTTGATCTGCCCTATGCCCCACTAGGGGTTAAAAGGAATCAGAGATGCCGTTTATCTTCGCCGTAACCACTCTATTTAACTCTCCCGATATACCTTGCTGGAACGCTCTGTGCTCTGGTAGCTCATGGGAGTGTGAATAAAGTCCTTTCAGTGGTGGCACTATCTATTTCGCCTGAGGAGATTAGGCTCAGACTCTATTCACACTCAGATTCGAGATAGACCGATCCACTTCCACAGTGTGAATCGTTGCAATGCTCAATGCACGGCTCTGCATGTTCAATCATCGAAAGGATCATTCTTGTTTCCCTGAACGTCTCTCTCAAGATATCGGGGTCCACGTCTGAAACTACGTGGGGGAGGAATTCGGTCCATGAGACGATTATCGGGATGGTACTTTCAGTAGCAACCGACAAGATACTTTTTTGACATTTGAAGATTGTGATCGCCCATTGGCAGAAACTGGGTCTCCGGCTAAAAATGGTCCTGGCCTGACAGCAAGAGACATTCTGTAGCGATGGGCAAAGCAACATTCTGACATACTTGAATTTTGTTCCAGTTGGTATCGCAAACCGCAGTGCATTAAATTGGAGCAGAATAATCAGGCGCTGCACGACCCAATCCTCTGTCTTCTTTTTTGAGGACTGCACTTTCTTCCTTTTTGAGGTCAGAAGAGATGCAGCACCGGCATTCTTGGAGCTGTTGGCGAAGTCTGAGCTTCCCTGTGTTTCGGGTTTTTTTTACTGTACATACACTCCCAATCAAGAGGATAGTTTCACTTGAAAAATGGCTGCATCTCCGTAACCCGCAGGGGGTCTAGGTCCTTGTGACACCAGTCAAAAAGGCTGTGTAGTGGGACAGAGATCTTTGGTGAGTTGCGACACCACGTACCTAGCAGCGCAGGGAGGCCACTGGTATGGTTGATACGCCATGGCGTGGATCTGTACAAAAACCATTCGGGCGATAACGTTCCCGAGCTACCTAGTTATGTACGGGTAGCTCTTGGCATGACCGACCTCCTCCCATGACTTACGGGAGGGAAGTCATTAAAGGCCGAGCACGATAAACGGTGTTCACCATACGGTTAATCGTGTGAGCTTCGGAGCTGGCGGCTTCGCATAACCCGAGCCTCAAGGGGCTAGTTAGGGAGAACGGCCTTGGTGGAATATGCCTACGCGCCTATATAACTAGTTTGTGGATTGATGACCACACGGCCCGAATCGCATTGCTGACTAGTAGACTGAAGGCGAAGGGCCGCCTGGGTGTGAAAAGCAGCGCTATGAGTCTGCTTTAAGCAGACGATTAGTCACAGGTCCAACAAACCTGGGATGTGCACATCTGAATTTAACGTTAGGCCTAACCATTAGGGGACCGAAGGAGGATCACACCTGCTAAAGAGAAGTCTTTAGCAAATAGTGTACCTCGGGGATGGGCGTGCCCAGGGGACCATGGTCCTTACCCATCAAGGTGTTGGCCTCGAGGTGGCTGTAGCATGTTACCCGAGACATCGAGCTAGTGATGCAGCCCCGGGGTTCTGAAGGTGAGTGCATTCACTGGATGAAGAAATCCCCTGCTGACAATAAGACCTTGTCAGTAAAACACCGAAGGTCCAAATCGCCCGAAGGACCGGGAGATAAGGCTAGGTGATCCCCTGATGGTATACCCGTAGATGGTATCTTGGTATCTATGTCTGAGAGATAATCATCTCGTGTGACCTTGTTCTCAATTCCTTAAATTCAGCGTTTTCCTTCTTCTCCCGTTTTGGTTAGACCCTTGTCCACGGGTTCTCATTAGGTTGTGGATTTTGCAACGCCCGTTCTTAAATATCCTCTGCCTTCTTTTTTGGGGACTGCGCTTTCTTCCTTTCTAAAGAGATGCAGTCTCCTCTACGCCCTGCCTACACTTTAGCCGGTCGGGAGCACCGGCATTTTTGGAGCTCTTGGCGAAGTCTAAGATTCCCTGTGTTTCGGGAATTTTTTTTTACTGTATACAGTAGATATCGTTTATAACGACATCGAAGGGACCGACTATTTTATGTCGTTATAGCCGATCGTCGTTATATCCGCTCATATCGTTTATAACGACCACCGTCGTTATACGATCATATTGTTTATAGCGTCCTGTCGTCGTAATAAGCGTTAATAGCAATGTAAAGTCAAAACCCGTTTTAGAACACGAACTAACCGTGGTCCACTTTTGAAATGTATACGTTTGCCGAAAAGGGTATACGTCCTTGTGTGACACACAAATGAACGGAATACATAGCTGCTTCTGCATTTTGTTTAAATTATTTTTCGGAAATAAGAAATACAGGAGAACATTACCAATAGGGGCATAAATGGAAAAGTTAACAAATTGCCAAATCGTGGTTTTGTAGTCTTTTTTTTCCCAATCCAAATGCGAGGACTTTTCTTAGACGAATTGTTAATCTGTTAAGCAAATCAACAAATTCTCAAATAGCATTTGATTTTCTCGTCGATAAAACCTGAAGGTGAACCTGTTTTGTTGTGGTCTCTACAGGGTTGTTGTAAAAATTAAACAAATTCAAGTTTCAGGGGGTTTTTTTAAGCGTGCCAAAGAATTTTGCACTTTTTCATCATTCATCATTGATATCATAGCTGTCGACGCGTACGGTCACAATCTCGTCTAGCATCACTTTTGCTATCGCGTTGTCTTTGAATTATTTTGTTTCGCTGTGCCCTATTGGATGTGAAAGTTATCGTAATTATTTAATAATAACCGGAATTCTACATAATCAATCACCAATTTATCAATTTATGTTGAATAATTTAATCCCGAATCAGTTCTAACGCGTGTCAGTATAGTGCAAGTAGTTACAACTTTACCGTTGCATTACTTGAATGTCACCTTGTCGCACACTGATAGTGATTGTGTTTGTCATAACGGATGGAAATTTATCTACGTCTATTGATTCTTGGTGAGCACGTTCCAATCATTATATTTGGCACCCCTAGTCTTTATGGCATACAGACAAATTATCAAAGATCGCTGAAAGTCTATAGAAGCGTGTAATAACTCTTATCCGGCATAGTAGGCATAACACTACTGTCGGCAGGGTTTTTTTTTTTTTTTTCCATGCGCCTTCAATCTGATTTTCTTTTTTCGCGTACAGCTTTCTTCGGTTCATGAAAAATGGATAAATTTACTTTTTCTTTTTGCAATATCCGGGGCATCAACTCGAACCAATTTTCGGTATACTGCCATCTTATGTCCTGTAAACCATCTGTTTTTGCATTAAGTGAAACGAAGGTCGGTTCAGATTTTGATCCCGTATGTTTTCATGTCGATGGATATCGGTTCTTACCTTACTTTTCCCTGCAAAGAGGAATAGCTTTGTATATTAGAAATGATGTATCCTTTTCATTACTTCCTCAACATTTTTCATCATCTAATCCCGAATTTAACTATGCGTGGATTCGACTCAATGTGAATAGGCACATCATTTTCGTATGCTTTGTGTACCGAAGCCCAAATATATCGGACCTGGCAACTGAGCGAGTGCTTGTTGACCTGTCGTCTAATATAAATGAATTATTAGCTACTCATCCTACATCTGAAATTGCTCTCGCAGGCGATTTCAACGTGCACAATGTTCAGTGGCTTAGGTACTCTTCCAGAACTGATTCTATTGGTAGAGATTTGGAACTTTTTTGTGAGTCTTTCAACCTTCACCAATTAGTCGACTCTCCATCTCGTATACCAGATATTTTTGGCCAAAATGCAAACCTCCTCGATCTCTTTATCACTTCTCACCCGAATAAATACTCGGTCTCTCTCTCGGCTCCTCTGGGTAGCTCAGATCACCTCGTAATATCTTTGAACTTTCCTACCAGCTCTCTGATTTCTAGCGACGTGCCGTCACCTAAAAGATTATTGTGGCATTATGGTAAGGCTGACTGGAGCTTGTTTAATGATTTTATACGTAACTTGGACTGGTCTTATTGTTTTCGCTCCAAGAATGTGGATTTTATTTCGGATACCATCACCAACATCCTTTGGTACGGTATGTTCTCCTTTATACCTCATAGTTTTAAAAGTCCTAAACCTAAGAACACATCCTGGTTTAATAGTGAGTGTAGGAGAGCTATACAACATAAGGAGAAAGCTTTCAAAACATACAAGCTCAACCGTACTCTAGAATCATATCGCATTTACCAATCAGCCCGTAATAACTGTAAGTCTGTCATCAATAAATCTAAATATATGTTCGATCGCGATATCAGACAAAAAGTATTTATCCAAAAGAAGGGAGGTAAAGGTTTTTGGTCTCTAGTTAAAGAGGTGAAAAGTTATTTTTCGTCAACATCGATTCCACCTTTAATTCGTGGTAATATAACCTATAACAACTCGTTTGAAAAGGCAAATATTTTTGCTGAATTGTTTGCTAATAATTCCAGTTTACCAGGAACTCAGCAAAGTCCTCCCACTATCCCTTGTTACACCTGTCGACAGCGTCCATTACATTTCCGTACTAGAGAAGTGTTTAAAGCATTGGTCGGGCTTGACACTACGAAATCCGCTGGACCTGATGGCATTTCACCTACTGTTCTTAAGAACTGCGCGTCTTCTCTTGCGAAGCCCTTGCGGAAATTATTCCATTTATCTTATTCTTCGGGCATCTATCCATCTGCTTGGAAGTTGGCGCATGTTCAACCTATCATCAAGAAAGGTGATCCGTGCGACCCTCATAACTATAGGCCAATTGCATTAACATCTATTTTATCAAAAGTTTTCGAAACACTGGTTAATGTCCAACTTATTAACTACCTCGATTATTATAATATCCTAGATGACAAACAATATGGATTTCGCGCTGCACGTTCCACCGGAGATCTGATGACATATCTAACCGAAAGGTGGAATCGCTGTCTTCATAACTTTGGTGAAGCCAAAATTGTGGCGTTAGATATTTCAAAGGCTTTCGATAGAGTATGGCACTCAGCCCTTTTCTCAAAACTTAACGCATTTGGTATTGACAGTAACTTAATTAAGTGGATTGAGAGTTTTCTTTTCGACCGCTCAATTGTCGTTATTCTAGATGGTGTTAAATCTTCTTGCCATAAGATCAATGCGGGCGTCCCCCAGGGAACAGTTCTGTCACCTACGTTGTTTCTTTTGTTTATCAACGATCTTTTACAGATTACCAACAACCCAATTCACAGTTTTGCTGATGACAGCACGCTTGACTTCACGTACTCTTTTGAGTCGGCTTTGGCGTCTCGTGGAAATGCTACTTCCATCAGTAGGAACCAAATGTTTTTATCTTTAAATGATGACATTTCTAAGATCATCAATTGGGGTAATCGTAATAGAGTAGTTTTTAATGCTGTAAAAACGCAATGCTGTCTAATTTCTAATAAATTGGACATTCCACCAACATCCCATTCTATATTGATTGATGGTGTATCAGTCCCCGATTCGCCTTCACTTGATATTCTGGGTATCAGCATATCAAGTAAACTGAAATGGACCGACCATATCTTCGCCATTGCCAAAAATGCCATGCAGTATCTAGGATTTCTGAATCGATGCGTTAAATATTTTTCACCTCTTGACTTATCTCATATTTACAAGAGCCATATAAGGCCTAGACTGGAATATAACTCCCATGTTTGGGCTGGGGCAGGTCGCACTGCATTGTCTATGTTGGACAAAGTTCAACGTAGAGCCTTTGAACTCATAGGTGACAGCTCAATAACGGCTAATATTGATTCTCTCGAACATAGACGAAATATTGGCTCCCTGTCACTCCTTTATCGTTATTATTATAACCGTTGCTCTAACGAGATTCATAGTCTGATACCTGAACTTGCTCAACCTATTCGCAATACTCGGCAAACTGTGGTCTCAACCTGCCGCACTGTAAAATTTTATGAGTCGTTTTTAACACGAACAATACGTATGTGGAACTCTTTGCCTGCATCTGTTTTTCCTAATACCTATGAACCCTTGAAATTCAAACAAAATATTCACAACCTGCGTATCACCCAAAACTCCCATATTCCCCTACCTTAAATTCCTTCCTTAGCTAAAGTTGTGCTATTGCACCAAAGGGTTGTCCCCTATAACTTTGGTATTATATAAAAAAAAATTAAACTTTTGGAGTCATTTTCGGCAAATTCAGTCCACTTTTCACAGCACATAAACTTAAATTCTTCGGTTGACTCCTTAATTTTTCTCAACGTGCGTAGTTTATTTTTATAAATGCTTGATTTCAAGGGCTTAAAAGAATAAAGTCAGAGCTGGTAAATCAGGAAACTGACTGGGACGTCGTCGAATCTTGTATCGCGATATGTCCCTGTCACAAAGCAAATTGCAGACTAAACTAATTTTGAGGCGCTTATAATATAGAATAATAACTGCTCCCCTATCTGGGACGTTCGTTGGTACCGAATTGTTGTGGATCCATTACATAAAGTTTAGGGCAGATTCCGAAAACGATGTTTAGTGGTGAAAACTATTTTTTGGCGTGCAATTTTTCACAGGGGAGTTGTCTCAAATCCTCTGTGTTGATTGTTTTATTGCAAAGAAAATTTCGTAACATGAATTTACTATTTCTTACGACGTTTTAAAAACCTTCAGGTTGAGTGCGACTGCGATGCGATGTCGTATCATTTTATAACTTTTTTTACATATGAGTGAACTTCCGCACATGATTTAATTTCCAGCTGGGACTTGATCTTTGCATGCCGGAAAAGCAATCATTTCATATACAATAAATGACTTGTGTTGAGAGTTTTTTGTTATATCCGTTCATTTTGCCTCTCGAGTCGGAAAAAATCAGTCGTTATAACCGATCGGTCGTTATAGCGATGGTCGCTATATTCATCAAAAATTGTACCACACGAGCCTCTTAGGTCTCGGGACTTGTTATTTCCGCCTTTATAGCCGATGCGTCGTTATAACCGATGTCGTTATAAACGATATCCACTGTATTTGCTCTTTGGTTCCGTTGTGCATGACGAGAGCATTTCTCAGCCTTCCCTTCCCTGCGCAATTTATATTGGGTATCGACTCCACGAATTCCATTACAAATAATATATTAATGTAATGGAATTCGTGAAGTTGAGGCCCAATATAAATTGCGCAGTAAAGGGGAAGCTCAGCTCTCAATCATCTCGTTGTGTTCGTGATATAAGGACGGCCATGAAAAGATCTAGAGCACTAAGATTTTCTGAAGAATAAGCTACACTCTACGTTTAGGGTTCTCAGAAGAAAGAGGATAATTTAGGGATCCCATGGCTACAATAAGGCAAGTTGTCTTTCGCCTCCATTGGGAGACATTCAGAACGTTGCGGATTAAGAAATGTAGCTGTTTTTGACTGACTTCATTTCACAATGTACTTATTAACTTACTTAGATTGTTTCCGCCTTATGTTAAAGATAAATTTGATCACCAGTACGAAATCTCTTCAATTAAACACAAAACAAACTGGACGACCACTGGACAGCCGTCAACACCAATCCAAAAAAAACACCGTGACAAACCAAAACAAACGTCCGAAGTGTAGCCGAAGCACCCTATGTCAATTCCAAATCATATGATTTAATTGATTCAATCAAATTGAATGAACGCAAAAGCATTCAACTTCATTTAAGTCCTCTTCTCTGGAAAAGCCTATGCTTGAGCGTCACAATTTCGTCAAGTTGTCGTCTTGAACATACCAAGAAGCGCGGAGAACGGAAGAATGCCGACGAAATGGTATTCGCTTCGTTTTGTGAATTAAAATTTACTAGGATTGTGCAGAATAAACTAATTTAGTTCGGGTTATGTGCATTGATTTGGTTCTCCCTTTGATCGATTATTATATTTCAGTGATTGTGCAAAAACTTTGCGCGTGCTCGCACTCATTTTGCCGGGCGTTGTTTGTGACATTTGCAAACATCACATTCCGTGACGGACGCGTTCCCGCCAAAAGTGTCCGGGTGCACTGCAAATTGACTGCTGTGCAATCCGTGATTGCGAAAATCAAAAATTGAAAAATTGGTGGTGTGTATTGAGGTGAATAGAAAACAGAATAAGCATGAGAAAATCTCCCAGAGAAAGACAAGCTAAACGCAAAATGGACAAAGGTAAGTTGAGGCGGAAGCAGTGATGCAACAGTGGTTTCTAAGTTTCCTTTTGTTTCTTAGAAATTGTTACGCCCGAAACGCCACTCTTGCATGATAAGGAGCCGAAAACGAAAGACCAACTCTCAAAAAGCTTTACAGTCAAGCAAAAAGTGCTAAGGGCGAAACGAAGGAGCCTGCCTACCGATCTGGAGGCCTTCGCCACTCCAAAACGAAGTAAGTCGTGAATTTTGTCCGAGCAGTTTATGTCGTGTCATTCGGAGGTTTGTTTGTAAATTGTATTTTGATTTTCTTTTTGCCATTAGGTCGCCGAAAAACCCCACTCGAGCGTCAATTAGAGTCATCGCTGAGTCCTGAATATATTGGATTTGGTGAGGTGAGCGGTAAGCGTAGTCGATACGGTAGGGCTCAGAAAAATAAGGAAGATGATGACTTTTTGCCCACACAAATTGCCTGCTACGTTCGCCGAACGCCGTCTAAGGTGAAGTACACGTCGCCCCAAAGAAAGGCCCCAACTGAGTCGCCGTCAAACTACCAGAGTCCCATCGATAAGCTCATCCAAAAGAACAGAATGCTGGTGGAGAACAACAATGTCAGCACCCCAGTGCTGGAGGAGTCGTCCGTATGTTCAGAGTCTGCAGTAACACCAGCTGAGACACATTCTCCTCAAGTGTTGGAAACTCCCACCGCAAATGACAAAATCGTTCCAACCCCTGACAGTTTACCACCTAGCACCAGCAGCGGTAGTCCCTCCACATCAACCAACAGTTCATCTACAGTAATCGCCGGCGGAACGCCCACTGCTTCCAGCATTGAACCAACTGAACCTCAACCCTTCGCCGTAGCCGTTTCCGATTCTAGTGAATTCAGCAATTTGTGCTTAAAATCTCCATCCACACACTCAACCGACAGTGCAAAAGGATCGTCTATTGATTTGGAAATTGACTTTCTCGTGAAACCGGGCGATTTGTTTTGGGCGCGTATTGCATCGTATCCGTACTGGCCGTGTATCGTGTGGCCCGATCCGGACGGGCGAACGCTGGATGTTCACAACAATAAGGTGGATCAGAACAGTTTCAAGATTCATGTGCGTTTTTTCGGTGACAATGGACGACGTAATTGGGTGCACAAGTCCAACATGTTACCGTATGCCGGCCGTGAGGATTTCGAAAGACGCCGCGCCAGTGAATCTCGTCGCAGCAAAAACAAAAACAAAAAAAGAAATTCTCTTGACCGGGCATTTGAGGTTGTTGGCAAGCAGAAGGAGACATGGGAGAAGGCGATTGAGGAGGCGGAAGAAGTGAACGGGTGTGAATTTGAGATGCGACTGAAGAAGTTTGAGGAAATTTTGGAAAAGACGCGGTAAGTACTGATTCTGATTTTTTTCCGTCAGGCACAGATGTTTGCCTATACACTATATACAGAGTCTGGGCCACGCCAGGATCATGTTTTTTTGTGAAAATTGTCGGTGATCCAGGCCATTCTTTCCTGATCTTGTTCTTTCCGGTAATTCTTACTCTGTACTGTTATTGTAGTAGAGAAGGTGGTTTGGCAGATATTAGTAGTAACGAGTGTTGAACGTAGTTGAGTTGTAATGTAACTCTGACGTTGAAGATCGTGAGATAGCATCGGGTATAAGGATCTCGATTGGCGTGCTAAGGCATTTCGTCGTTAAGGGCTGAATTAAGACCGAGAGTGAAATTCTTCCCGCTGCGATTTTATCAACAAAAATGCATACTTACTGTCGTGGAATATGTCACAAACGGTGGGAAATTCATCCGAGACCGGTTCCATAATTCTCCTCGGCCATTTTATGTATTATTTTTCGAGTCCCCGGCCATTTGACATTTCACGATGAAATAACCGGGGAATCTGAAAAAATACATAAAATGGCCGAGAAAAATTATGGAACTGTTTTCGGATTGTAACTTATAGAATTCCCCGGCATTCCCCACATATTCCACGACAGTAAGAATACATTTTCATTGAAAACGCTACGCAGGCTTTATTAACCCTCATCCAGCGGCAGATTTTTACAACGCTTGCCGGCGGCAAAGGTACACCTGTACCTTAGTACATTTTGTATGAAAATCTTCACTATTTGTATCAATTTTGACCGTAAAACCGTTATATTATGTTGACTAGTCACAAATTAGTAACTGTTTTTGCCGAAGTGAATGTTTTAAGAAGTTGGGTTTATGTGGATTTAATTTTTGGAGTGGGTAAATTTAAGAAATAGGCAAAATTTTAAAAAGAAAATTGAAAAAATGGGTTGCTTGGAATTTTAATTTGACGAAATCTAAAATTGATTTACAAATGAAAAGTAGAAAACGGTTCAAATTAAGTCATTAATGATTTTAGAAGAATCTGGTATGTTTGATTTGCGAATTGTGGAGTCTTAGGTTAAAATTTACCCCCCTGCCCCCACTATATTACTCTGTTACTAGAACCCGATATTGCTAACGAAAAAAACGTCAATAATTATCACATTCTCGTTATTTTCCATAAAACAACAATATTTGAAGCAATAAATATATTGGAGAAATGAGTAAATGTGTTATTATACAAAAGAAAGGTCCTGTCAAGCAACAAGCAAGTAGAATCGGCTAGTATAATTTCCAGTCTCTAATCTTTGTAAATCTAAACTCAGGCCAATTCCTATAGTAGAAAAATATCTAAAATTTTAATTGTGATTGTTGTTGATTAATTGTGTCTAATATATTTGCTCGTATATGTAATTAAATCCAAGGATCGATTGAAAAATTAAAACAGGAAACCGAAGACATGTGGCATATTCTATAGCAGTTATCGTCATCTATATATGGTACCGACGTACAATTCAACCGAGTTTATATACCACCCAAACATCCATTTAGAAATTTGGTTGGATGCATCTGCTGGTTTTCAGCTGAAACTTCAAAAGGAACTCGGGTGGAGGTCCCGAATTACACAAATAATAAATATTAGGTGATGGAATACAAATTATGGGAATCTGTGGTAAAAAAAATCAACCGCTAAAATCCAAAATTTTAGCATTTATTACAAACCTAATTTTCACTAGATGTTATGGGGGAAAGAAGGCGTAATACATTGTATTGGTTGGCCCAAGCCATTACTTCAAAATGTTTGCTATGCCAGTAAAAGTCTTCAGATTAATGTCAAATAACCAAAAACCGCTGTATGAGTTAGATTAGTCCTTCTAGATCGATATCTCCAAGGATAATAATAAAATTCGTAAATCAAATACTTCTGTACATCACTCGATTCTCAACTTATTGATGCTATAATAAATCTCTCTAAGCATGAGCATTCGCCAAAAATATTTTATTTTCGTTTTTTGTAAATTTTCTTTTATACAAAATATATGAAGGTACAAATGTACCTTTGCCGCCGTTAAAGGGTGTAAGATTAATTTTGCTCCCTAACTTGGGGATGGGTGGTCACACATTTCTGAAATTTGGAATACATATTTTGAACTAAAATCGTAGAGATGTCAGAAAATTTCAGCCCGATCGGACCCATAGCAAAAAAGTTACGGTGTTTTAAAAACGAAAAAGGTACACCTGTACCTATCCCGCTGGATGAGGGTTAACACGCTCTTCTGTGTTTAACTTCCAGCTAAGCTTTGGGTATAAAACTCCCAGATAATTTGAACTGGATGATAGTGTAAGTTGTTGTCCATCAAACAGCTTCAGTTTTGTCTTGCCTGGGTTTACGCAGAGGCCACAGCTTCTGGTGCAGTTCCTGACCAACTCGAGGTCTCTTCCCATGATTTGACTGATCACGGAGAGGCACATTCCTCATACTACTATCGCTACATCATCCGCATATGCGACCATCTTTATACCCTCCTAATCAAGTTAAGATTTTGTTGATTGCTGTAAGCTGCAGTAACGGAGAGATAACCCCACCCTGAGGTGTGCCTCTGCAAACAAATTTAGTCTGCTGGCTGTTTCCCAAGTTCGCATGGATTACTCTAGTCCATCTGCATGGACGAAATGTGAGTCAAGCAGTGAAGCCGAACGGGTTCAACTTCGCGAATATTATATGCAATGCCGGAAGAAAGTAAAGCGATTGGTAGCCCAAGCAAAGGCGAAGGCAGCTGACAAATTCTACCAAGAATTAGAAACTCAGACTGCGACCGAAGGACCGTCTTTGCGCGAGAGACCTAAGCACGACGCCGGGATATTTAGGGTCGCAGCCCAAAGGAGAAGGAACGCTCGGGAAATACAGGCGCCAAAGTACGTGGATGACTCGCAAGGAATGTTGCTGATTGACGATACGGCAATTTTTAGCAGGATGCGAGAGTATTTTGACGAACTTCTAAATGAAGAATTTCCTCGAGCAGCTTTTCAAGATGTTGAGCCGAATATCACAAATATTGAAGATATCTCAGAGGAAGAGGTGATGGAGGCAATGCATCAGATGAAACGCGGAAAGGCAGTCGGACCGGACAAAATCCCCGCGGAATTTTGGTTGAAAATGGAAAATGTCGGGCTTAGTTGGCTCACAGTTCTCTTCAACAAAACCAAAGGTGGGCAACCGATGCCTGATGCTTTCAGGGAAAGTTTTCTTCTTCCTTTCTATAAGAACAAGGGAGACTCACGCAAACTCAACAACTATAGGGCTATAAAGTTAACACCTCATACACTGAAGATCTACGAGCGAGTTGTCTGCAACCGATTGAGAAAGATTGTGCGGTTGAATGACAATCAATGCGGCTTTGTTGAAGGTCGATCTACAGTCGATGCGATTCAGTGCATTCGTATTGCGATGGAAAAGTATAGAGCAGCACGAAAGGACTTGCACTTTGTGTTCATCTATTTGGAAAAGGCATTGGATAGAGTACCTCGTGATCTGATATGGTTAGCCTTGAGAGCACTTAATGTCCCTGAGGCATACGTCAGGATGATACGAGACATGTATGATTGAGCTACGACTAAGGTTAGATGCACAGTCGGTGAATCAGAAGAATTTCCGGTGCATGTCGGATTACACCAGGGCAGTGTATTGAGTCCGTTGCTCTTCAACATCATCATGTGCTACTTATTAACACGTATATCCGACGGCCTAGAAATATCTCTTCTTTTTGCCGATGATATAGTCCTCAGTAGCCCAAACATCGTTGCCTTGCAAGCTGCACTTACAAAATTGTGTGACATTCTGGAGGAGCATGGACTGAGGGTAAGTATAACAAAGACTGAGTTCTTATGCTGCCCATTCTCAGACCCAGATGCACCGATACCAGAAATGTACGTCAAAGGAGAGCAGCTTAAGTCTTGTACCAAGTTCAAGTACCTTGGCTCGATGGTGAACAACGGAGCTACATGCGATGATGACATCAAACATCGCACACAGGTTGGGTCGATGACGTGGCGAGAAAACTCTGGAGTTTTCTGCGATAAGAAAATGTCACTGAAGCTAAAGGGCAAGTTGTACAAAACGGTTGTACGTCCCGCACTCATGTATGGATCAGAATGCTGGACCATGTATGAAGGTTACGCGAAACAAATGACAGCGACTGAAATGAAAATGTTACGCATGTCAGTTGGTGTAACGAAAAGTGACCACATCAAGAGCAGCTACATCCGAGGCAGCTTGTCCATAGACCAACCAATCACCGAAAAGCTCGAAGACCGACGAATGGATTGGTATTGCCATGTTCAAAGGCGTCCGCCTGAGAACCCCGCAAAGAGAGCGATATCAATGGAAGTTCCACTTGATGGACCCAAGGCCAGAGGCAGACCGAAGAACACCTGGATGTGTCAAATGAAAAAGCAACAACAACACATTGGTCTCGGCGATGAAACGATCCAAGATAATATGCTGAGATATTACCGCCAAAACGGACGATGTGCCTACACCGCAGGTCGAGCAACGCGAAACCATGGAGCGGTATAAAGAACGAGGCAAGGAAGAAGAAGACTCTAGTCCATCTGCCGAGCTCGTCTCAACTTCTGACTCCGTGAGGGCATCGTGAATAGATTCTATACGGACATTGTTGAAAGGTCTCTCTATGTCGCGGAAACCGGCTAACGTGTATTGTTTGTATTGAAGATGTGATGCTACGCACCACCTCGTGGAGGGTCGTTTGTGTAGATCTACTCCTGACGTAAGCGTGCCGCGACCTAGAGAATACTGAGTTTTCCCGCCTTTGCAGGATATGGAGATAAAAGGCCTGAAATCATTCGCGTTTTCATGTCCTCGTTTACCTGCCTTCGGTATGAAAACGACGCGAACTCGACGCCACGAATGGGGAACGCAGCTGAGATAACTCCTGAAGAGTGATAGAAGCATTGGAACTACAAGATCCTGCATCATGAGCGGTAGTATGCCGTCTGCCCCATGAGATTTAAAAGGGGAGAAGCTATTAATAGCTCAGGAGACCTTCTCCTGCGTAATGAAAGTGTCTACAAACTCCCTCAGTCTAATGTCAGCAGTATGCAGTGTAAGCAGTGTCGGTCTGGGCGTGCTAACGCTTTTGCACCCAGGGAAATGCGTAATAAAAAGAAGATGGAGGGAATCAACCGTAGATTCCGCCCAGGCTCCATTCTCCCTTTTTATTAATGACGGACATGAATGTGCTTTTGACAGAACTTTACTTATCCTTGCTGAGGTCTTGACGTGATCCAAGGATTGAAAGAACTCGTAACAGGCTTGGGCGAGGTAGACGGATAAGATAAACAGCTCACCTATCCCTGGAACCTCCATTCTATCGGTGGTAAGATCCGATGAGCAAAATTGCGTGCAGAGGAAGGCAATAATGCATTTTTTACTAAAATACAAGTCCCTGGTTTACATTGGTTCAGGTTGTTACTATTGTAGAGGAGAACGTATTGCTTGTTCACAAGCCCTTGATGGATTCATCACGAACCCAGGGCTCCTGAACAAGTCCTATGTTGGTGTCTTCCTCATTTAAGACGACAAGTATATTTTCCGAGGCAAGCTTAGAGTGATGTAGATTGATCTGCACTATCTTCATGTTGCCTCCGCTGCACCAATGCATATGTCTTCCAGTAATTCGTTGACTCTGTCCACCGGATCCTGCCCGTCCTCCGAATGCGACCGGAAAACCGTCAACTTGGCATTACTCTTGTCAAAACGTAGTGTATCCTCCTTAAAAGCCGGCAGACACTCATCGGTAATAAGGAGCATATAAGACTGGCTTTGTCCTTGCGGTTCTTCGGCTTTAAGCATTACCCAGTCGTCAATTGGGAGCTTTGGGTTTTGTAAACGTATGGCTAGAAGGAGCTTCGGCCCCTCGATTGGCATGATGGGCAACCGAATGCGAGCTTAGGGCCTATTAGGAATATAATTGGTGGAGATTAGTTCTATCTTCCAACCCTCCCATATGTCGCTAATCTTAGCGACACACACACACCAATGAACCCATCCTCACACGTGATCGCTCTGTAGCCTATGATCATCACTGATGAGTCGAAGCAGAGGTGGAGCGCCTGTCCACTAACCTGTAGGTGATCCCTGGCCAGTTGTCCAGAGATAGAAATTGTGCTTTGCCCTCCTGGAGTGAATCACAGGTACTTAGTCTTAGCAGCATAAATTTTCAATGTAGAACTTTGACTTTTACAGTGCAAAGCATCCATCATTTGAGCCAGATGATTTGATTTGTTTGAGAGAAGGCAAATATCGGCGTAGTCTAGGTGTTGAAGGTAATCAAATAATTTCCATCTGATACCCTTTCTTTTATGGTCGCGTAGAGCGTCGCATCTTTGATGATGTCTAATTCCGTTATTTACCTCAAAAGGACGGCAATTTGCCCTTGTGCAAGACGTGACATTGGTCTGCGTTATAGCACGTTTTTATGATGGGAATAAATTTTTCTGGTATGCCTCTCCTACGTAATGCTGTCCAGATATAAACGCTATCAAACGCCTTCTCGAAGCCAATGAACATGAAAAAAATGTAACGGGGATTGGGGATTGTTTAATTATAATTCGAAGGATGTTGATGTGGTGGCTACATTTAAAAAGCCTTTCAAAAGCCAGCTTGTTGTTAGCCGTACTGCAGGGAGGAGACATATTGCACGCCAATTATTACAATCCTTGAGATTTCCTTTCTTAGGGATTCTATTGATAACGCCCTCCTTCCATTCTTGAGGGAGAGTCCCGTTTGTCCCAACACTCTTGGATCAGGGGAGGGAGACTATGCGCTGTAGCGTGGATATCCGCTTTCAAAAGTTCCATAGGGATACCATCTGATTAAAGGTCCTTGGTTATTTCCAACTTGGTTAGTACACCGGTATTATATCTGCCCACTTATGGAAGTCTTACTATTTCCGGTTGAGGTGGGCTTGAAGTTGTTGAGGACCTACATGAAATGCTCTCTCCATCGACGCAGTTGTTCTTCGTCTGTGACTAGCAGAATGCCCATGCGTAAATGGTATCAGCACCACGCTTTGCGTTGACGTCGTTCCTGACACCAAAACCAACATTGTCAGACCTGCTGACTAGTAAACTGAAGGAACCATAACCGGAGGTGAAAAGCAGCGCTACCCATAGGCTTTAAGCAGATGGGTAGTCACAGGTGATGAACCGCGAGGTAAAAGCGTAAAGCTGAGTTGCTCCCCTGAGGGTATGGTGCCGATAGATGGCTATACTTGTTCCTCCAAAAATTACGCGAGATTTGCTTCTTCATTGTAATGTCATCATCATCACAATCGAGGGGTCAATCTTCGTTTCTTGGTGCATGTTTTTCACGTCGACTACCTTTTGTCGCAATAAGCTGGTTGCGATGGCTTTATAAGCTTTTTTCGAATCCCGCCACGAGTTCTCAATGGGTTAAACATCTTGTTCTTGTTCGCGTGTAGACAGGCCCAATTCGAACAACATTTCTCCCTTTGTGCGACGAATTTTTCGCTAAAAGTTCGACATATTTTTCTGGTACCCTGGTTGGTGTAAATCTCATTGAATACATACGCTAGACTCGCTCAGGAATGTCCTTAGCTGAACTGCAGCGTTATTGACTACAATTAAACGCAAAACCACGTTTCTTCGATTTTAGGATAAATAAAATTTCAAGTCCATCTTTTATTTTCAGGGAAATAAAGGCTCAAGAATTGAAACGCCGCCGCCAATCAGTATATGAAAGTCGTGTTCCAGCTGAACAATTACTGCCGCTTAACAACAACACTAAACGTGAACGTTCCCCGGACGAGGACAGTGGCAATCACGACGAACGCTATGATTTGCAGGTGAAACGAATTCGAGTCGACTTGGACAATAGTTTCGTGTCGGAAGAAATTTCTACCAATAGTGTAGACGAGTCTCTCGATATTGTGCAACCAATTATCGACACAGAGGAATTTGATTTGTTTCACGACATCATCAAGAAATACATATTCAAAAAGCCCAATCCGGTACTGGAGAAGCAACTGGAAAAGAACGTACGACGAATATGGTACCTGCGCCAATTGGCTCGAGCCAATGATGACGACGGTCGTTCCGTAGGCATACGCAAGGTCAATTTGCAAATTAAGGACTTGGACAGATCGTCATCGTCTCTAAACCTTTCAGACAATGCAACATCTGCGCGTAATTCCCTAGAACGACCCAAGCCGGAAAAGAAGCAACCACCCAAGCCCATGGAGGAGGTGGTTCAAGACTTTTTCGAACTCGGCAAGAATTATCTTTTCAAAGGCCTCTCCAAGGAGCCGGTTTGCAAAGATTGTCATTTGCCGTCAAATTTAGTTAAATGTTCGGGCAATTGTCAATCCTTAGTGCATAAGGACTGCAGCAGTTCGTCACGAACGCTACACATAACTGGCGACTTGGACGAGTTGAAACCCACTGAAGAGAGTTCGGTGGTCGATACACTGCAGACGCTATGCGCGGACTGTGAGTCGGGCGAACCGCGAAAATGTTTTGTCTGCAAGCGAAACGATAGCGAACTGGGCGAATTGGTAAAGTGTCATGTCAACTGGTGTTCGCAACCGTTCCATATTGGATGCCTGAAGTATTGGCCTCAATCCAAAGTGACCAAATCGTCGGCCAAAGTTCCACGTCTCCTGTGTCCGGCTCATGTTTGTCACACATGCGTGTCGGACGATCCGCGCGGAAAATACTTTCAGATAGACAAATCTAAGCTGATACGATGCGTCGAATGTCCGGCAACATATCATATGGACTCATTCTGCATTCCGGCCGGTACGAAATTTCTCACTGCCACTCAGATTGTGTGTCCGCGACACGGCAAGCATGACAGAGTGATCGTCAATGCAAATTGGTGTTTCATTTGTACGAATGGTGGCGAGTTGATATGTTGCGATACATGTCCGACCGCCTTTCACCTGGAGTGTTTGAATTTACCACAACCGGACGGCAATTATATTTGTGAGGAGTGCGAGACGGGACGATTGCCACTGTACGGTGAAATGGTGTGGGCCAAGCTGGGAGCGTATCGATGGTGGCCGTCTATTATCATACCACCCACGGACGTGCCAAAGAATCTGGAAATGAAGAAGCACGATTGGAGTGCGTTTTGTATACGATTTTTCGGGACGAATGATCATGCGTGGATCAATCGGAATCGGGTGTTTCTCTATCAGGAAGATGACTCGGGCAAAGTGACAAATACGAAGGGTCTGAATCAGGCGTACAAAAACGGGCTGGACGAAGCAGTCCGAATCGCCGATTTGCTAAAGAAGCACAAACAGCTGCAGGGACCGCAAAAAAACAAAGGTCTTGCACCGATGCCTTATACGAAAATCAAATTCAATCGAGCCGTGCCACCGGTCAGTTTGAAAGAAGCCGATCCGAGTGAATTGACGACATGCGAGTGCAGTCCAAACGACGAGGATCCTTGCGGTCCGTATTCGGGCTGTCTGAATAGATTGCTATCCACGGAATGCAACCCGAAGGTATGTCCTGCTGGTGAAAAATGTCAAAATCAAATGTTCGAGAAACGTCTCTATCCGCCACTGAAAATCCAATCGACGGATGGACGAGGATGGGGTCTGATTTGCGATCGTGAAGTGAAGAGTGGCGAGTTCGTAATTGAATATGTGGGAGAGGTGATAGACACAGTTGAATTCCAGCGACGGATGATACAAAAGGAGGAGGCCCGAGACGAAAACTATTATTTCTTAACGTTGGATAAGGACTCCTATATCGATGCCGGTCCCAAGGGAAATTTGGCACGTTTCATGAATCATTCGTGCGATCCGAATTGCGAGACGCAAAAGTGGACGGTGAACGGGCTCACGCGAGTTGGACTTTTTGCATCGGTGGATATTCCAGCGGTAATAGAACGCACATTTGAAGTCGCGTTTAAAAGTTTATTAAACATTCGTTTTGGTTTGTATTTCCAGAAAACGGAGCTGACGTTCAACTATAATTGGGACTGCCTTAGTAACAATAAAAAAGTCTGTCACTGTGGGAGTGAAAAATGTTCCGGTTTTATTGGCGAAAAATATAAAGACGTGGTAAGTGCAAAAAAGTGTTACATTAAATCCTTGGTAGTTGGCTCCATTTTTATGCACTAGACTAGAAGATCTTAAGGTCGATCCACACTTTTCAGTCAAAGTCCAGTGGTTTTCCATACAAGTTGACACATTATCAGCTAATCAATTGACAATCTGGAAAATGACTGTGACTGATGACTGAAAAGTGTGATTCGGGCTGTCTGCATCGATTCATTGTCTATAGACAAAATGTAAAACAAAAGATTCCCCCTTCGTAATTCTTTCCCTTGTTCCCTTTCCAGGAAAAAGACAAATCCGCATCAAAATCCGATAATGTGTCCAAAGTGAAGAGCAAAACCAAATCGAGTAAAAAAAGGTTTTCCAATGCCGAAAAATAGTTTACATTAAAAAATTAGTTTTTAGTTTTATTTAATAGATGATTTACACACCTGTTATTGCTAAGAAATTTAGTATTCTAAAACAAATATACATACACATAAAATTAGAGCGAATATGTTTCAGTGTAGTGCTGGCTGACTATATGTATATGAACGTTACCACACACGATGGCGATATTGTTTTAAAGACCCCCAAATCATCTGCCCCGAATAGGGCTGATTCAACAAACATTTTCAAAACAGTCTACCTCTCGGTGGTCATGTAAATTGTTTACTTTATTTTGTTCTTCAAATTTTTTTGTAGAAAAGGCATAAAAGTTTTTTTTTTGGAATTACATAATTTTTTAAATTTTTTATTTTATTTTAAAAAGTTTTCATTATTAGAGACAATATGAGATTTCAATTGTTAATTAGATGCATATTTGAGATGTTTTTGGGAAAACTGAGGGGTTTGGATGTTCCCGACAATTTCCACTACATGTGTAAGTTTTAACGAAGATTTTTTTAAATGTATTCATATAGATAAGATGGTCAATTGCGTTCAAATTTAATGCGATTGTGAGACGAAGAAAAAAACAACAAGACGAATGTAAATCACTCGTGTAAATTGACATATTAATGACGTGAAAATACATCTTGTAATTTATTGATTCAAATATAGTTTCATACAAGAAAAATTAATAGAGTTTGAACTTTATGTTTATCATTTCAGGAAAACGGTGTCTTTAGTTATTGTCCTAGAATTGGAAAAATAGAAAAACTTTACGAGTTTTAGTGGTTCAAATATGGAATCCGGTTTTGATCAAGCACGTCTTAAGATCTCGTCAAATGCCACTTCATTCTGTCAGATCGTGCATAATTGTTTCGATTACCGGCCATGGTGAAACAGGTCGTGGGCAGAGAGTTATCTACAGGCAGAATGATAACTGAATATTTGCTTACTTCGGTGATTCGTTCCCATGTCAAGCTCAACAGGGTCTTCTTTCCCCGCTAATTGTTCCAAACCCGTTCCCTTGGCTGTGATTTCGCTAGTAAGTAGATAGGGACAGAGGGACTTTGCTTGCAGGAAAGTAAAACAACTCCTCGTCTGGGTGGCTTCTGGCCCCGGTCGCGTATTTAGTGATGCAGTGATGGTAGGGCGTTAGCGCGAGCAGGGCCGTGGAGAAAAAATCCGGGCCCGGTGGACAATGATTCCGGGCCCACCCCTTCCACACGAAAAAAAAATTATGAATCAAAGAAAATTGTCACGCTCTGTGGCTCACTTGGTTGAGTCGCACTCTACGATGCTAGTAATCCAGAGGTTCGAAGATCGAATCTCGGCGTAGGACAAAATTGGCAATGGGTGGCTGCGACGGGCGAATGACAAAGGAAGGAACATCCCTAATTCCAAGCTTTCAACACAGCACAGTAAAGGTGAATAGTGCACAACGAGTGGACGGAGCCCGATCGCGTGGACAACCGAGTGTTCGCTGGATGTACTCCGTAGGTGAGAATGCCCGCCAAATTGTTGTAACTGGAGGACAAAGTCGCGTAATCGCGTCAATTGGAGGTCAACGATAAAGGCGGTGAAAGCCCGCGTCGGACTGCCGTTCCACATTGATGATGGTGAAGATGAAAGGTGACAAAGTACACAAAATAATTTTGTTAATCCTTGTTTGACACCAATATTTGTATTGAGGTTGTCGTTTTCGTATGCATGCAGAAATCTAGAAGACATTATTCATTCAAGGCTTCATTGTCAGCAGACTTATAAGGGATTTTTCGCAGAATCTGTCGGATGAGATTTCTGATACGAAAGCAAAATTTCAGTAGGGAATACTAGCTTCTTCAGCGACAAAACCAAATTATTACCTACATTTTTTTCTGGATGACATTTGTCGAAAAACAATTTTTACCGTTAACTAGGGTACTCATGGCCTTAAAATATAAGTGTTTGCTTTGTATTTTTGCGGCTTACTTTATAATTATTCCGATTAAAAATCAATTTTCTGTTAGATTTCAATAACAAATTAGCACAGCTATTAATTAATTTAATTCTTGGATATAATAAATAACGGTAAACCGATTTACCATTATTAGGTACGTTTTATTGGGTTTATCCGTGCAGGTTTGGGTAGAACTTCATATAAAAAAAATGACACTTACCCTGGTTAAGTTCACGCGTGCAATTACCCTACACGGGATAGAGCTCAAATATAGATGGCGGACGCATAGGGGAAATATGAGGGAATTTGTCTTTTCCATTGAATTTATAGAACATGGAATACGCTTAGACCAATTAAAAAGGGTCCCAACATCTGGGTAAACTTTTTTGGTCTAAATTTTCAGTGCAATGACTAATCAATGAAAGTTCAATGAAACTATGTCATTTACTAGTCTAAATATCCGAGCTTTCAAATTGACAATTCCGGGCTGTCAGTGAAATTTTTGAAATGTTTTTGGTCTTGAACGTAGTCGCGGCTATATTCGCTGTTATTTTTTATATCTAAAAGCCTAATTTGTAACAAAATAACTAAATTAATGAGAATAACTTTGCGAATAACATTATGTAAAAATATTTAACCGGCTTTTCAGGGTTACACTATAGGGAGGCATAACTGGTATTTGAGACGATGATCATTAGACTCGCTAATTAAGAAAAAACGCGTAGAATACAAATTCCTTGTTGCAATTTTGTCCTGCGTAAAAGGTTAATGAAAAATTGATGCGAAAATGAAATTTCGGCGTCATTTATGACACCAGTGCATTAGTGGATGTTTCACAATTTATTTGAATTAATTAAATCAATTTTTTTCTAATGGACTCTAAAATCATTTATCCGCGCCGTTACGCATTACTCGTCTGTAGTCTTTGACCCCATATAGGCAAAGTCATCGAACCCATTATTTCCAGGAGAGCAGTGACCAAAAGCGAAAAGAGGTAAACAGTGGAACCCTAAAAATAGACATAATATTTTATCTATTATATGAGGCTCCGAACTCTTATAGTCATAACAAGCTATATATAGTTGGGATATTTTGACTGCCGTGCTGTTTTGGGAACCTAAAAGGTAATAAAAAAAGTTACGAGTGAGGATGATTACTGTTTACGTGTCATACCTACATACATATGATATGACACTCTCTCCATTCCGTTGCCTTTTCCTGTACCGCAAAGCTCTTTTTGCGACTTTTTCCTTTTTATACGGGACTTGCTTTACTGGACACTTGAATTGACGGTAGTGACACTAAATATGAATTTTTGACGATGAAAATTCAATGAGTGACGTTAAACGACGCGCTAACTAGTAACGTTTGAAAATCTGGTCTAAATATTCAAAAAATTTACCCAGATGTTGGAGCCACTTTTTGATTGCATTTTCATAGTGTATGCGCATTCCATGTTCTATAAATTCAATGGTCTTTTCAGACCAAATGTGAGAGTTTTTCTCATCACGAGATTTTGCAAAGAAATAATCATCTTTTGTGATAAAATCCACCACATCTAAAAAATAAGCCGACAAAGGTGAGTCAAAGATGCGCGAAAAGTGTCAAATGTCAGCTGTTTGGTCTTAACCGGGATGTTACCCGCGATCGTTTTTTTCGAGTCAGATTTACACGCGATACGAAAAAACGTCGCTATTATTTCCTTGAGAATGTTAATATAGCCAACGCCCCATTTTTGGGGCATCAACAAAACCGATCCATATTTTCGTCGGTTGGTAAAATATTTCATCTTTATGGGTAAATTTCGTTTCTTACATCTCTTTTGACGACAAAATTGCTAATACTAAACTATTTTTATAAAAATAAACTGAATTACATATTTTGAATTGTTTTCAGATAGTTTGCATCTGTCGAAAACCCTCTACTTCAAACCGGAAATTTAACAAAGTTAGCCAAGATACAGGTACCACGTTTTAGTTTGAAGCTTTGCCAATATCTTTTTAACGGATACATATAAGTAAAAACCTTTCAAAAAATGTTACGTTTAATTTAAAAATTTAAAAAGTGCACCGTTTCAAAAATGGGGCGTTGGGCATATATGGGTTGAGGAAGTACACTTTGTCTTAGCAATTTTAAGTTTGTCGTCTCTTCCCACGATATATTACTCTTCTTATGTGTACCTTTCGATATATCGTTGTTAATTTCCTCCTTATCGTCATGATCAATCATTTTTAAAGCTTCGATGTTAATGGCTTTCCCTTCGATATGGTTCGTGGGGGGAACGTAAATTGAAGTCCTTTATTGAGCATCAGTAGTTCTTTTTCGTTTAATAGGGATGTAGACTTGTTGACCCCAAATTTGGGCAATATGGCTGGATAGGTTTCCTTGGCAGGTTCATCTCTGATATAAATCTTCTTAACCTACTCAAACCTGCATTCGACCAGCCTGTGGTCGTTACTCTGTAAAATTGGCTTTCGAAATTAAAAAGTGTCTTTTTTCCTATTTTACTTATTTGGTAAGCTATTCGCTGTCTTCCCTAATACAGAAAAAACTTTAAATTGTTTGTTGGCGAGTCCTGTAGGGTAAATTAAAATAAAAAAAAAAATAAAAAAAGAGACCAACATCTTGGTGTTGGTACCTTGAAAATATTTCATTAGCCGCAGCAGTACGTACACCAAATGATCGCCCGGAAAAGTCCTTCTAGAAAAAAAGTCGCTGTACACGTCACCTATTTTTACTTCGAACACCAATTTTTTGAAAGAAAAACGTTACGCTACTGGAAATTTCTTAACTGTTTATGAATAAAATCATGCATGCACTTTCGAAAGACGAGGGCAGATTGAATTTAGAGCTTTAGTAACGAAACGATCATGCTGATTTTTTAATTGAATATGATGATTCGGGCCCCTAGTCCTAGAAATTAAATAATAGACTAGGGGCCCCAAGCCTAGTACAGAGTACGTAATGTATGGTTGTTAAAACGCTAGAAACAGTAGGTATTTTAAGGTTTCTTAGTTCAGGACCTCAAAATAGCAATTTGTATGTAAAAAAAAACACTGAAGCAATACTTTTGTATAAAAATCCGGGCCCCCTTTGAAATCCCGGGCCCGGGGGGTATTTACCCCGTTCCCCCCACCCTCTCTACAGGCCTGAGCGCGAGTATCGATTTATCCGAATTTTGTTATCACCGGTGGTTTAGATTTAAATAAACTAAAAATTAATATCAAAACAAAGCTTCAATAAATGAAATTGAATCAAACCCAGAGCAAGTGATGAAAAGCTACTTGCGCCAGATGTTTAGTATTTTGGTTAACACAATGCATTTGATGAGGAAAAACGCAAGTACCGGAGTGTTACACAACTTGGTGTCAGATGTGCTTTTGACCTAACCATTTTAAGTCAGTCTGAAAATCAGTAAAAGTGATTTTCAAAAAATTTTATGGTTCAACCCGAGGAATCCAAAGCACAGTCATTTGCTTGCAGAGGCCATAGAATTAGGGGTGCCTGGAGGATTTAAGATGAGCCAACAAGCCGCTGAACAATGGATGCCGATTGCCGCCACTATTCCGGCCATCGATCTGAAATCCAACAATTTAGCATCGACGTGGAAGCAATGGAAATTGCAGTTTTCGATATTTTTGCGTGCTTCTGGATTGAATTCCAAAGTGATCAGCGAAAAGTTGCCATATTGCTGAATCATTTTGAAAACGAGGCATTAGTCATCTTTCATTCGTTTAACTGTAGTGTCGATACAGTTACCTATAAAGAACTCTTACAAAAATTCGAGGGATATTTTATGCCGAAGGCTGCATAAGTTCCTTACAAGGACACACAAGGTTATCCCGTGTAGGTTTGGGTAACGAAACTACATATAAAAAAATGACAGGTGGGTCAGCTGGGATTTTTTATATGGAGTTTCGTTACCCAAACCTACACGGGATAACCAAAAAGCACACCTAATGTAGATGTAAGTTTTCAGATCGATACTGGAAAAATGTCTGTACCAAAGTTTACAAACCAAAAATACTGAATAACAAAATGACATACGGGAAATTGTTCGCGGAGACATCTAGGGGATTAGTTTGGCAGATGATCCAAGTCATACCCTGGATCAATTTCCAGGATCATCATTTTGTATAGGATTTCCAATAAATCTGGAAATGATCCAGTGAGTCGAATAGGGCTATTATGCTTGCTTGTGCTCCAGTATCGATCTGAAAACTTACATCTACATTAGGTGTGCTTTTTGGTTATCCCGTGTAGGTTTGGGTAACGAAACTCCATATAAAAAAATCCCAGCTGACCCAGCTACTTTTGACAAGTTGTAGCAGGTAACATGTAAAGTAATCAGGTAACATGTAAAGTAATCAGGTAACATGTAAAGTAATCTTAGAAAATAGACAACTATGCACGTCATTAATCACACCTGAAGATGCTCAAAATGCAGAGCGAAACGTCGTTATAAAAGGAGTAGGAATAAAGCTGGAATAGTGAAAAGAAAATAACTGAATTTAACTATCATACCAGTGAGACAAAAGCGAATCAAAATAAACATTTTAATAGTCATCAAAATAAAGTATTAAAATTATATGTTAACATACAACAATTGACACTGGCGCACTATCTAGCTACTGTCTTCATCAAACAATTTGATACGTAAATCTTGAATTTCAGCCTTCAATCTACTATTTTCCTTTTGTAAATGTTTAATCTCATTTTCAAGTTGTTCCGTAACATCGTTCATTGTTTTTCGCCATCTGAAATAAATCATTTTATTATGCGAACAGAGAAAAATATTTTACATAATACTAACTGAAATAGAAAGAATATCCTCACCTTGCTTTAATTTGTTTATTATTCATAAGAAAATCTCGTATTTCTTGCTGTATTTCGTCGTTGATTCTAAAAGAATGTAATAAATAAATTCAAAATGAACTTTGTACGAGTACTTTTCTGATTGAAAAAGGATATAGCAAAGAATAATATCTGCTGTGGTAATTTCAATTTTTTTTTTTTCAATTTTCAATTCAATTCAATTTATTGCAATATAATAATTATAAATAGGGGTACATAGTTATGAGATAATTGCATGACTCCTCTTAAGCAGAGCTTGAGTGAGGAACCTGGGATTGCTCTACTAAGATTCGATTCACAAAAAAAGCGTGTTTTGATAGAATTCAGAAAAGACAGCTGTATAACTTCATTGAATATATCGTCGGCTTAGAGGTAAAAGTGACCAACTAACATTTTTCAAATTGTTCAGGAGAACAAAAAAAAAACAAATATCGTGTCTTAAAAATCGAGGTTAACAAGTTCATAATAAAAGACTATTGAATTTCCATTTAGAACGGAAGACCAATACATCTATATTTTTATTGGAATGTTAAGCTATCTACAGATGGGTAAATTTTCAATTTTCGCACTTAGTCCTTTTTACCTCGCAAGACTTTTGTGTGGAAGTACCTACTCTATGTATCAAATCATCCAGAAAAGACATTTGTACTGTACTTTCGGAATGTAGGTGAGCTCAAATTAAAATGAAAAAAAAAATCGGTAAATATTGGCGGAATGTGCTAGAAAAAATCTTTGTAAGTTTACAAACGTGGCATTTTTCGTCATTCGTTCTCATGAAGATTACTTTTGTGTTTCCAATATGTTGCACTAGAACTTTAGGTATACGAAAATTTTCTTAACATTTCAGATTTTATAATTTTTACTTCCCAAAACTTTTGTTATCCACTAAAAAAAATTTCCCAAAAATACTTAATAAGGTTTTATTTTTTAATAGATTATAATTATAATTATCGTAAGATTTTCAATACGCAGTAATATTAATGGGAGTTGTAAGCGGGCACAATTTTATTACAGGGAGTTTTGAAATTTTAGGCAATGGTCCTTTATAGAAACGAAGAAGGATAAATTATATTCTGTGCAGAAAATGTGTCTATACTGGCTACTACTTATAGCAGAAACGTTGTCTTTTTGACAATCCTCTTCATACAGACGGTGCATTAAATGATGATGTTTAAATCTCCCGATAGTTTCTTCTTATTGGACGTTTTGCTAATATAATGCCTCTATTAATTGGACTCTCTCTCTATATGACACTTCACCATAGCGACATCCTCCGAAGAAGTCTTTCTTACCTCTCTTATCTTCGCCATTAAATGTCCCAAAGGATGGTTAGTGGTTGTTTAGTGCAGTGTTGATCGGTGCATTTGAAATACACAATATTTTTTTAAAAATCAAATTAGAGTTTGTAATACCTTCTTTAACAAGAACATTGTGAATTTCAAATGGACCGATCAACACTGTATACTATTTAGATTTCGCAAATTTAGAATTAATCGAGCTAGCGATATCAATGGAAGTTCCACTTGATGGATCCAAGGCCAGAGGCAGACCGAAGAACACCTGGATGTGTCAAATGAAAAAGCAACAACAACGCATTGGTCTCGGCGATGACACGATCCAAGATAGAGCTGCCTGTAGAAATATGCTGAGAAATTATCGCCAAAACGGGCGATGTGCCTACACCGCAGGTCGAGCAACGCGGAACCATGGAGCGGTATAAAGAACGAGGCAAGGAAGAAGAAGAAAGAATTAATCGAGCTAAAATTTTTGGTGTCAGGTCATTTGTACATGGAATGTGATTGAATGAAAAATGAAGCGCCCAAATATTTTCATTATGAATGATTTGAAAAGAATTTTCGAAGAGGCAAGCACAAAGAAGCCTTACGAAACAAGTGAAATTATGTTTGGCGATTTCGCTGATTTGAAAACAATACGTGCTTCCATAATGAAAAAGCGGAATGTAGACGAAGAAGGGAAAATAGTTAACTGGCTAAAAATAAAAAGCATTAAATTCAACAATAGAGAGCAAACAAAATTAAAATACAGGCGTGACATTGGACTAAGGCCGCAGATGTGTTAGTGACATCCCAAGATCTTAACTCTTTTTTTTTTTTGGGTGTTGAGATCAATAGCACGTTCAGCAGTGTTGATTACTATTTAACTTGAAAAATAAATAAAAAACAATCTTACAATAATTGTAATTATGATCTATTCAATAAGTAGAACACTATTAATGTTTTGTTGTTGAATGCAACATGTACACATATGGACAAAAAAATAAGTACACCCAAATAATTTTTTCTCCACACTACAGCGGTTATTAAAGTCAATAAAAATCGTTTGATGACATTTTGTTCCCTTATTGGAGAGGAATTAAATAATATATACACTAACCATTTAAAATAAAACTAAAAAAGGCGGGACAAAATAATAAGTACATTTTAACTAATTCATTTCAAACAAGTTTTAAATCAATCTTCTTGCTCCAATTCGTTGAGAATTTCGTTTCTTTTACTATTTCTCAATATATTGACCATTATTTTCAAGAAAAAATCCGTTCTTGTTGAGCTACTGGCGGAATGGTCCAAATGGTACCGTATACCAAGTTACTTCAATAAAACCCAATGATTGTGTCTTTATTGTGGCCTACCTTTTTCCAATTCTATGAATTATTTCTCAACAAAATTTCGAATTAAAGTTTGGTAAACGACTTCATCAAGCAAAAAATCATACTTCATTTTAATGAAGCTAATGCTTCACCATCTGGGTTAGGGTTAGGTGAGGTGGTGGTTAGGTGCAGTGGCGTAACGTTTCCCAAATTTATTGTGTTCGAAATCAAAATGGGGCCCCTAACGTTGAATTTTTTTTCATCAGGAAAAATTACAAAACAGCAGTCACATTGAAGCGGTCAAAAAATTAGTAAGAGCAACTACAATTTTCGGCTTTAGCAGAGGCGTAAAGAAACCACCTTGAGGAGTGCCCCTACATACCTGCCTCGAAACTGTCGTTGATCCTAGACTAAAAGCGATTGTCCTAGATATGAGGTTCACATCAACTTGCTAAACAGTTTTGACAATTCGGATTCTGACCAAGTTAAACGACTACTAACATGTTTTGTTCAAATACAAACTAAATCCACTGAAATCAAATTTGTGCTAGAGATTCTTCAAAGATGCTTTACGTAGGGGAAATGGCTAATCTAGTTTCTGCACTCACTAGTAAATCGGCAGGGATCTGTTTCCTGATCTCTCGAGTCTATGTTAAAAGAAGACTTTCTGACTTAAGCCTTATTGAACCGTGGTTAGTCATTTCGGTCAATAGATTAACAGTTATCTGTTTGCGAACATATTTTTCCTGATGATGTAGCAATGACTTCAAGATTCAAATACTCCAACAAGGGGATCATATAGGGAGGCTCAATTTCACGCAAGATCCTTCAAGAGAGGCAAATTGAACCTTTATTTCATTTCAATATTCTTGGGTAAACACCCAGAAGAAATAGATATTAAGATAGATACTCATCAAGCTTGAGAGATGCTGATCAACAAGTTGAGTCTCTCCAGCATGAGAAAATTTTAATACAATACGAGGTCCAAACTTCTGCGAAATTGAGAATTTTGTCACATAGAATCTATAAAAGAAATTTGTTTTTATGTTTCCGGATTTGGGGGCCCCTCTGGCTTGGGGGCCCGTGTTCCGCTGAACACATGGAACACCGTACGTTACGCCACTGGTTAGGTGGTAAGGTTATTATCCTGCTGAAATGGCCACAGATTCTTAAGCATAATGCGAACCATCTTAACAAACATTTCTTATACTGGATATGTCTCACCGTAACGGCTACTAGATGCATTTGAATGACAAGAAAATTATAAAAGAAAATTATTGACCGTGGTATTTTGGCCCCGTTCAAAAAAGTGCTTTAATATAGCGTTGATAAAATTTATTTTTCTGTGAGACAAGACAAGGAATATTACTATTATTATTATTATATCCTTTATCATATCATATCATCACTAAAACAAAAAAACAAACAAATCTCTCTCAATAACTGATCGCACCGTCCATATTTTTTACAAAACTTCGGATCTATTCACCAAAATTATACATTACTTGTTGTAGTCTTCCATTCATTTTTCGGAAAAATGAAATATTTCCAATACTTCCCGCGATAAGTATCGATAATGGCAGGGGACGTTTTTTCGCCATATTGTTAATGTGATTGTCAGTTATCATTGAGGGTCTCATTATGGACTATATGGTACTTCCGTCTGGTTTTTCTTAATGAACTATGAACTAAATTCACGATTAGGGGATGTCTTTCGCGATTGAGTGAATAGTTTGACCGCCATTTCAAAATTCTGGACCCCACACGCCTTTCTGTGGGCCTAGTGAGCGTTTTTCGCCCTTTAAGTATTTTTTTGCTTTTAATTTGACGTTAGTTACAACACCAAAAAGGAAAGAAAACACAAATCCCTATAAAAAGTCGGAAACATTTGTGAAAAAAGGTAAAAAACGATGTCGTACTTATTATTTTGACCAAACTCATTATCCACTTCAAAGTTTATACCGGTCCGGATAGAGAACATAGGGGGAGCCATCTTCTTTTTCGGGTTCCCTGCCATTGCTGTATCCCAGTTTTTATAATGATTATCTATTTCGATTAGTACAATATAATAAATGCAATAAAAATCAGGAATAAAATGGTGCAAGAGGGTGTACTTATTTTTTTGTCCATATGTGTAATTGATAACAAAAGTTTTGAGATGTAAGAATTATAAAATCTAAAATATCAAGAATTATGTATTTTCGCAACAAAGTTTTTTAATACGAATACGAGTTGGTTATAAGCCTCGACCCAATTCGCATAATGTCTATTAATTTTAACTTCATATTGGACGTTAACTTACATTCATAATCGTGAAAGGGGCCTTTGTTTTAATTAATATCTTGAAAATATCTTGTGCTATTCTTCGGCTTTAATTATATTTAGATATAGGGAATCATTAAGGGAAAACAATAATTTTTGAGGTAAAAATCACCAAGTGCTGCACTTGGTTATTTTTACCTCGAAAATTTTCTGATAATTTTGCACTTGATTAATTTTCATTTTCTATAACTTCTTATTTTGCGAAAAATGCACTTAGTCACTTTTACCTCTAGGCAATCGATATGCTCTGCCATAATATAGTAATACAATAATAATACAAGGATACATCCTCTTGATCGAAAATCCCAAAATAAAATTTTCTAATCAGGAAGCTTGACCTTTATTCCTCTATTCTATGCAAAGTACTAACGAATTCTTGAAGATTCATTACACCTTTCAGGGCCTGTTTGGCAGATATACATAGCAAGCTCTTGGCAGTTGTTGAGACGAGAAGGATATTTTAATACTTTAGTAGGTTACTTGTATGGTTCCCATAATTCAGTTCGAGTTCAGTCTATAAATAATAATTTATTACTATACCAACCTTGTGGATTTTTTGTCTTCTTCTAGAAGTGTCTCTATTGCTCGTAATTTCAATTCTAATTGTTCCTAAAACGTAAAATAAGTAAATTTTTTAATTTTTGATTATAAATGAAAGCAACAACTTACAATAGTTTGTAAAGAAATCTGCAGTTCACCATGTAGACATGCATTTTCGCGAACCATATCATTAATCTTCTTTTCGAGGACTTGCTTTGATTTTTCTGTTTTTACGGTTTGTTGTTTTTGGAGTTCCAATTGCTTTCGAAGCTGTGATCAAAGCGTGGTGAATAAGAACCATTGAATTTATAGAACATGGAATGCGCATACACTATGAAAATGCAATCAAAAAATGGCTCCAACATCTGGGTAAACTTTTTGAATATTTAGACCAGATTTTCCAACGTTACTAGTTACCGAGTTGTTTAATGTCACTCATCGAACAGTGACTGACAGAAATTTTGTCATATTTGTCTTTGTCATTTAAAGTTTGTTTTTATATAGTTGACAATCCAACCCGTGAAGTGTTTAAATTAGGTGATATCCCGATGTTCAGTGCATATCCTTTTGGATGATATCGGTTATTCATATAGCGTATTATGTTGTCATCATTCCGTTTATTGGAAACTATCCGTCGAAAAGTAAGTGCCCGTTTTTCATTGCTTTGCAATTTTTGCCTCACAAAAATGTTTCTATTTTTCATGTCTTAATTCCTCTGTACACCGGATCTGGCCAACACGGTTACATCAATCCTGCACATTATAGCTGCCGTGGCCAGTCCTCTGTTTGGATTGATTATCAAGATGATCAAGACGGACGTTATGCATCGTGGATGTTCATTTCAGTTTTATGAACAATTAAAGCACACATGCTGCTCGCTTTTACAAATTTTAATGAGATTCACAACAAAGCTTCGCCACTACATCGGCGGTGATTACAAATAAAATGGCTGCCGATAGTCTTGTAATAAATTTTGAAAATGAATAAAAAATGTTTTCTTTTGAATATTTTATTGTTGTTTTTCATCCTTAAAATTTTATTATTACATTAATATTAAATGATAATATTTTATAGTAGTGACAGACATAATAACAGAATCTCAATTAGAAAATTCAATCAGTTGGGATAACTGGTTGCTCAATGTTTCCTCGTATATCTTCTCGTCTAATATTTGACTTGGCTCTTCATCCTAGTCGTCAACATAGAGCTCTCATGCTTGAAATACGTTTGACGCGTCGGCATTGACATCAGCAGAAACATTTTAATTTAGAATACACGCCTTTAATGCTTGAAATAGATTACGCGCATCAGCCCCGCGAAACGTCAAGCGCAATGCATTTTACATTGCCGACAAAAAATTTTGAGCAGAAGACTTGGCATTCAGCATATTTGTCAGCTATGAAATTTTGCCGAGGATGCTGCTGACACGCGTAATCTATTTAAACTATGATGACCCGCATTGAAGCACACAGAAGCAGAAAAAATGCTTCTGCTGCTGCTGTCAATGTGGGTCATCAAAGGCAAATGCGTGTGTTCTAAACTGAAATATTTCTGCTGATGCCGATACTGATGTCGATGCTGACACATCCAATCTATTTCAAGCTTAAGTCAATGTGTCGATCGACATAGTGTTCTTTGTTAAAATCTGGGTCATCTATCTTAACCATTGTCCTGTCAGCTCAGCCATCTGTTCCAGGGAAACCACCAATCCGAAAAAAATCGGATGCTATGTCGGTTCCTATTTCCTGGCCATCGAATATTGTCTCGCAACATTTCGGAAACAATAGCGCTTGTTACCCGGTGCACCGTCTTGCAGCTGCTGTTTTATTGTCGCTTGAGACTATAAGCGAGAACGAAATTTACGAGGACATCGACAGACATGCACAGCGGTTCACTACAACAACACACCAACAAGAAAAAAGTTCCATCAACCAGCATTTCATACTAATAATAGGAAAAACCGCGACTACGTCCAAAAACATTTAAACAACTTGCAACTGACAACCGGGAATTGTCAATTTAACAGCTCGCATACTTAGACCAGTAAATGGTATAATTTCATTGAACTTTCAATAATTCGACATTGCACTGAGAATTTAGACCAAAAAAGTTTACCCAGATGTTGGGACCCTTTTTAATTGGTCTAAGCGTATTCCATGTTCTATAAATTCAATGATAAGAACGTGATGAAATTTCAAGGGAATTGTATTTACCTCCTTCTGGCTATGATGAAGTTCTTTGATTTGCTGTTCATACTGCTTCCGTAAAACCTCAATATTGCGCTCAACCTTAACAGCCGCCTCTTCCATAACCTGACCAATTGTACTGGCCAAATGGTTGCACTCCTCTTTGATAGCCTGTTCCCGTCGCAGAGCCTCCTCTTTCTCTGCAAGTGCATTGTCAGCTAACGAGAGTGCTTCTTGTACCTTTTCCAATGCAACCTTTTCTCGATTTATACGTTCATTGATTACGTTCTTGGCATTATCCAGAATCCTCTCAAGAACAGCATTATTGCCTAGCAATTTGTCCAGTTGATCTTTCAGTTTGCGAAAGTTTTCTTCCGCCTGGTTGCATTTGTTGAGAATTTGATCACGTTCTAAGCAAACATTTTCTTTTAAATAATTCCTGAAAGATGGACAATTTTACATTACACTACCTTCCGCTTTTTGGGAAAATTCTTTATAGTAGTCATCATTGAATAAGTTGTTGGCATTTTTATCCACCTGCTTTTTCAGTTCAGTGCAGATAATTTTGATGGTATTTTGCAGAGATTGAATTGAATCAGCGTATTCGGTTTTGATCTTTAAAAGTCAAGAGAAATGCATGGAAAATCTACTTAGTTCGGAAATAATTGACCTTCATTTAAGTCTAAAAAGCAAAAATCAAAGGAACATACCTTATAAAAATCCAGTTCGACTCGTGTGCTTTGGATGAGATTCTCATATCTAGAAATCAGATTTTGAAAATAACTGTTTAACAATTACATTATCCGCTCATTCAAATCGGACTATAAGAATTACATAACATACGGCTCTTACCTTTCTGGTGGTCTGTATAAATCAGATGTCATCTCTATTTCAAATCGAAAATATAATTACCACAAAACATATGATGCGCACAAACAAACAACTGCCTTGATTATTTTTGAGCACTTGCCACTCATGGAAAAGGGATTCTTCGAATGTGATTTTACCAATGGTTGCTAAGTTAGCGATTTTGCCAAAACAGTACTTGTCTCTGTGGAAACAGAACATGCGCAGATGTAATACTCATGCAATCAGATGTTAGGCTGAACATTTTAGAGTTTATGTAACAAAAAATCATCAAAGGTAATTTTATCCGAATTTTACATAATTATTTCTTAAACAAATTCCTAGATTACATTGATGGATATTTAGTTGCAGACATGCATCTTTTTCCGAAGAAATTTGAACCAAAACCAACTCCAGCACGTACATCGCGCTGCAATATCGGATGTTCGGTGGTAAAAGAGGATTTAAATGATTTCAAAACCATCTCATTAACTCTGGACAATAAGCAACTCCGTTTCGTCGATGGCGATTGGATACAGGTGTCGAAAAAGGGTGACCAATCATCCTCCTCGTCGTGTAACGATGATACTCTAGCAAAATTGACCAAATCCGTTAAGGCACTGGAGAGTGAAAAAATGATGAATGAAGTGAAATTGGATATTCTTTTGGATTTATTAACGGAGAATTTAGTTCAAAGAATGTAGTTTAGGAAATGTACTTACAATGTATGTATTTTCTGTGGTGTAGTTGAATAAATCTATTTTTAATAGAAATATTTTTGATAGAATCATTTTGATCGCGTTAGAAGCCGCTTGTCTGCCCCCTCTGCAGGCAAAGGAAAAGTGAAAGCTTCATACGCGAAGGTGGCCTCAAATACCAGTGTGGCCATAATACCCACCGATCCAGCGGAATTATTAACGTCAGAGCAAAAGACGTCCATCCGTGCTACTGGCGGAAATTCTCACCGAGCGCGCCAAACAGGTAAAGCCGAATTTCGCCGGAGCAAGATACAGGCCACGCTACATCCTGATCGAGTGTGAAAACGGAGCCACAATGGAGTGGCTCACCAAGCAAGCTGGCAGTATGAAGCCATGGCCAGGAGCGGTACTGGGCAGGGATATTCCGCGCAACCAGATCGTAAACGTGTTCTTCCCGCGCACCACGGACTGCAATGCGGAGAAGGCACTAAAGTATCTGGAGAACCAAAACGATGGCCTCCATATCGCAGACTGGAGAGTGCTTTGTGAAGCGCGGGAAGGCGAATAAAGGCTGAATTCAGCCTGAATTATAAGTTTAGCAGGTTCACCATCCACCCCAAGACCTGGAACCGGGTCAAGACAAGCTGCAATCAGCTGCAAAACCTCCGGTCGGAACGGAGAGCTCAGCAACATCAAGGCTACGGACTACTGCCAGTGAGCAGGAGATTGCTGCAGCACAAGCGGTTGACGAGCTAGACTGCATTGAGGATGATAACGTTCAATCCCCTCTCTCAGAAACCGTGATGCAGATGGTGACTGAGGAAGGGGATCCAGCACCAGAGGGTCTCGATCACGTGGGCAAATCCGATGAACCCGACGTCTAGCGTATCCCTGAGCGTGCTGCAGGCCAACCTGCATCACGCCATTGCAGTCTCAGATACGGTAGTGGCCAGGTTCACCAGGGAGAGCCGGGGAATAGCGCTCATTCAGGAACCCTGCCAATTACGGGGAGAAATTAAAGGAATCAAGGTGAGTGGGTCCTCAGTCATATGTACATATATAATACAAGCTCGAGCAGACCTCGAGCATGTATTCTTCTTCTTCCTTGCCTCGTTCTTTATACTGCTCCATGGCTTCGCGTTGCTCGACCCGCGGTGTAGGCACATGGCCCGTTTTGGCGATAATATCCCAGCATATTTCTACAGGCAGCTCTATCTTGGATCGTATCATCGACGAGACCAATGCGTTGTTGTTGCTTGCTGCTGCATGTATAGTAATCAGAAATAGCATAAAGTTTATTTATCTTACAGAATTCAGCGACGGAGATCTGACAGCAATCTGCGTCACTCTCAATGACGACACCAACACGAAGCTCGTGGTGGTGTCAGCATACTTCCCAGGTGACGAGGACGTTCCAGCAATACGACTTAAAGGTCTAGCGGACTTTTGTGGTAAGACCAAGGCACGTCTCCACGGCCTGGTGAGATTTTTGCTCGGCAAACGGAATTAGGAGGTTTTCACACTTACAGCCAGATTACGTAATCTGTGCAAATTACTTAATTTGAGCGGTCAAATTCCATACAATTTAAATTTACCACACCGCAAATTAAGTAATCTGACCAGATTAAGTTCAAGTGTGAATAACTCCTTAGGAATAAATCGGAAATCGAATACATCTACTTAGCGTAGACCGTGGACCGAGTTGATGTGGACAATTTGCGTGGGCGTGGGGGTATGATATTTTTCGACTGACACGACGTGGATCTGACCGGAACTCGGCCATTGTATGACAATGACTATGGAAGTCGTACACCATCGTTCGGTAGCACTCTGGTCATCCTAGAGTGCAGAGCCGCTCCATCTGTCCATAAGACAAAGAGACCTTTGTCTTCTTCTTCTTCCTTGTCTCGTTCTTTATACCGCTCCATGGTTTCGCATTGCTCGACCTGCGGTGTAGGCACATCACCCGTTTTGGCGGTAATGTCTCAGCATATTTCTACAGCTCTATCTTGGATCGTGTCATCGCCGAGGCCAATGCGTTGTTGTTAGGTTAGGTATAGTGGCCGCCAAGTGATAAAACACTAAGCGCACTTAGACCAAAAGTAGGTCCATTGTGATACCACCGAGTGTACCTTAAAGTTAACACCTAATCTGAAAACCAGCGCGTGCTGGCAATAAATTTGTTGAGCAATAGCGGGCTCACATCACGCAGATCATCTGTATCGTGAAAATACATTGAGCCAAGAAAACGTTTACGTTTCTCGGCCAGGGCTGGGCAGTGGCAGAAAAAATGATGAACACTTTCTTCCTCTTCTTCGTCATCGCAACTGCGACAGAAGTCGTTATAGGGAACTCTGAGCCTCCTGGCGTGCTCCCCGATAGGACAGTGTCCCGTTTTGATCCCGACCACCTTGCCGATATGTTTCCTGTCTACTGACAGTAAGTTAGTTGATCTGGCCACGTCAAGTCGTGGCCAAATTAATCTTGTTGTAGCACATGTAGTACCGTTAGACCACCTTGAACTAGCCCTGTGCGTTCGGCCTCAAAGGTCATAGTGACCGCGTTACGAGCGAGACGGTCCGCATTGTAGTTTCCTTCAAATCCACTATGACTTGGTATCCAGCAGAGAACGATGTTAAAATATTGACCCATCACTCTAAGCGCTGGTAATAAGCTCTACATGCTTCCCTCATCGACGAATCCACAAGCAGACCTGGAAGTCTCCAGATGAATACACCGTGAACCAGATCGACCACGTACTGACCAGCAAGAGATGGGCTTCTAGTGTCCTAGATGTTCGATCCTATCGAGGAGCCAACTGCGACACCGATCACTATTTGGTGAAGACGACCTACAGGTGCAGAATCTCTTCGGTGCACCTAACGAGAATCAACCCTGCCAAGATCTTCGAGGTTGACAATTTGATTGATGATGCCACGGCGGCTGCGTATACAACAGCACTAGAGGAAAAACTGTCGCCCATGCTTGATGACATCAACAATTTAGGCATCCATGAGTTCTGGGAGGAGCTCAAAGACAGCATCAAGGGGGTCGCAGAAGAGGTCGTGGGCTATAAAGGCCGGCGCAGACGAGCAGACTGGTTCGACGAAGAATGCAGGGCCTCGATTGAGGCGAAAAATGAAGCCTATCGCCAATACACACAACGCGCATCCCGAGCCAAGAAAGAAAGATATAACGAGCTTCGGCGAGTATCTAATAAGTTAATTAGACGTAAGAAACGCAAACATTTTGACGAGCAGTTACAGCAAATAAACCAAAGATTAGCCAGTAAGAACATTAGACAGGCGTACAAACTTATAAATAATGTTAAGAACGGATATCAACCCAGGACAAGCCTATGTAAGGACAAGGATGGTAACATCATCAGCGACATCGAAAGCGTCAACAAACGATGGGCCTCGCATTTTGAAGAGCTCCTCAATGCACCATCAACATCCCCCGCGGAGCCAGCTCTTGAGCAGTTAGCCGAACCAGGCCCTCCCGTTCTACCCCCAACAGTAGAGGAGGTGAGTCTTGCCATACAGTCGCTTCAAAATAATAAAGCGCCCGGCGCTGACGAGATCCTAGCAGAACTGCTGAAGCATGGTGGAACGTGCCTGACCAATGCTATACATGTGCTACTGCTGAAAATATGGAACGACGAGGAAATCCCCGAAGATTGGCGCAAAAGCATAATCTGCCCAATCCACAAAAAGGGTGACAAGCTGAAGTGTGAGAATTACAGGGGCATATCATTAGTTTGTACGGCCTATAAGATATTATCTAAAATTCTTGAAAAGAGAATTAATCCGTACGCAGAACGAATCATTGGCGAGTATCAAGGCGGCTTCAGACCTGGTCGATCAACGACCGATCAGCTTTTCACAGTGAAGCTACTACTCCAAAAGTGCTGGGAATATAACATCGACGTATACCAAATCTTTGTCGACTTCAAGCAGGCATACGACAGTATCGATCGAAGTGTACTGTACAACATTATGCTGAATTTTGGTATACCGGCAAAGCTAGTGCGACTCACAAGGATGACGATGACTAATACCGTCTCGCAGGTCAGAGTGCAGAATCGACTCACTGACCTATTTGAAACTCGTACTGGACTCAAGCAGGGCGACGGGCTGGCGCCGACGCTCTTCAACCTTGCTTTGGAGTATGTAGTTCGAGCCATGAATATGGACAGCAGCGGAACGCTACTCATCAAGTCGACTCAATTAGTAGCGTACGCCGACGATATCAACATCATGTCTCGAAGGTTGGGTGATGCAGAAAGCCTTCTGCATAACCTCAATAACGCCGCAAAGGAAGTTGGACTACATATCAACGAAAGCAAAACAAAGGCCATGATGCAATCGAAAACAAGGACGCCAGCAAATTCAAGCATCACAGTGGGGGACCTTAATATCGAGTATGTAGACAACTTCAACTATCTGGGTTGTAACTTATCAAAGGACGCCAACGAAACCGACGAAATTAAGCGACGGATACAACTAGCCAATAAGACATATTTCTCGGTCCTCCCTATAATTAATTCGAAACTTGCGCACAGGAACACGAAGCTCCGCGTGTACAAAACGATCATCCGACCCGTGCTATGTTATGGCTGCGAAACATGGACCCTCACCCAAGCCTCCGAAATTTTGCTAGACCGATTCGAACGAAAGGTCCTTCGGCGAATTTTCGGGGCCGTTCGCGAGCGAGACCAATGGCGTATCCGGTACAACCATGAGTTGTATCAATTGTACGATGAGCTGGAAGTATCGAAAATCGAGAAGCTTCAACGTTTGCAATGGGCGGGGCATGTACAACGGATGGACGATAATCGCATGCCAAAGAAAGTGATGAACGCACAACGAATTGACGGAGCGAGGTTGCGTGGACGACCGAGAGCTCGCTGGGAGAACTCCGTAGGTGAAGACGCCCACCAGCTGCTGGGCTTCCGAAACTGGAGGACGAGATCACGTAACCGCGACAATTGGAGGTCAACGATTCAGGCGGCCAAGGCCCGACGTCGGGCTATCGTGCCACATTGATGATGATGACTCTAAGCGCTGAGCGACAGCTATCAACAGTTTTCGATGTAATCAGCACAGATTCGAGAGATAGAATTGCAGCCTGACTGTCAGTGTATATGATGACATCCCGCATCGTGACTACATGATTTCCCAACCAGGTTATAGTTTCCATTATTGCAGAAATTTCCGCTTGAAGAACACTACAGTGGCCAGGTAGACAGTGGGCCAAGTTAATGTCTAGTCCATCGAGTGGATTCCAATACCAACTCCTTCATCTCTCTTAGAGCCATCTGTATAAAATACCAAACAGATAGGGGAGCATTGTTATCCCAGTGATCCCTTGGCGGAATCAAACAATCGTGGTTTTTGCCAAAAGCATACTTGGGACTAATATAGTCAGTCTCCAAGGGGAGGTTAAAGTTTCGAAGTATCGTTGAGTGGCCGTACTCTAGTGTTTGCCACTGACTAGCTTCACGTAAGCGTAGTGCCGTGTTGGCAGCCATTTTTTGGCCGAGTAGATCCAACGGCAGCAGATTGTGCAAAGTGTCAAGTCCAGCCGAAGGTGTAGAACGCAAGGCTCCAGTTATAACAATGGAAGCCATTCTTTGTACTTTCGCCAGCAGGTTATAATAAGTAGTTTTACTGAGTGCCGACCACCATACGCAAACGCCGTACAGTAGAATCGGTCGTACGATAGTACATAGTGTAGATCCAATACAGTGCCTTTGGTTGCAGGCCACAGTTCTTTCCTACTGCTTTCCTGCACGAATAGAGTGCTATAGTTGCTTTATTCACCCTCTCTTGAATGTTGGGTTTCCAGCTAAGCCTTCTATAGAGCAACAGTCCAAGAAATTTAGCCTTTTCAGCAAAAGTGAGTTGCCTATCCCGTAGCATGGGAGGGCTAACAGAAGGAATGGTGCGTCTTCTAGTGAAGAGCATCAACTCAGTTTTAGCTGGATTAAGTCCAACCCCGCTGAGGTTTACCCAGTTTTCCAAAATAGACAAGGCGTTCTCCAATAGTCCGCTAAGTACTTCCGGAAACTTACCTGTCACAGCGATTACAACATCATCAGTATATGCCGTGACTTTGCAACCAATATCCTCGAGATTTACAAGCAATTGATTAATAGCTATATTTCAGAGTAGGGGAGATAAAATACCTCCTTGTGGTGTACCCCTGCACACATACCTACTTGCAGATGACGAGCCCAGCGAGGTGTGAATTCGTCTAGATGTTAATAGCGTATTTCCTAGTGTGCAAATGGACCCTTCGACGTGAAGACTTCGAAGTGCGTCGGTAATGGCACTAGGTTTGATGTTATTAAAAGCACCTTCAATGTCTAAGAAAACAGCCATTGTGTATTCCTTTTGATAAAGCGACTTTTCGATATAACTGACTAATGAGTGCAGAGCTGTATCCACTGACTTTCCTTTGCAATAAGCATGCTGAGCCGTTGAAAGAAGATGCGGTGGGATGCTAGCGTTCGCGTAACCTTCAAACATGGTCCAGCATTCTGATCCATACATGAGTGCGGGACGTACAACCGTTTTTTATAACTTGCCCTTTAGCTTCAGTGGCATTTTCTTTTCGCAGAAAACTCCAGAGTTTTCTCGCCACGTCATCCACCCAACCTTTGTGCGATGTTTGATTTCATCATCGCAAGTAGCTCCGTTGTTCACCATCGAGCCAAGGTACTTGAACTTGGTACAAGACTTAAGCTGCTCTCCTTTGACGTAAATATCTGGTATTGGTGCATCTGGGTCTGAGAATGGGCAGCATAAGAACTCAGTCTTTTTTATATTTACCCTCAGTCCATGCTCCTCCAGAATGTCACACCATTTTGTAAGTGCAGCTTGCAAGGCAACGATGTTTGGGCTACTGAGGACTATATCATCGGCAAAAAAAAGAGATATTTCTAGGCCGTCGGAGATACGTGTGTACGAAGTGCCTTTACTCCGTATTTAATTATTTGAGTATTATGAATTTTGTTAAAGTGTTGCATACGGTAACGGTTCGATATACCGCAGCAACCGAGAAATATTATTTTTATGATTTTTTATGCGAAGAGAAATGAAAGGCAAGTGGTCTGCTTAAAAGGTCAAAGTAGACTGATTTATTGAAATGACTGTTGCTTGCTTGAAACATTATAACTGTGCGTTTACAAACAGGTAATGGAAAAACGTACAAGATGTTGATAACAAACAATGTTGCCGCTTTCGGATTTAAATAAAAGTGAAATTCAATGAAATGGAAAATGAATATGAATTAAAATTGAAAAGAAAGGAAATTCAAAGGAAATTAATTAAGTGACAATTGTTCAAAATGAAATTAATAAAAAATGAAATTAATAAAAAATGAAATTGAAAATAACACATCGATGCTCGAACAACGTGTTAATAAGTAGCACATGATGATGTTGAAGAGCAACGGACTCAATACACTGCCCTGGTGTACTCCGCCATTCACCGGAAATTCTTCTGATTCACTGGCTGTGCATCTAACCCTAGTTGTAGCTCCATCATACATGTCTCGTATCGTCCTGACGTATGCCTCAGGGACATTAAGTGCTCTCAAGGCCAACCATATCAGATCAGGAGGTACTCGAATGCCTTTTCCAAATCGATGAATACAAAGTGCAAGTCCTTTCGTGCTGCTCTATACTTTTCCATTGCAATACGAATGCACTGAATTGCATCGACTGTAGATCGACCTTCAACAGGATGATATGATATGATATGATTCCATTGTAGTTTAAACCCCCGAAAAATGTTTATCGGTCGCACTAGCAAATTTGGTTCTCTATACCTCTACACAGCGAATAAAAATACCCAAGAACACCTATAAATTCTAGTTCGGCCCGGATGATTGATTGAATAACGATAAAACTGTAAAGGATTATTTTTAAGCTAATATACATTCATTCAGAAAATGCTTCCGTATAGCGAAGAGCAAACACCCCATATATGAACAGTAGTTTGATTTCGGCTGATATCTATCATATTCACCTCTGTGTGATCCATAAACAACCCCATCGTCAATATTTGCCGATTACTTTGTAAAATCGATGGATTAAAAAGCGAATTGTATTGGGGCCTTTCGAGTGGGGAAAGACGCCAGTATCTATCTATTGACAACCCTAAATCAACTGCGGTTACCAGTTGGATTGCATTAAATTGCTTATCAGGGCTATACGTCTTTATATCGATTTTGGGTTATCTTCAAGTGCTTGTTCAACACAGCCACGACTCGACGCTTATCAGCTCAGCACCGCCGTCGGCAAACATACGGTGAGTGGGTAGTTATAGGGTAGGACGGTCATAATCATAGTAACCGCAGAAGCAACAATCGATCCAATAAATTTTTATTCCCATTGTTCCTTACCCGAGTTTCTGTGCAAATTTCGCCTGTAAATTTACAACGATCATCCTGCGAAAGCAACCGTTACACATTTGAATCAAATCCTATAACGAGCGCCTGAAGTGAAGTGACGCCAGATTTTAAACATTTTGTCGACTCTTCCAGTGTTTTGTGTGTGATTATATGATTTTTATCACAGGGAGTGGTAACGGCTGCGGGGAATCTGTTTTGTTTATAGAGCGATAAAAAAACGGTTTCAAGTGCGTCTTATGTTCAGATAATACACACCACTTGGGAATTTACTTGCGGCGACTATACCTATATTTATTGAAGAAAAAGTGCCTGAACCCCCCGCTATCGCGATAGCCTCCTCCCGTTCCTGCGTCGATCGACTAAGCGCGAAATCTATTAATGGAAACGATAGTGGTGATTAAAATACTTCGCGGATGATTAAAAACGGATTACGGAGCTTTTTGTATATTTTTAATGAGCACCTCAAGTACCAATTGCGGTAAGTGCTATGCGCTGTGCACCCACAACTTCTGGACCAAGTGATTCTTCTCAAGTGACGCTAGTGTGGCTGGCACGAAGAAATGGTGTTTTAAAAATAATTTCATAAATAAACAGAATATAATTGTGGAAATTTCATCGCGAGTAGTATACGAGTACAATATAAACATTTTTGAAGCTGTTAGCTGTTTGAGCACACGCGGTTTACCTGGCGCAGATGCTTTCTTTTAGGATTTAGATGTTTTCTGAAAGAAATTTAGAAAGAATAAGTGAAAAGCAAATTAACACATTAGTGTCGTTCGGATGAAATGAGTGAGTGACCTTAGTCCTGATCGGTACTTAGTCGGTTTCGGTACTGAGATCCTATTGTGCTAGTTTACGATAGCAGTACCGGAAAAAGTTATTTGAAATTTTGTGGTTTGCCTCAATCAGTGCTTGGGAAAAGTGTCTTTATGTGCGAAATACGAGTGATATACGATTATGTAAATTAAAGAAAACGGACACTAAGCAAATCGAGGATATTATGGTTTCAGGACACACGCAGATGACTGAGAGGAACAATGAAGAGGAGTGCTAAGTGTTTTACAATTTATTTATTTCTGGTTGGCGTTGGACAAGTTCATGGATTTAACGTTGGTGATCTGGACAGACGAGGTAAGTTAAGTGATGAGGGAATGCATTATGATTGATGTCAATATAGATATTAGAGTCATTATTTCTAATTTAGGATATTTTTAATGGTTACGGAATGGTAATTTTTTTCCTCCTGTGGCATGCGGGGCGGTCGAATAGTGCCACCGATTTTTTTCCGGAACGGGAAAGATTTGAGTTTTTAAAATAGCAAATTGTGATGATGGCGTCTTACGAATGTTACTCTAAAGCCGGCCCCACACCGACCGGAGTGTGGCAAACACCGCGCAAAAAACCGGTCCAAGATTGATACCTTGGACTCGTCCAACCACACAGCTGCACTGCTGCTGTACGATTTTGGTATCAATCTTTTGCGTGGTGTTTGCCACACTCCGGTCGGTGTGGGGCCGGCTTAAAACCAACAAGTCTGCAAATATTTTTCGCCTACATTAAGTAACCGAATGCTTTGAATCGATCAATTTTCGCATGGGGGCGATGCGGCCCACCTCGCAGTTCTGTGCGGCCCGCTGCCTTGCCGAAGCAGCACAATGTGTATCAACACCAAAATCGTGAAATTGGTAAGGTAACAAAAATTCAACGGCAGAATTTTTGTCACCTTAATAATTTCTTAAGTTAAAAAATGACTAAAGTCCGAAAGTCAGTGGCTTATGCTAGCTTAACCTAGGTATGTATTTTAGTAATTTTCGTCTAAATACTCCAAACCATTTTTTTTTATTTGGTTTTTTAAGGCGACTTATCAACAACAAATTGGTAGGCTTAAATGAACATGTATCGAGATTTATTTCCGAGAAATTCCGGAAATCCTGAAATTGGTGACTTAATCACCTGGATGTGCAATTTCTACATAACAGTTACAGCCCAAGTGCCTGATTTTGAGCCATATATTTATCAAGCTGTAAAGATGCATGAGTTTGTTCAAAACCACATCACACATAAATTTTTGTCTCTTTTAACCGCCTTTCTACTAAAGTTAATTTAATTTGACAAATTCGGCTCCCAATGTTGTTGTGGAAGACCTGGATAACTGATGTGACAATTTTTCTATCATCTGTCCAAAATTTGGCGCAAATTAATTGAAAAATAGTGATTACTTGAAGATCAATCAAATTTTCGCGTTTTCGCTTCTTGTCTCAATGGCCCGTATTCATAAAAATGAAGGATATCCTGCCAAGCATAAGGTAGAAGTATAAGGTTATGCTCTGAAGTAAAAGGTAAGAGCATAAGCATTTCCTTTTTTTCGTATTCATAATCATTACCTTATACTTGCGAGGATTTCCTTCAAGTACGAGTAAAAGGTTAACTCTGATATTTGAATGACAATTCAGAACGTACTATAATATGATATGTCGTGTCGTGTCATTTTCTCGCGATTGCAAAAAAAAAGGAGAAAAAAAAAATTCCCGCAGCCAGCGTCGAACCAGCGAGCCTTTGATCGTCATTCTATTTGTCATTTCGCTCACGCATATGCATTCAGTTTCATGTGGAGCTCAGTGCGGTAAAAATGCGTCCTTTAAGTAGTGCAAGTGAGAGTTCAGAGTCCAGTCCAGAAGATAACAGTACCAGCGAACTAATGTTTATAGCGGAAGGAATTACTGCTGATCCAGTTATTTTGGAGAAATCGCAAGTTGCAAAAATAAAACAAAGAAAAGGCAATTGCATAGGTTGACTAATACGAGTTCTTCTCCGATCCCTTTTTGATAGCCCGTATCACTGAGATAACGTGAACACACCTTAATTTTTTCAACAGATGATAATGCACCTCCGCGAGTTTCTTTATTCGCACCTAAAAATCTGTCCGCAAGCCACTGTACATTTTCTTCTTCAAAACGAAATTACATATGTACTTTCAAGGGTTGGTAAGCGGGGCTTATATTGTTTAACACCCTTTAGATCCACAAAAGCTGCCATTATACCAATTATTATAGACGAAAGAACCTTTTACTTCAGAAATGAGTCTGCTACTGACCACTCTCACAATTTTTAGAGGATATGCTCTTTGTGTCGAGTATAAGGTTAAGATTATGAATACGAAATACCCATTTACTTTTATATGAGTAGAAGCATAACCTTTTACTCTAAAATTACTCCAAATTTTTATGAATACAAACGGGAGGATTTCCTTCATATCTTGCAAGTATAAGTATATCCTCTTTTTTATGAATACGGCCCAATGTTCTTGAAGTACATTTTCGAAAGGTGGAAGTTTTTCACGGATAAACCTCCAGCCGCTATGGTGAACCAGACTTACTGTCATATGTATTTTAAAAGTAATATTCTGTAAACAACTTTCGTAATAAGATTAGATAAAAGTTTTTGAAATTGGCCTCCTGCAGCCCACCCAATCCTGAAGAGAGTGTTATTTGGCCCGGCCCAGGTTTTGAGTTTGACACCCATGCTGTAGGGGGTCATGTGTCTATGCAGTGTCGGTTTTAGAATTTTTAGGCCCGGAGTTAATGTTTTCATAAAAAATAAATAAATAACAGGCGCGACAATCCAGCATTGGACTTAGGCCGCAGGATGTGTTAGTGACATCCTATTTCCAAGATCTTATCTGCTTTTTGTTGAGGTAATGAGATCAGCATCACGCTCAGCAGTGTTATTTATCCCCATAAATGGGTACTCGTGTAACATCTGACTGAGATCATAGTCCGTCACATGCTCGTGAGTTCGAAAAACACCATGGATGATGGTGAGATTCGAGCCCATGACCCTGTGCACCGAAGGTGCGCGCACTAACCGCTAGACCAGCCAGACTACCCTCACAAATTCCATAATACTGGGATCAAGTGCTGGGAGCATATCCAATTTAGGGTAAATTTGAGCTTTTTTCCCCCTATTAGGATCATCTTCTATTTTTTTAGGAAAAAATATTTTTGGTATCCTGGCATCCGACGGAATAGTACGTCGTCAAGAATGCTGTCGACATTTTTTAAGCTTTTGATTTTGAAGAAATACTGCACAATAGAAACGACCTGCGATAAACGTTAAAATGGTTGGCAAAAGTAGGGAATTCCCTCCAGTTTGTGTCCGACTGGCATGAGAATCTTCTGTTTTAGTAACACGATATAAGACGGTCCTGGTCAAATTGAACTATCATAGTAACTTTACTCGCGGGTGTTAAAGTTCACTTGTTTTAGAGTTTTAGGATCGTCGATGTAAACCTTAGCCTTCAGACGGTGCTGCAAAACAACCCTATAAAAAATTTCATTCGATAATCAAACCGGCCAGTCCACACCACAACTTTTTGGATAGTAGTAGATATATTTTTAGGTTTTCTTACTAAATTTCTGGCATTCCCTGCTATTATTTTCTCCTCTATTAAAGGCTATTTAGATTTACGTTACAAACGTGACGTTTCGCATCTCTATTTGCATCATCCGACTTAATTAACTTATTTTTATGTTTCTATTAGTTTTTGTTACTTTTATGTTGACTATCATTTTGGCAGTTTTCTTCCTCTTGCTTTCTTGTCAATTCTATTCAATTGACAAGAAAGCAAGAGGAAGAAAACCGCCAAAATGATAGTCAACATAAAAGTAACAATAGAGGAGAAAATAAGAAAATAAGAATAAGAATAAGAAAATAATAGCAGGGAATGCCAGAAATTTAGTAAGAAAACCTAAAAAAAGCAATACCCTAGCGAGAAAATTTAAACAAGAAAGTAGTAGATATAGTATTAATCTAAGGTGACCAGACTCCCGAGGGCCCAATGCTGTACACGTTGCGCAATTTGGTTCTCAGACAAACTCTCAATCATACTATTTCTGGTAATGTAACTTCAGAAAGCAAGGTTCTGTTGATACTAAACAGGACCCATAAAAGAGGCCTGAAGCTCTCAATGTTCTCATTTACAAAACATCGTCAGCATGTGAAGTAGAAAATGTAAGCTATAACAAGTAAGGGCTGCGTAGGATCATGATCAGAAGGGGCAAGCCCAACATTTTTAAATTTTTAAGACCATGGGCCCGGAATTTTCTTGGGGAGTTGGGGTAGATATGTAAGTGAAATCTAACACAAAAATTAAGAATTCCCGTTAGTTTAAATTGGCGGTCCAATTTTCTTAGAAAAGATTTTACACATTTTAAAACAATATTTCAAGAAAGGACAATTGAGAATGACATTTGTTACGTTTTAACGATAAATTACCTCTTGCACGTGTTTAGTTTACCTCGTGATTATATCCAAATCGCCTACGATTTTAAGACAGTCGATACTCAATGCTTTTTCAACTTTTGAATTTCAGTGTGTGAGACTGCAGTCTCAGCAGCCTTGGGCGGATGATGATAACTCTTTCCCAGTCTCTGACTATCCGAGATCCGGATACAGAAATCATGTAGGCGTTTATTTAAAGTACGTTCCGTGCTAGGAGTCCAACCCGCATTTTCTCGCTCTCTAATATCATAGTACAGGGCTAGATGGTACAGAAGTAAAAAAATGCCGTGATAAATAGCCAGGGGGGCGTAGGTGTTTAAGCATCCCTCCCTTTTGTACCTACTCATTTAAATACTTCGTTTCGTTTATTGCAGTAGATAAACTGATACCTCATTGGGCAGAGAATTCTTAAGCGGTTGGCGGCTTCCCCGGCACATCTTCGGAGTGGAGTCCGTGTAGAACCTTCCAGAGCGGTGGAAGGATGGCTTATCTTGGTTGCGATGTTTCAGGGGGAGAGTATGCTTTCCTCCATGGATATTTTAGTGATGCCATGCCGGCCCTCTGGGCTCTTATTGGATTTGGTGGACATATTGTGGGAAAAAACTTTATCTGGACATCCTGACAGAGTCCTGTAGTATGCATTTTCCTATAATTGTTTATAGGGGAATCGGATAGAGTACAGTGATTTCTCTATCGTTTTGTGAATAATTAAAATCGCATCTTTCCACCTCTTTCCACTTCTGGAACTTAGTAGCTCTACATGCTTCAACTTTCTACCTTGGGCAGTGCGGTGCTCTATACAAGTCTGACAAATTTCAAAATTTTCCGCTCAAAAATTTTGCGAGTTAATGACATTTTTGAATTATCGAAAATGAACGATTGCCAAATATAAAAGTACTATAATCTCGCAAAATATCTATCGTACAGGAGTCAAACTTTACCTTAAATCTCATCTCTTGACGGTTGTAACTTCTGAACCTTGACAGCTAGTGCCTTGATATTTTCAACAAATATGAACAGTGCAGTGCTCCACAAATCTGCCAAATTTCAAATTTTATGGACAATTTTTGATTAGAATAGACAAAAGTGCGATTTAGGCAGCTGTAACTGTCCAACGCGGATAGGTAGGACCTTCAAATATGAAGGAAATATGATCTCCAAGAGTACCTATAAGTGTGTAAGGTTTCAGAACGATCGATCAAAGAGTTTCCGAGTTGTTGAAAATGAACGTTTGCCAAAGGAAAGACTGACCACAGGCCTCACCGAGGAGCTTATTATGCAGTGATTTAGGTTTCTTTTGTGTGGCATTAATGCTGTACATTTGCTAATGCTGTACGACAGGTCAAAATGCTGTACTGTACAACAAAATGCTGTACGTCTGGTCAGCTTATATTAACCGCCTTATGATTTGCATTGTAAGTCTTCTGTTAGCTTTCGTCTAGAAAGGACGTGGCGCGACAAGGTCCTTGACATTGTTGTGCAGCAGCCTTCAATTGTTCGCGCACATTAAGAACAAATACCGTGTTGAGAAGACGTGAAGAGAACACGCAGTGGAGTGATTCTAGAACGGTTTGAGTTGCCGAGGCCTACGTTTAGGGCGATCGTTATGGAAGACTCAATAATTAGTGATATAACCTAAAAGTTCCAAGCAAACTTGTTGCCGAAATTTTAAGTGAAAAAAAAAAAACAAAAGACCATTATATACGTATAAAAAAATCTTAAAATAAAAAAATCTTCATACACTGACAGTACAATCCTTATAGAAGAGGATTAACCAACCGGTATTGGTCTGTACTAGTCTGTGTACCTCCGTAAGCAGCGGTGACATCAGCGCCTACTCCCCACTCTAGCACTTACGCCGCCCCGGGCAAGAGGACAATTTGCCGCCGCTTTGGAACTATACCGGGCAGTTCTTGGTCGCTGTAACAGCGAGTAGCTTCAAAAGGATTTACATTTAGAAACCGGCTGCCGTATAAAAATGCGCATTTTGATAAAAAGAACACGAAAATTCATGATCATTGTGGGTATCAAACCAACGCTTAGTAATTCAGAGAATAGAATCTCTTTCCGCACTGGGGTATTGAATGCCCTAGCATGTAGTAGAAACCTATTCATTCAGACTCATAAGCGCAATTCACCACAGTCCAGTTAGGCTGTGTAGAGAGTTTACTTGAAATTTCAAAATTAAGGCTTTGTATTGAATTCCCCGAACAAAATATTTGTTTACGGCCGCCAAAAAATAATATTCATCTAACATACATGTAAATGCCGGCTATAAACCAAATTTCCCACTAACCACATTTTAGAAAACTCCGTTCTGGAGCCAAAGATTGTTTTCATTCCTAACCTTTTGGAGTAACTCCCTTACACGCTGTGCAACAGATAAATTTTAATTAGCCGGATTTTTTCAGCGGTTTTAACGTGCGTGGCTTATTTCCATTAATGCGTCGTCTAGAAAATTTATTAGAGTATAAGATCAGAGCTAGTTAAATCGGGAAACTTAGTCAAATCGCGATATTAGCATGTCCGGAGCCAGATTAATCAGGACTATTAACGCTCTGGCATTGGTTGTGGCTTCATCATATACTTATCTTGTCGAAACCCAAACCTTGTTCTAAATTTATCCTCTCAATGCTTGACAAATCTATTCAATTGGAACTACCTGAAGGAATCCAAACGCGCAGAGATCAGGTGAAATTAAATTTAATTGCTGCTAAAGGTATATGAATGGCAGTTATCGAAAACGAAAATAAGTGATGAAAATTGTGCCGTTGGACTTGAAATTTTGCACAGAACAGTTTTTTTCTAAAGGCTTTTATGTGATGAGTGTTTATACGATTCCTTGTTGTTCAATTGATATGAATTTACTATAGATTACTAGCTTACAAGAATTAGGGATCATGCAGTTTCAATTACAATCTTTAATTCACATTTTCAATTCTTCTTCTTGGCTTGTCTCGTTCTTTATACCATTCCATGGCATGGCGTCGCGTCGCTCGGCTCGGTAATGTCTGTATTGTATGTATTCACCCAAGTTTGGCAATAGTGTTTTCACTCACACACATACTCCTCTAATTATATTTCGCCGAGGAAAATATACCCAGCAAACAATTTTATCGTTTTTTTTTAAATCTCAAAAATTATACGAAAACGATATCATTCAAATGAAAAATTTATCGTAAACTTTTTCATCATCAATATGTCAGGAATGTGACTCCTATTAACGAATTTATCGTCTTATTATTACAAGGATGATAAAATAGTAATTCCTCTCAACGAGAGAATTATGAAATTGTCAAAAACTAAAACGACTAATTTATTCCCATCCTCGGAATAAGTAGATAATGGAACGGCTTACTTCATACAAACGCTAGTTCATATGTGGGTCCGATTTTGTAGCGTATGTATATCAACTGTAAATTAGCCCCGCTTCGAAAACCCACGAAGATGGCACGAAGCTTGACGTCGGTAACATGCCAATGCATGTGCGCATGCGTGCGATTTGTTTATTTGGTACAGACTCATAGGCGTATCATAAAAAGAGAAATCGTGGGGTTTATCTAAAAATATGTGAATTAAAGTCGCTTTCTCTTTTCATCTTTTTGTTGGTAGTTTTTAATCAATTTGATAAAAAAGTATGTATATTGATCGTCCAGGTGTTAATAGTTTGGAAATTATGCATTCAATCCCGAAAAAAACTTTGCTTATTACCGAAATTCGAATTATCCAATGATCCAACAATACAGCCAGTGAGTAGGAAGGTCATAGAGTTACGTACTGGATACGTTTCTCTTTTAAATAAAATAATATGCAAAATCTATGCCCCCTGAAATATTATCCCCACCGGCGCTAATGTTTTTTTTTTCATATATGTAGCGTTGTGTATAATTGGAGACACATTTTAACAGCTGTGGCCATTCTATTTTCTACTTGTTCCAGTTTCCCATCAATTTGTAATCTTAGATAGCTCAGGTGTAGGACGTAAGACTACGAAACGATAGGTGCCCGGTTCGATTCCCAGTAGAGACAAAGTGTAAAAAGGTTTATTTAATAAGGTAAAAAACAATTAAGGATAAAATAGAAGAAAAAATGAGAAAAAAGGAAAAATTTAAAAAAAAAATTCACTTTTTCTATGGATTAGTCTATTATTGCCAAATTATTATCCTGGCGAATTAATATCGGTCACTATTCCTTTAATCCGAATTCGATATGGAATTCGAGAAGTGTTTTCTATCAGGTGAATTGAATTCGTATCGCGGACGATACAAATTGTTTGCTGGGTAGCGATTTCTGGTTACATTACTCTCCAGCACCACCACCGATTTTAAATTTTTTTTTGAACAGGTGTATCTCGGAAGATAAAGATACGAGCAACTTCGCAACGGGCGAGGTGTCGTTTTATTGTAAACGTTTCAGAAAGTGAAGTAATATTTCGGATGAAATATTTGGTAGTGTGACAAATTTTGATTTAGTTCGGCAAGTCGGGCCTAAAAAAAATGCTATTAGATTGAAATTTGCTATTGCTATTAGATTTGAAAATTATGAAGAAATAGATTGGTTTGGTACGAAAATATAGTGCAGATTATGCTTATTTGACGTTAGTGTTACATCGGATTCACATACCACCTTTGTCGCTCATTTGTGTGTGCCTTCTGGTGGAGGAAGTAGAATTCGCTGCAAAATTGGGGTCCGCCCACTTGTGCGTGAATGTACACAATGTATCTGACAGATACATATGTTATGTATCTGAATCTTATGAGATGTAAGACCTTAGGAAGCTATCTAGAAATAAAAATCGTCCTCATAACAAGCAAAAAAAAATCGTGAAATGCTTTTACATAAAATGAAATTTAGAGCTTCCGAAGTAGATTTTTGTTAAGAAAATAAATGTTCCGGGTGAAGTAAAGGTGTTTGGTAGTTTCTAAATGAAATTATCTTTCATTCGGTGTATTGGAAATTTTCGAGAAACACGAGTCCTCGCAATCTATATACATTAAGATACATTTTCAAGCAAAGGGATTGCCTTTACAGGATTTTAACTAATTCAACCGATTAAAATGAAATTTCGACTGGTCCTAGATCTAGTTTTTTCAATAATCGGGTAAAAAAGGAGTACATGAGTGCAAAATTTGGTGGAGATTTTTTTGTTTCTTAAGTTTTTTTTTTGCGCTGAGTACGAATCCGAAGCTTTCCACCAAAATTTCGTTGGTTGTGCTCAGCACCCAAAAAGAAAAAAAACACAGGAAACAAAAAAAAACTCCCCTACATTTTGCAATCTCAAATCACCTAATGACTAGACTAATAGACTACTTACTACAAACACTGTTATAAAAATTACTTTAAAATCCTGTGGAAAAAGTCAGTTTCTGTAACGAGAATAAGCTGCATTAATAGACGAACAGATCTCCTAACCGCCAAAAATATTTCCGATTGCTTCGAAATACCTTACATGGTTTGGTTCTATGAAAAGAAAAATTGAGAAAATGATCCAGATGACACTTACCATTGTAAATAACAACAACCAATCAGAAGTGAACTATTAAGATATTCTAATTGGGCCCCCCAAAATGGCGAGGCCAGGGTTACAGCCCCGTTAAACCCAGGTGGTGTCTATGATATACAAGACTGACATAAGCGTAATATTGGTCCCTGCTCCTGAGTTTTAGAGTTTCACTATCCGGAAGGAACCTGGTTGATTTGTCGGTCTCCGTCTTGTTTTTGTATGAATCAGAGCATATATTATGGGTAGGATTTAATGTCACTGTGCAAAATATTAGGTCGGGGCTAAAAAGGCTTAACTAAACAAATTAAAACCTTAGGGAATGTAATTTGTCATAAGTGTTGCTGCGGGCGCTGCCAAAACATAATGGTTCTATAGAAGTAGATATTCAGCATCAGTGTCGGGCTTCTCTATGTAACAGTTCATTAGTCGAATTGGATAGAAATAGAGTTTTTGATTTAGTGAATAGCGTAAAAGTCATACTTTGAATGTTAACTTATAGAAATGCTGCATGTACTGACTTTCAATCACAACATCCCATGCGTTAGCAATATGAAAATTATTTTCTAGATAAAAATACAATAGGGCTTATTATAAATTTAAAAGCTTTTAAAACTTAGTAATTCTCTGTTCTTTTCAGCATTTTATTCACCCGATCCAACATACAACGTGCCAGAGCTAATAAAGCAAGAGAAAGGCAAAGATATTCGCCTAACATGTAGCCTAAAAGAAAATCCAATAAATACCTCGTTGGAATTTCCCGTTGAATGGTACTTCAAGGTAGATTTTTCTTAAAAGTTATGAAATATGTACATTTATTCTAAGTAAAATTCCTTGATATTTTCAGCCATGCGGCGGAGCCATCGATAATCAACCCTCCTGTCAGGATGCCATGAATGTCAAGTGGACGCAATTGATCTGTGATTCGGGCCCGTGTCGGTCCACTCTAAATATTCGCAACTCTACTGATGAGCATTCCGGAATGTATAAGTGCACGATGCGACCGTATGAGTCGAATGATTTCAAAATGTTGCAAATACAATTTGTTCGAATTTACCAGGTGGAAGTAAAGAGTAAGTTGTGAAATCCTTGTTTTCATAACAATGATTTGATTGTTCATCAATTCTCAGCAATATATCTTCCGGAATTTCTGGACAACCTTCCCGGCAATACGACCGTTGAAGAAGGCTCTCGAGTCGTGCTGCACTGTCGAGTACAGAGCAAAGCCCACTTGGCTATCAAGTGGTTTCGCAGACTAGATTCGTATCCACTAAGTGAATACCATGATGCTAGCAGTGGTATCGTTCAGTATTCAAACCGAACATACAAATTGATAAACACAGCAGGTGAAAGAATTCTTCGGGACGATGTTTATTTGAGTAAACTAATTTTGGACGATGTTAGTGTGGTGGACAGCGGATTCTATGCATGTGTTGCCGTGAATTATCGTGGACATCGAATACGCGAGGCCTATGTTAAAGTGGAGCCAATCGAAGGAGGAGAGATAACTCTTCCAAGCAGTACAGATCCTTCGGAATTTCTGTTGCTCTTTTTAATGCCGCTGGGGCTGGCACTGGTGCCGTTGTCTTTGTGGTTTTGCTTTGTGTTCGGCAAGAAGTATTCGACATACAGGCATGAAAGTACGGAACGAATTGAGAAGATGAAGGGTGCTCATTTGAATTATATACGTGTGAATGCTGAATAGGATTAGAAGTGATAAAAGTAGGGAATGGTTGTTAATTTATTTTAGAAATGGAAATAAAGTTAATTTTGTATGTACGCCAAGAACTTGTTTTATTTGGTGTTTAGCCTATTTATACTAAAAAGTCCTATATCAATAAAAAAGAAAAATTATCGTTTTGATTTTGACCACATTTGAACACACAAAATTTTATTTTTCCCCAAACATTAACATTCAATTTTGAAAACTTACATACGTTTACATGTTGTCATGATAGTCTCTGATCGCTTGCATCTCTTGAAAATATTGCTTATGGAAAGACAGACCTCCGTATGAGGATTCCAAAGATTTGGCAGTATCATCCCAGAAAGCTGGAGGAGCGGAAGCATTGAAATGTGGATGAATCCCTTGCATGCGCAAGTCGCGTCGTCTCGCCTTAATACTATCGCCTGCAGGAGCCGATACGTTACTAAACTGAAAATTAGAATGGAAAATTGGCGGATTTGATTTTGTTGTAATTTTCAAGGAATCGAAATAGGAGATTAAAACTTTTTCGAAAACATCTTATGCGGGCCAAACCATTATTCAGCATTCAAAAATAAGTTTCCAAATGTTTCTGATTATAAAAAATGTCTAAGGAGCCTACATTCTAAGTTGCGTGATTGACTGTCTATTGAATCAAGATTCTTATCCTTAAGAAAACAAAAATATGCTTACTCTCGACAAATCATAAATTGACGGTCGGGAACTATAATCTTGCCACGTGGCCTCCATACTATATTCAGGATCAATGGTGCTAGCTCGTCGCTTTTCTTGCAAAAATTCATCCATTTCTGCACGATAATCAGGATCCTGGGCGTACGCCAAAGATTTACTAATAATAGCATTTCGACGTTTGTCTAACAATTTCATAAATTCCAATGGCTCGCCCGGAGAATAGTAATAGGCACGATTCAATTTTTTGTCACGGAACTCAAGCTTCATTAGTTCGTGTGCCATAATTGCCGGATCATCGATTCCCATCTCTTTAATTTCTCTTACGCGTCTTCGCGCCTTGGCTTGACGTTGATGAGCCAGATAGTCGCGATATCGTTGTATGATTTCCAGACGTCTTTTGCGTTTTTCATAAATCTGAGGTGGGTGAGACGAGAGAAAAAAAAATTGAAATTAGCGAGACAATTTAGTGCAGTGCAGAAACTTAAGAGTAGGGCCTTGAACTATGTTTTTAGAGCATGAAACAGTCATTTTGGAGGTCATTTTACCACTTCTGGTTCATCGTATGTATCCGGCTCATATTCTTCGAGATCTTCGTACAATTGCATTTTTCGTCTTGTCAGAGGCTTTTCGTAGGCTGGGGGTAATTCTATCGAACCCTCGGACATGAATGCTTCTTCAGACGATGGAATATCCGTATCATTGAAGGAACTATCTCTGGAAAAAAATATTTGTAACCATAAATTCTAGCAAGTGAATCCGTTTCCTCAAGACGGGGAGATAAAAAGAGTAAGGGCTTTCGTCCACTGCAAGCGTAAACTTGAGCGGCGCGGCGCTCCAGCGGCAAAGCTTTCACAAAATGTGCGGAAAAGCTTTTACAAGTAAGCACATCTTCCACTGGAAGAGCTATTTAGTCGCTTGTAATCTACAAAGGAGAGTATAGTGTTGCTCGGATGTGCAGATTAGCGATTAGTATTCCGAAAATTATTTATATTATAACACATTAGGGCCGGGTTTCTGATAGTCTATATTCAGTACATGTCGGCTGGTTAGTCTTATCGCATAAAGAAGACACACACTATATTCAGAAAGCTTTTACATTGTATTGAATGGAATTTTTGTTTATTTTACATAGTTACGCCATATTTTGCTTGGTTGCGCCATCATCTTAGATTGACAAAATCGTTGCGCACTTTCATCCAACAGCGTAAATAAGCAAAAGATATATAATGGAAATTATCAAGGTAAATACTAGCCCGGCGCATATCCCATAGTGGGGAATGTTTTTGTTAGAAGGCAGTTCGTAAAGAGAGTTCGTATGTACTCTCGACTCACGAATTTGCTGTGCGCATGTGCTGCTTCTGTTGTGCGTATAGTCAAAGTAAAGCAAATTCCAGTTGTGAGAGTTGGAATGTACTCTCGGTGAAATTCGGAAAAGCTTTAAACGCGAGAGCGCCGCGCCGCTCGAAGCAGGTAATGGACGGCAGGCGTAAGTCAGTCAGGACAAATTTGATCTAACTTTAAAAAGACAGCATTGTCATTTGAAGATACATAGTTGATATAATGTCAAATGGCTCTTCACGATACTTACGGATCAAACTCGGATTCTTCCTGCAAATAACAAAGAATCATGAGGAATGATTCTACAGACAAAAATTTAAAAACATACATTATCAAAGATTGTATCCTGTCGCACCCTTAGCAAACCGGCGAACACATCCTGCAAGTATTTACGACGGAATTCTTCATTTTCAGCATATCGAGCATACTTTCGTATCAATGCTCTTCGTCGTTTACCGAGTAAAACTTTCTGTTAATATAAAATACATTAAATTTAAAAGGAAAAAAAAAAACATTAAAAATAATCCTTACATATGTGTCAGGTTCATCTCGCGTATAATAGTAGGGTTTATGCAGCTTCTTGTCAGTTATCTCCAAGTCCAAAAGACGCTGAGCCTCCTCGTCGTATGGAAGATTTTGTCCCTGAACCGTTTGCATGCGAGTGAGTGCTTTCAATGCACGTCGCTTATCGACGAAATTTGTCCATTCGGCTTGAATGTTGGCGGCATCAATGTCCTTTCGGAGGCGCTGAAATGTAGATTTAATAAGCGTTTCTATTTTCACACAACCTTGCTATAATTAGAGAAAATAATAGTTTTAAAAACGGATTCAGTTGTCGGACTATTCTTTTCACTTTTACGACGCACATAGTTCTATCGAAAATACGGTGTGGTAGACCATAATCTCAAATAAGTCTGAACAATGGGATGACGTTTACTTTATAACGGATATCTAAGGTCACAGGATGTAGCGTTCAAACAGACAGTTTTAGGATTAAGGCAGGCAATCATCAAAATTGGCAGTTAAGAAGAGCCTTATTTTTTGATAAGGAGGTTTGCCGTTCGTACTGCCTTGGCCCAACTGTACTTTGAAGCTGCGAAGCAAGCAAGCCGCCCGTAACTGTGTGCGAGTCCGAGAAATAGTGGATGAGTGTGTCTGTCGGCGAATGGATGTATCGAGACGTAACAGAGTTTCGATTCGATGCTGGAAATGCGGTGAACAGGAGCACGTGCGAAGTGACTGTGAACAGCTCCGGAAGGCAGACACATTCTGCAAGAAAGTTGTCAACGGAGATTTAATTCGGTGTTGGGACTGTGGTGATAAGGGTAATTTGCGAAGGAACTGTCGTCAGCCGAAAAAGGTAGGAGCATCCAGCAAGAGATGTGCGCAGCGAACGAGAAGAACGAGTTGGCAAAGTGCGAACCCACTGCCTGTGTGTCGGGAAACGTGTAAAAGTCAATCTCGAGGGCAGATGTTGGCTGTGGAAATGTGGCCAAAACTACCTTCACCGTTTGACGGGTTCATTGTGGAAAGCACGGCCCATGTCACTTTGGACGAAAGCACTGCACTCGATTGGAGGAGATGGAAGGCTGGAATTCGGAGGAAATTTGCAAAGAAAGCAAAGGAAGGAATCAGGAGAGAGGCCCAGATGGTACGAGGTATCAACCTTGGTGTCAACCACGAAAAGCTATTGGGCTCAGTGAAATTCTCTTTACGTTGAGGATGGCATGCTAAAACGGAAATGGGAATCAGTGGACGAGAGTATACTATAATGCAGCTGATACTTTCACGACAAAGTGCTGCGAGAGATGCACGAAGAAACATCGGGAGGACATCGTGGCGTCAACCAAATCTTAGTGAAAGCGCGCGAACGATTCTACTGGGTGCATGCTCGAGGTGACGTTGAGGAGTGGTGCCGCAGGTGTACGAGTTGTGCAGCGGTTAAATGGACAGCGAGGAAGCTTAGCAACTGGACGGAAGTATACGCAATCCTTAATCAAAAAGCGACAACGGTGGCAGAACAGCTCGTCGAAAATTGGATCTGCCGATATGGAGTCCCTTGTGAGCTGCATTCTCACCCTCAGTCTGATGGAATGGTCGAGCGTTTTAACAAGACTGTCTCTACGACGCTATTAGTAATTTCAATCATTAAATTATGTTGAATATTGTAAAAAGCTATGTGCCACTCTGTACTTTAATTTATCTTGCCACCCGATCCGTATATTCATTACGACGACGTTAATGGCGGATGATGAGCGCCACCACAGCTGAGGTGACCGCGTTCGCAACGACACACGTGAACGAAAGCTATGGGAACCGGTGGATGAGCGATCGGCCTTTCTTTTCTCTTTGGCAGGGTCGAGAGAGGTAGGCTCTGAGCAAACGGCAAGCTCAAAGATTTGTACTAATCTTCAAGGAAACGTGCCAGTGGAATCTGGATGGAATATCTTCTTGCGTCCTGTGAGTCAAGCGAAACTGCCTTGCGTCCTGTAAATCAAGCGAAATCGTTTTCCGTCCTGCGAGCCACAAGTCCTGTAAGTCAAGCAAAATCGTTTTGCGTCCTGCGAGCCACAAGTCCTGTAAGTCAAGCGAAATCATCTTGCGTCCTGCGAGCCACAAGTCCCGTAAATCAAGTGAAATCGTTTTGCGTCCTGCGAGCCACAAGTCCTGTAAATCAAGTGAAATCGTTTTGCGTCCTGCCAGCCACAAGTCCTGTAAGCCAAGCGAAATCGTGTTGTGTCCTGCGAGCCACAAGTCCTGTAAGTCAAGTGAAATCGTTTTGCGTCCTGCGAGCAACAAGTCCTGTAAGTCAAGCGAAATCGCCTTGCGTCCTGCTAGCCACAAATCCTGTGAGGCGAGCCAAATCGTCCTGCGAGCAAAAAGTCCTGTACATACTTGATTTTGAATTAATCCGAATTATTTTTTTGTGAAGGGAGTGTAGATTTCGGTGTTTCACGCCGTTCTATTTTGAAGTGCGAAGTACGGTAATCGTGGTGTAATTGTTCACCAATTCATTCGTTGTGTCGCGTACAGTTTATCCGTGGCGGCATCTTCGTGTTTCTGGCCATGGATTATAGAATTAGAAACGTGTGGCGCCCACGACCGTCTCGGTTGAACCGGCCACCCTCGGATATTCTCTGCGTACCGCAACGATATTGAGTTGAACCCGCCGCAGAAGTAACCCGTAACTAGACATTGGACGAACACTTAGCCAAAATGGTCTCGAACAATCTCCTGATGGCATTCCGTGCAGCCGAACACTATCGATTATTCTGTTTGGAAGGACAATACGGTTACCCGCGGATGTGAAATTCGGAATACCGCCAGTGCAACAGTCGACATCAGTTCCCAAGTATGTGTACGACCTAAGGCAACGTTTAGACAATGTGAATAAGCTGTTCCACTTGATGGACCCAAGGCCAGAGGCAGACCGAAAAACGCCTGGATGTGTCAAATGAAAAAGCAACAACAACGCATTGGTCTCGGCGATGACACGATCCAAGATAGAGCTGCCTGTAGAAATATGCTGAGATATTATCGCCAAAACGGGCGATGTGCCTACACCGCAGGTCGAGCAACGCGAAACCATGGAGCGGTATAAAGAACGAGGCAAGGAAGAAGAAGAAGAATAAGTTGGTGCGAGCACGATTACGATTAAATGCAGATCGTATGAAAATGATCAAACTTGAAAGGCTTCGACTAATTCCTATATCTTCTTCAGTTGTGGCATAACTGCGGACCCTTAGCTATGCAGGAGGAGTTTCATAGGAAAAGGACTTCGGCCAATTCCTATCTCTCTCTACGGGGCGTTACTTTCCCGCATTATCCGAGTAACCGCTGCGCCTGAGTGCTGCATTAACATCTGCAGCGTCTCAGGTTACTTAACGTGATAGGTGACAGAAAACATTTAAGTCAACCACTAAAGCAGCATCTTCGAGGCATGCCCATGATGGCCTTTACTCAACGATTAAACCCTATCATGGTTTAGTGATGTGCCGACAACTCATCCTAAGAAAAACTTCAAGTCAAGAAACCTGAAACAAAAGCCTCGGATTGGACGGATACAAAACAACGACGACCCCGCAAACGAACAACTGATTACTCTTTCGGATCCTGGAATGTGCGCTCCCTGAATAGACCGGGGGCCTTAAGGGCCCTCCTGGATCAGGTAGAACGATACAAGCTGAGCATAGTTGCAATCCAGGAAACTAAATGGCTCAAAAGCGAGATTAACGACCTCAATTCGCACACTATTTTTACGAGTGGTAAAGAGGAGGGCAACAAGGAGTTTGGAGTAGCTTTCATCGTGAATAAGCAGCTCAAGGACCACGTTATCGGCTTCAAACCCATCAACGAGCGGCTATGTGCGATCCGCATTAAGACCCGTTTCGCTAATCTCTGGCTCATTAATGCGCATGCCCCTACAGATGTAAAAGAAGACGCGATTAAGGACGGGTTCTACAACGACCTAGAAACACTCTTCGACACACTTCCATCAAACGACGTCAAGCTGCTGCTAGGAGACTTTAACGCCAAAGTCGGAAATGAAAGCTGGCATAGGGGAACTACTGGAGGGCATAGCCTCCACGACGAAAACAACAACAACGTTCAGCGACTTATCGACTTCGCGAGCGGCAGAAACCTGGTAATAAGCTCTACATGCTTCCCTCATCGACGAATCCACAAGCAGACCTGGAAGTCTCCAGATGAATACACCGTGAACCAGATCGACCACGTACTGATCAGCAAGAGATGGGCTTCTAATGTCCTAGATGTTCGATCCTATCGAGGAGCCAACTGCGACACCGATCACTATTTGGTGAAGACAACTTACAGGTGCAGAATCTCTTCGGTGCACCTAACGAGAATCAACCCTGCCAAGATCTTCGAGGTTGACAATTTGATTGATGATGCCACGGCGGCTGCGTATACAACAGCACTAGAGGAAAAACTGACGCCCACGCTTGATGACATCAACAATTTAGGCATCCATGAGTTCTGGGAGGAGCTCAAAGACAGCATCAAGGGGGTCGCAGAAGAGGTCGTGGGCTATAAAGGCCGGCGCAGACGAGCAGACTGGTTCGACGACGAATGCAGGGCCTCGATTGAGGCGAAAAATGAAGCCTATCGCCAATACACACAACGCGCATCCCGAGCCAAGAAAGAAAGATATAACGAGCTTCGGCGAGTATCTAATAAGTTAATTAGACGTAAGAAACGCAAACATTTTGACGAACAGTTACAGCAAATAAACCAAAGATTAGCCAGTAAGAACATTAGACAGGCGTACAAACTTATAAATAATGTTAAGAACGGATATCAACCCAGGACAAGCCTATGTAAGGACAAGGATGGTAACATCATCAGCGACATCGAAAGCGTCAACAAACGATGGGCCTCGCATTTTGAAGAGCTCCTCAATGCACCATCAACATCCCCCGCGGAGCCAGCTCTTGAGCAGTTAGCCGAACCAGGCCCTCCCGTTCTACCCCCAACAGTAGAGGAGGTGAGTCTTGCCATACAGTCGCTTCAAAATAATAAAGCGCCCGGCGCTGACGAGATCCCAGCAGAACTGCTGAAGCATGGTGGAACGTGCCTGACCAATGCTATACATGTGCTACTGCTGAAAATATGGAACGACGAGGAAATCCCCGAAGATTGGCGCAAAAGCATAATCTGCCCAATCCACAAAAAGGGTGACAAGCTGAAGTGTGAGAATTACAGGGGCATATCATTAGTTTGTACGGCCTATAAGATATTATCTAAAATTCTTGAAAAGAGAATTAATCCGTACGCAGAACGAATCATTGGCGAGTATCAAGGCGGCTTCAGACCTGGTCGATCAACGACCGATCAGCTTTTCACAGTGAAGCTACTACTCCAAAAGTGCTGGGAATATAACATCGACGTATACCAAATCTTTGTCGACTTCAAGCAGGCATACGACAGTATCGATCGAAGTGTACTGTACAACATTTTGCTGAATTTTGGTATACCGGCAAAGTTAGTGCGACTCACAAGGATGACGATGACTAATACCGTCTCGCAGGTCAGAGTGCAGAATCGACTCACTGACCTATTTGAAACTCGTACTGGACTCAAGCAGGGCGACGGGCTGGCGCCGACGCTCTTCAACCTTGGTTTGGAGTATGTAATTCGAGCCATGAATATGGACAGCAGCGGAACGCTACTCATCAAGTCGACCCAATTAGTAGCGTACGCCGACGATATCAACATCATGTCTCGAAGGTTGGGTGATGCAGAAAGCCTTCTGCATAACCTCAATAACGCCGCAAAGGAAGTTGGACTACATATCAACGAAAGCAAAACAAAGGCCATGATGCAATCGAAAACAAGGACGCCAGCAAAGTCAGGCATCACAGTGGGGGACCTTAATATCGAGTATGTAGACAACTTCAACTATCTGGGTTGTAACTTATCAAAGGACGCCAACGAAACCGACGAAATTAAGCGACGGATACAACTAGCCAATAAGACATATTTCTCGGTCCTCCCTATAATTAATTCGAAACTTGCGCACAGGAACACGAAGCTCCGCGTGTACAAAACGATCATCCGACCCGTGCTATGTTATGGCTGCGAAACATGGACCCTCACCCAAGCCTCCGAAATTTAGCTAGACCGATTCGAACGAAAGGTCCTTCGGCGAATTTTCGGGGCCGTTCGCGAGCGGGACCAATGGCGCATCCGGTACAACCATGAGTTTTATCAATTGTACGATGAGCTGGAAGTATCGAAAATCGTGAAGCTTCAACGTTTGCAATGGGCGGGGCATGTACAACGGATGGACGATAATCGCATGCCAAAGAAAGTGATGAACGCACAACGAATTGACGGAGCGAGGTTGCGTGGACGACCGAGAGCTCGCTGGGAGAACTCCGTAGGTGAAGACGCCCACCAGCTGCTGGGCTTCCGAAACTGGAGGACGAGGTCACGTGACCGCGACAATTGGAGGTCAACGATTCAGGCGGCCAAGGCCCGACGTCGGGCTATCGTGCCACATTGATGATGATGAAAACGAGATACGACTTAAGGCCTAACACTGCCGGATTCAACGAAGGAGATCTCGTTTGGTTATACAACCCTCGTCGGAGAAAAGGAGTATGTCCGAAGCTTCAACAGAGCTGGGAGGGACCGTACGTGTAGCGTATTCGAGAGCACCGGAAGCCGAGAGCGAAAATGTAAATCATACATGTGAATCGACTGGCACCCTATCGAGGCAACGATACGAAAGAGATTGAGGCACGTTCTGTTCGGGACGAACCGGTTTAAGGAGGAGGTAATGTAATGTGTACAGGGTACGTCAAACATAAATTGTATTTCCGTAGTTTGACATTGCATCATACAACAACAACGACTTAAATAGTGCCGAGGAATCAGTATAGTTTTAGCCGTGAATTATGCCGTCGTATCAACAATCAGTAAAATTGTAAGCCGTGTATATATCCGTGTGTTGTAATAAATAGTGTTACAGTAACGCGAGTGTTATTTATTATTGTGTACGCGAAAATCGATCGAACCCACTGGAACGTCTAGAAAAGACGAGAAATATAACAATTAAAACATCACTTACCTCGTCTTCGTCGTCGTAGAACCTATATCGACACTTTGCCAAATATTTTCGAACACGATTCAAATTATTCGAATTGGGCCCGGGATGAGGCACTTCACAATCTTCTTCGTAATCACTCGAGAAAAACTCCAATTCAGATTCAAGTATTCGATAATCATACATCGAACTGACACTGTAAAAAACGCTTATTTGCAAAAGATTTTGAAAACGGACATTATCACTTACTCTGACACTGATTCATAATCGTCTTCATCGCCGAGGTTAACCACCAATCCATGCATACTATCGTCAAATGTTCTGGTACCATCAGTGGTCCTTTCGAAGGTTCGGTTTGTGTATGCACTCGATGCATCGGTGGTTCGATAACTCGACTGATTACCTATGCCACTGGAACTCGTTCTAGTAGTATCATAAGTTCGATTTATAACCGATGATCTATCAAAGGTCCTGTTGCCTATGCCACTCGACGTATCTCGAGTCCGGTTGGTTGCTCCAGACGTATCAACAGTTCGATTACCACCGAATGACATATCGAATGTTCCACTGTCGCCAGTTGAGCGTCTGGATTGATTGCCAGTTGTATCAAAAGTTCGATTTGGAACCGATGATCTATCAAATGTCCTATTGCTTACTGCACTCGATCTATTAATTGTTCGACCGCTTCGTCCGGATGTATCAAAAGTTTGATTTCTACTCATCGACGCATCAAGTGCACCAGATATGTCACCACCTTCTGCTGATGTATGGAAAGTTCGATTAGCTCCCAATGATCGATTGAAAGTACTGCCTTCGATTGCACTTGACAAGTTAAATGTTCCATGGTCTGTGCTGGATTTATCAAATGTTCTATTACTTTTGCCTGATGCATCGAATGTTCTATTTCCGCTACTTCCCGCCGCATCAAATGTTCTATTACCGGAATCGGACTTATCGAAAGTTTTGTTCGCTCCACTGGATACGTCAATTGTCCAATTGGGGGTTCCGGATCTAGTTAAACTTCTGCTAGCATGTACAGAAATATCCTGTGTCTTATTTTTCTCAGAAGATGATGCATCAAATGTTCTGTCTCTCTCGGAGGAAGCGTTAAACGTTCTGTCTCTATTTGAGGACGCATCAAATGTCCCGTCTCTACCGGAAGATGCATTAAAGGTTCTGTCACGGCTTGAGGAAATATTAAATGTTCTGTCTCTTCCAGATGATGCATGAAATGTTCTGTTTCGACTAGAAGACGTATTGAAAGTTTTATCTCTAGTAGAAGATGCACCAAAGGTTCTGTCTCTAGTGGGAGACACATCGAAAGTTTTGCCTTTTCCGAATGATGCGTTTCTATCTGACGCGCCAAATGTTCTGCTTCTACCAGAGGATGCATTAAGCGTTCTGTTTCTGCTTGAAGACGCATCAAAGGTTCTATCTCTTTTAGAGGGCACGTCAAATGTTCGTTCCCTTCTAGGAGGAGCGTTATAGGTTCGATCTTTCCCTGGAGGCACATCAAAAGTTCGGTTTCTAAAGCGGTTTACATCAAACGTTTGGTTCTTTTCACGGCTTGTATCAAATGTTTTGTCTCCAAGAGACTTATTAACAGATAAGTTAGATTGGCTAGATACATTGAAAGTACGTTGCAAATTATCAGCCGATCTTTTCGATGAGAGATTAAATGTTCGATTTGCTGTAATGCTAAAAGTTTTGTCGCCAGGAACTTCGTAAGTGCGATCGGCAGTTGCGTTGTAAGTACGATCTCCATCTAGATCATAAGTCGTATTTGCCGCCATTTGAAAAGTAGCATCAGCCGCTGGTCCACTTACATTAATCGTATTATCAGCACCTCCACCCACTGCCGTACTATGCAGCGCACCTTTAAACATCTTCCGGACACCGCTTTCATCTTTTGTACTGTCAGCCAAATTTTCATCTTCAACATATTTGCCGACATCACGTAAGATTTTCTCTTCCCATTTTTCGCGAAACTCGGGATCAACTTCGTATCTCTGATACTTGCGTCTAATGGCATTTTTTCGTTTTTGTAGAAGACGTTTCTGCAAGCATATAGTACAAAAATTGGCTCATGATAATTGAAGACCGTAAAGACTTACATAGCTCATCGGTTCCATTTCCTCATAATAGAACGGTTTGTAGAGTCTTTTGTCATTAATCTCCATTTCTGCAAGGGCAGCCGCCTCAGCAGCTGCATTGGGCAAGTCAGCTTTACGAATCATATTTAGACGGCGATATGCTCGGGCTGCTTTTCTGCGATTATTTTTCATTCGATGATCCCGAATGAGTTCAACACGAAAATCTTGTTTGGCCTCTTTCTGAAAGGGTTTTAATAAATTCGGTAGTTTATATAGAAATAGAAATTAACGACTAGATCATACCACATCTTCGTCATCTGAGCTTCGAACACGATAGTTTAGTAAATTCAAAATTAAGGCACGTTTTCTTGCCGTGAGTGGCGGTACGTAGTTGGTAGCATCGTCGCTTTCAGAAATTTCAGAGGAGAAAAACTCCTCTTCGGAAGTAGGAACTCGATCGTCTTCGAATGAACTGCTGGATTCACTGGAATGCAAAAGGATAGTTTGGACTGGAGGACATGTGCATTGGCGGTGAATCAACGTGAAGGTAATGCAGATTAACCTCAAGCACTCTAAGCTTGTCTCGGCTAATCTGCTTGTATTTTTAAAGGAGAAAGACATCGACACAGGACTTGTTCGGAAACCCTGCTTTTTTCAATTGTTTGTGTTTAAACCCAATCCGGGGGGGCCTTTCTTTACGCAGTCGGAGAAAATGTAGAGGGTTTCCCAATTGGAATGATAGGATTTTGAAATGAAATAAAATACAAAAACATAAGTGAAAATTGTGCAGATTGTTTTTATTAGGTAGAATATTATATGCCATTTATGACTTAAACAATATATCGGATAAATAAGCGCCACGGCTCTTCTTGCAGACCTTAACTCGTTCAAGCCAATTTTCGATGACTCTGTGGATCATTTCGGGTGGAATGGCAGCAATAGTGTCTCGAATATTGACTTCGAGTGCATCAATTGTCACAGGCTGATTAGCATAAACCTTGGATTTAACATACCCCCAGAGAAAATAATCCAGGGGCGTTAAATCACAAGATCTTGACGGCCAATTGAAAGGGCCATTTCGAGAAATAATCGAGTCCCCGAACTTTCCGCGCAATAAATCCATCGTAACGGCTGCTGTGTGACAAGTTGCGCCGTCTTGTTGAAAGTAAAGGTCCTCTCCTTCAATTTCATCATATTCCGGAAAGAAATAATCGGATAACATCGCCCGATATCGCTCACCATTCACAGTTACGGTACTGCCTTCGGCGTTCCTAAAGATGAATGGCCCGATGATTCCACCATACCATAATCCGCACCATACCGTGATCTTTTCGGGATGTAATGGTGAAGAATTAATCACGTGGGGATTGGACGAGCACCAAAAGCGACAATTCTGCTTGTTAACGAAGCCGTTGAGCCAAAAGTGCGCCTCATCAGAAAAAATGATTTTTCGATGAAAATCCAGATCACTTTCAACCGCTTCAAGAGCACGATCAGCAAATTCCCGCCGCAAACGATGGTCATTTGGCTTTAGCTTTTGTGCCAATACCATCTTATACGGATGCAGGCCAAGATCCAATCGTAAAATACGCCAAGTGGTCATTCTGGAGAGACCGAGTGCCTGAGAACGGCGTGGAACGGACAAATTTTTATTTTCAGCAACGTTGGCTTGAACGGCGGCTATAGCGGCTTCAGTTCGTGCACTACGACGTCGTTTCGAAGGCTTCTTGTCCAGTAGAGTAAATTCACTTTCCAATTTTGTCACTATTCGACGAATTGCTTGCTCAGTTGGAGCAGAATGACGGCCATGTTTTGCACGATAACACCTTTGAGTAGCCACAAAACTTCTCGAATTTTGATAAAATAATTGGATAATTTCCAACCGTTGGGGTAACGTGAAACGATCCATGGTGAAATGGCAAAACTTACTGATCACAGCTAACAGCAGCTGTCAAACGTCGTAGTTCAAATGTGTCCGCTAGAGGCGTTCAAAATCCTATCATTCCAATTGGGAAACCCTCTACAACATCGACAATGCAATCGAAAAACTTTCTGATTCCAACTTTGGGCATTTGGTAGCTCATTGGTTAGATAAGATGGAGAAGATATTTTCTGGGTTCGAATCCCATACTGTCACCATAGAAGTTTGCGTTGTTTTTATAAAGAAAACGCTTATACGGCAGCCAGTTCAGCTATGTAAATCGTCCTGGCGCTACACCTTGTTACAACGGCCAAATGCTGTCAAAACCCCCCCTTCGATTCAAAGAGAAATTCTTTCCAGTCAGTACTACAAAAACAACAAGGAATTTTCTAATCGCCTCGTGCTATGCCTCGTACCTATGCAGTGTTGCCCATTTAGCCGTTTTCCGGCTAAATTTAGCCGTACACTTGACCGTTTAGCCGGAATAAATTACTAAATCCGGGGTTGCAAGGCTGACGTCGAAACGGCTTCACACATTCTTTGTGAATGTGAGTGCGCCGCTTGGAATACTTCGGCATTGCGCTTCCTTTAGAGGAGGATATCGCCTCTTTGAATATGGCCCAGCTTAGTAGATTTATAGAAAGAAGTCGGTCTAACCTACAGCTTGGGCAATGGCACAATAGACCATCGGTCGTAGTGCCTAGGACAATTTAATTGCCACAGCCCCATACAAATCTAATCTAATCTAAATGTGTGTTTCTCGTAGAAAACGTTGAACTCCAAAACTTACCGATTTCGCTAAGCATCAAAGTAGTCTCATAGATAGTTTTACCATGTCATACAAACCGTTGTGGGGTACGACTTGGCATTGTACGTCTTGAAATAGATGCATCGATTTCTTCTGCTTTAAATTCGCAGTATCCTACGATACGCCAGGAAAGAAATATTTTAAATTATACTTAACGTCTTTAGCGTTGCAGTATATTGCAGTAGATCGTCCCAAATTCCCAGGGGTGTCAATTCAAATATTCAAAAATTTCTTCATTTTTAAAATCGTCTTAAAGTGATGCCCACACCGGCGCGTCAGCGAATATTCGCGGCGAATTTTTCCGCGGCGTCAAAATTGTAACACACTGCGTTGTATGGAGAAGCTCACACCAACGCGAATATTCGCCAGTTTTGCAGTATTTTTTCCGGTTCGAATATTTGCTAGCTTATGTCATTTTATTCAAATAATTTATTTTACAGGTGCAGTGTAGTACAACTTGATGTTGGTGTACCCGAAAAAGTGTAGATTTGGAGTGAGTTGTTTAGGTATTGACCGAGCATTTCAGTTTTGAATGTTTTATGGTATCAGTGGATGAGTAAAAGAAGTAACGTTTTTGGAAACATGAATTCAAAGGAAGGAACGTTTTTACTCGTTGTTGTTACACAAATAAATTGCCCTATAGTGGCAAGTCCGGCGACACACCGATCGCATCGCTCGGCCGTGAATTGCAAAGATATCGACGATTTTCCAAACTGCATAGTACGAAGTTGATCGTGAAATTGCTGTGACCGACATCTATACGTAGGTTGACAACTAACAAAAGCATACATTTTGTAAATTATTTTACTTATCTCGGTTATCCCTTTGTGAGCTGCGCAGGAAAGATGCTCCGACGCCACCTTAGAAAATTTTGTTGCGAGTCCAGCGAAACATTGATCGTTTCGCTGGACGCAAGGATTCCAAAGATATCGATGGATTATCGAAGCAGTGCGAAGCTGATTGTGAAATTGCTGTGGCCAACATCCAGGTTGACGGTTATCTCTGACCACCCTGTGCACTGCCCGAAAAAAAATAGGATCCGATGACCCTTTTGGCAATTTTATGGTGAGTCTAGCGCCACCTCGGTCGTTCTGCCACACCAAAGGATTGCAGAGATATCCACGGATTTCCGAAAGAATACAAGGTCAATTATTTCATTCATGAATAGTATACGATAGGAAATGAGGATCCTGGTGGTTTGGTGCTTGCGTTTGTCCCTAAGTAGTTACATACAAGCTTGAATATTCTATTGAATTGAATGTTTACTTTGCATTGTTACGCCATATTTGGCTTGGTTACGCCATCGTAAGGAATCACGTAAAGATTCTACTAAAAGTTATTATGCAATTTCATACAATGGCGTAACCAAGCAAAATATGGCGTAACTATGCAAAGTAAACATTCAATTCAATAGAATATTCAAACTTGTATGTAACTACGCATTTTGCGTAACCATGCTAAGTAAACAGTTACATATGTATATTTAATTCAAAACAGCCACAAAACAATGTTCAAGCTTTGTGTCTTCTCTATACGATAAGACTAACCATTCGACGGGCACAAGATAAGATGTAAGAGTTTTCGGGTACGCGATAGTCAATTAAAACAATCAAATCGTACACTGCCGCAACTTTTTTTAGGGTACGGTATAACAAGGTTGTACAAAACTGCATATTTCCATCAATTTGCGCATGTCAATGATTTTATCCTTAGAATAAGTATAGACGTGGAGAGGTAAAATGTCGAATTTCACGTTGATTTCTTTCGCTTACGCTTTTACATATTAAGTAAAGATGTCGCGACATTTTGATATAGTGCACGGAAATTACAGCATGATTATAAATGTTAAAATGATTGTATTCGGCCAGTTCTTGCACTTATTCTCTATCATGTCTAAGTCCTTTCCTTACATAAATCTAATACCTTTTCTAAGGCAACAACATGATATCAGCTGTGAGTGACAGTACCCAGCGAATTATTCGCGCCGCGCCGGTGTGGGCACCAAAAAATGTGACGCGTTGGTCTGGGCATCACTTAAATCGAAAAATGCCTGTAGATTTGCCTTGGAGTACTTTTATACAAACTGGGCAAATATTAAATCTATTTTTGGATTGCAACCGTTACTCACAATTTTCCACGTTTTTGGGATTGGTCGTTTTTTGCAACAAAATTTAATTTGATGGTGGTTTGCAACAAAATTTAACCAAACAGTGAATTACTCAAAGACTAATCATACACTAACAACGCCACCTAATACATATTTAAAAAATAACCTTTCTTGTTCGATCCAAAAGTTATGAATTATGCAATAACAAACAATGAATTAATAGGTATAGGATATTTACTTACAAGCCTCCGCTGTCATCCCGTGTCATCATATACAATTGTCCTGGACGAAATACAACAGGCTGATTGAGTAGAACAAACAAAAACGACCATTTAAACAATTTTCAAATATAATAAAGTAAAATCAATAAAAAAAATGCTCTACTTTTTTGTCATGTTCTTCCCAGGCCTTTCTCTCATTGTCTTCTTCCAAAACTACGGACTGAAATTTAACATTTTATTACCAGCCATCCAAACAGTCAAATTGAAAAATAAAAAAAAACATGTTTACCATATCAAGTCTGCTTCCCAGCTAAAAATAAGTATTAAAAATATTTAACCTTACAACATTAACAAATTTTGATAAAATACCCCAAAGTCAGTTTCATGATCCCACCAATAGGAATCATCTTCAGTGGCTTGAGAATCATAATAGCTACTACTCTCGTCTGTATATGGACATTCGCAACTTTCACGTTTTGATTCATTGCCGGCTAGTTCTTGCAGTTTATTGGAATCTACGTTACTGTTCCTGTGCGGATCAATTACTACTTGCTCACTGTAGTATTCTTTCTGATCGGGTCTGACTTCATAAGTTCTTGTTCGTGTTACTGACCTGAAAATTGAAAATAAATACACAAAGTCTGCCTGATGGCCTTGGCTAATACTAACATTTTCTTTTCTTAATACTTGTTAACTAAAAATATTAAAAACTAATAATTTAACTTTTAATTTATTTAAATAATTGACTAAAAACTCAAAAATGAGAATTAATTAAATTTTGTGATTGATAAAAACTAGCTGCCTGCGTTTTATGCTGTTAATGACCTAAAAAGTGTGTATCAATTGCGTCCAAATTCTTTTCATTAATTGCTTAAACTGCACTCTGATTGATTGAATTCCTAGAAAGCTTAGTGGATTGGCGAGATATGTTATAGCCAACGGCGCCCGCTCTAGTGATTACGCCCCGCCCGGACAAGTGGACAATTTGTTGCCCTTCATTAGTGTACCAGGAAAATAGAAAAAAGTACTTACTTACTTACTTGTCGTTTCATTTTCGAAAATTTTGTGCCAAAGAATGGTGCTCGTTTTCTTTACTAACATTTTTGAGTAGTTTTTGAAGGTTTCAATATTTCGCGACTTACATACAATATGGGGAGAATTCTCAGATAATAAAGTCAGAGCTAGTTAAATCGGGAAAGCCAAATCCCGGTATCATAGCACATTAGAACAAACAAATTAGTGAGGACTCTGCGGCGAAGGAATTCGCGAAGAGATTGGGGGAATTGAAATTGAATTGATGCGAAGTTATCGAAAACGACACCAAAAAATTAGTGATGAAAGGGATGAAATTTCTGACAGGAGTGCTTTTTTAATGCTTTTATGTGCTGAGTCTGGCTGGTCTAGCGGTTAGTGCGCGCACCTTCGGTGCACAGGCTCATGAGTTCGAATCTCACAGTGTTCCATGGTGTTTTTCGAACTCACGAGCTTGTGACGGACTGTGATCTCACTCAGATGTTAAACGAGTACCCATTTATGGGGATAAATAACACTGCTGAGCGTGATGCTGATCTCATTACCTCAACAAAAAGCAGATAAGATCTTGGAAATAGGATGTCACTAACACATCCTGCGGCCTTAGTCCATTGCTGGATTGTCGCGCCTGTTATTTATTTTTATGTGCTGAGTGTTTGCGCGATTCGTTATCTCATTTCTGATGAATTTCTTGGGGGGGTTCGCTATTTATTGAGTGTACGTGCACTCCTGTGATTCAACAGGCTAACTAAGCTGACCAGACGTACAGCATTTTGCTGTACAGTACAGTTTTTTGTCCTGCCGTACAGCATCCAGAAGCGTACAGCAAAATGAACAGCATTCTCGATTTAGCACAATGGTATACCTCACGAGCAATTTAACGAGCTTCTACTTTGAATTGTGTTCCACTACACAAGATCAGAGCTCTTATTCTGTAGGGCGATGCGCCTCAGGCGACAGTTACTTTATTTTTTTTGGATATTGTCTGACGCCAAATATATCATATGTCATGGACCTGGAATGGCTAGGTATCGTCAAAGCTAGTTGATTATAAGCAATATTTGTACAGTTAAAGGGTATCAAAACCTAGTTGATTATAAGCAATATTTGTACAGTTAAAGGGTATCAAAACCTAGAAAAATTGTCATTGGAATACTTAAAAAGCGTTCAAAAATTCAGTGTGATCGGGAAAGAGATTTTCTAGTTTTCAGCTGTAACTTACGAATTACTATAACTAGAAACTTGCTTGCAGCAATAAAAGTAACTAACAACTAACTAACAAATTTCAGTAAGACCGATCAATAGGATTTCAGGTTTACCGCTGTACTGTTACAACTATTGTAGCTAGAAACATGGAATTTTTAGCGGTAAAAGATACTGCTTTAAAAGTGTCCCAAATTTCAATAAGAGCAGACAAGAGGTTTTCGAGATTTCGGCTGTAACTTTCGAACAATTTTTAGAGACTTGACAAATAAATCAACAAGAACGAATCTCTTCTTGTCTGGTAGGATTCCGTCAACGTCTATGGCGTCAAATTTGGTGATGCCATAAGCTGAACATTTTAAAAATTTTGCCCAGCAATTTGTCTTGAACTTTTTGCACAAAAATCGAAAGTGGCCATCGAACGGCAAAAATCCTACATCGGAAATTTTTTTATTATGGTTAGGGATGGTCCCGAGATGATGGCATAGAAAGTCCCAACCGATCAGGGGTCCGCAACCTTAAAAAAAGGGGGAAAAGAGGCCTTTTTTTTGTTTTTTTTTTTTGCGATTATTTTAAAAACGGTAAGAGACACAGAAAAATGGTCTGAGGACGAAAAAAACTACATAAAATTATCTTTGCAACGATATATAACACATTAGAGTTTAATTGAATATTTCGGCATTAGAATAGAACATAAATTAGAATATTTTCATTTTAGACCTTTTTTAAAAGCTCCATAACTTTTGAAAGAATGTTAGTTCAGCCGTAAAATTTTGTACAAGTATTCACAACAAGCTTAGGATAATTTTAACGTAAACACTGAGTCGCTTCGGTCAAGGACCCCCATTATCCCCCCATTTAAATTTGTCAAAACGGCATGTCCATAACTCCACCCAAAATTGGAGCAGAGTGCTAAATTTTGGTTTGTTGCGATTGGAGGTCATAGTCACCCCACCCACCAAAAATCAGCTCATTCGGATAAAAACTAAGGGTATCTCCCATACAAAGTGACCCATCAGGAGTTTGTTCTACGTACTACTCAATTTATAAACTGTAGAACAAAGTTGTCATGGGTCACTTTGTATGGGAGATACCCTTAGTTTTTATCCGAATGAGCTGATTTTTGGTGGGTGGGGTGACTATGACCTCCAATCGCAACAAACCAAAATTTAGCACTCTGCTCCAATTTTGGGTGGAGTTATGGACATGCCGTTTTGACAAATTTAAATGGGGGGAGGGGATAATGTGGGTCCTTGACCGGAGCGACTCAATGTTTACGTTTAAATTATCTTAAACTTGTTGTGAATACTTATACAAAATTTTACGGCTGAACTAGCGTTCTTTCAAAAGTTATGGAGCTTTTAAAAAAGGTCTAAAATGAAAATATTCTAATTTATGTTCTATTCTAACGCCGAAATATTCAATTGAACTCTAATGTGTTATATATCATTGCAAAGATATGTAGCTATGTAGTTTTTTTCGTCCTCAGACAATTTTTCTGTATCTTACCGTTTTTGAAATAATCGCAGAAAACCAAAAAAAAAGTGCCCCTCCCCCTTTCCCCCTTTTTTTAAGGTTGCGGACCCCCGATCGGTTGGGACTTTTAATGCCATAATCTGGGGACCATTTTCAACCATAATCCAAAAAAAATTCCGATGTGGGATTTTTGACGACCAAATATGCCATTTTTCTTAGACTATAAGCCTTAATTTCGAGGACTTGGGTGACTTGAATTATTAATAAACATTTATGAAAAAATGCTAGCGACTAGCACGATTTTTCTGAAATTCTCCCATAGTGGAACATCACCAATAGGTATAACGGTACGAATATGTACAGCATTGACGGGTCACCTTAGGCTAAACAACATTTTTAGGCTTCATATTCCAGAAATCAAATTGGGACATATCGCATAGCATCCCTTCTCTTTGTAAAGAGTTAGGGATCATGAAAGTAAGCCCAATCAGAACCCTTGACTCTGCTGAAACGTAGAGGCATTATATTTTCAATTGCAAAATTAGGACATAATTCGTCAATGACTTTCTATTTTTTTAAGAAGAAATTAATTAGCACATTACTGAGCGAATTATCCCTGTTTCTTGGACGTGATATTTTGGCAACTTTCACTGTCTAAATGCCAGTATGAATTGTGGGCTCGTCAAGGCAAAGCATCGCGAGGACTTTTCATCTTTAAATCTAGAGATGCCGCGGATAGTTATTTGACCGCATACCGGATACCGAATATAATGCCGCATTCTCGGCCGGAGCGCCGAATATCCGGCGAAACATTGCTTCTGAATTTGCCTACTCAGACGATAAAGCACTAAACACTGCCATTGCAGAAAGATGGAATATTCCTCAAAGCGAAATTCATTGGCTTGCAGAGTAAGATTCAGCGAAATGTTTTATCCATTCCGTACGAGTTGTCCATGAGTCTGAGTCCCAGCAGGAGGTATTGGAGATGTTAGCATCTGCTAGACGGATTGTCACAATTTTAATCACTCGGGTGTAGCACAAGAAAAACTTAGAGCCATCCGTTAGGAACTTAATTTACCAGATCACAGGCTGGTGCAAGATGTTAGCACTCGCTGGAACTCCATCTTTAATGGAACTGTTTTCGGATAGCTTATGGAATTCCCAAGCATTCTCCACATATTCCACGACAGTAAGAATACATTTTCATTGAATAAAGCGCAGCGGAAAAAAATTTCACTCTCGATGTCAGTACTAGGCTTTAGATGAAAATTATAAATACTCGATTGTAACTTTTCTCGATCCGAGGTTTTTAAAACTAGGTTTTTAGGAACGGTTCAAATGGTAAGAGCGAAACGAAAAATCCTCTTAGAAGCTTTTAAATGAGCTGTGATGAGCCCGATGCTGAGGTTGCCTCTTCCTCACCACCTAATAGACGGACAAAAAATAGAAATGATGAGTCCACTGATGATATACACGACAGTTACTGGGCCTGCTTTGATGAAATCGGTTCAGAAAGCATGCCGTGTTAGGATATGCAAAAAAGCGATGCTGCAATTGAGCTTGAAAATTATCTAAAAACTGCTTGCCTAGATCGGAGGGGTGACCCTTTCAAGTGGTGGTCAGCGAACGCAATACTGTATCCGATTCTCAAAAAGTTTGTTCGGATTTATCTATTATCACCTTGTGGCAACGTATTCTTTGAGCGGTTATTTTCTGAAGCAGGTCTTGTCTACGAGGATAAATGGAATCGTTTACTACCCACAAAGGCCGAGAAACTTGTCTTCATTCATTATTATTTTGCGACTAGTGGACTTTTATTACTAAATGTCAGGACTCAGGAGTCTTAATAAAATATAAATAAAATGGATTACAAAATTTTAATTAAAATGCGTAAAACATTTAATATTCGGTATCCGGCCGGATAGTAGCTTCTATCCGGCCTATACCGGATACTAAAAAAATTGCCGGATAGGCCGGATAGGCCGGATATCGGATAGTAACCGGATATCCGTGGCATCTCTATTTAAATCACAACTTTCAAAAGAGAATTAATGAAGCAAAAAAAAAACATCTTGAAAGCGTTGATGTGCTTCTTTACCTAATAAAAAACATATTCCGTTGAATTTTTCCTTTCGTTTTTGTTTGCATTTTTTTATTCGATTGCTAGCCAAAGAGCCTCGCCTAAAATTTAAACTTTTAAAATTACGAGTACTTTCCGCAACGCCTTACTACATTTCTACACAGTACGATTCTCGGTCTCGATCTAGGTTCGACCAAAAAAAAACCCCAACAAGAAAATGAACACCTATATTTTCGATTTTCTTTTGATAGCGTATAACGGTAAAAATTGATGTATACATTTTTTTAAAAGGTTTTTTTTCTTAGCGTTAACAGCCGTCACCGTCTTTGACTTTGATTTTTAGAACGTCCTGTACAGAGTCTTCGGCAAACCGTTTGATATAGGCCTATTATAGATTCTACAGTTTGTTATTGGCCAAATAACGTCTAAAATATTTCTTTAGCTTTTACCGTTCTGGAGTAATCGCATTTTTTAAGGTTTTGTCGAAAAGTATATATGCTAAGACTGTAAGTGCAAATTTATTATTTATAAAGCCAATAAATAAAACCCGAAAATAAACAACATCCATATTAGGTAATGTAATAACTTTTTTATTAATATTCTTCATTTTAATTACAAGTTTATTTATTTTTTCATGTTTATAATAATTTATAATATCACTTTGATCAAATTTTGTTTTATTTATTTTTTCAATATTAATCTTGTATTTCTCTCTTACCACATTTAATTTTCATCTTATTTGCATTATCGTTAATGCTGTTATTATCTTTCTTTAATCAATTATTCTTTTCGCTATTATTTTAAATGTGAGTATTAAAGTTACATTCTAGAAAAAAAAGTTTAAACATTTTTTCATTTTCTTGGCATCATTTACAAAGAAAATTAAATGATTTCAAAGTAATTTTTATACTCATATCGCGTATTGAATTTTCTTTTTGAAAATGTATATTTCTTTATTACAATGAGAAATAATTTCTAAGTATAAATATAAAGGACATTCATACATATTTTAATATATTTAATAACAGTTTTTTGTCTGTCGTGATTTTAAAGCATTTTTAATAATTTTCTTTTCTAAATATATAAATAACATGTAATGCGCGTATTAGATGTTGGATGAGAATACATAGGAAAAAATCTTCTTAAAAATAATGTTTAAAGAATTTCAAATTGATGTTAGAGGTACGTGTAAATTGGAAGAAGAAATATTTTTTGTTTACACATATACATATACAGCTAAAAAGTATAGGAATGCAATATAAAATTTAGTTGATGCCTTTTTGAAGCATACATATTGGCTAAAAATGCAAATTGAAATACAAGAATACGTAATTGGTTGAATACTAATATGCACATTTTAATAGTTAATTAGTAATATTTATAATTTTTATGTAACAATATTATTTAATAGCATAATAAAACAAAGAGCAGAGACCAGAAATTGCTATGCTTGCATAGTAACTGTCTCAGTAACAATTAGTTTTTTTTTTTCAAATTTGAAAAGGCAATTGCTTTTGTTGTTCTTTAGTTTTTAAAATTTATCAATTCATTTGCAACTATTTTCTTTCGTGTAATCATGACTTTTGTTCAGTACTTACTCGGCTTTAAGTTTTTGCAAGTACACATGCTTTTTTTTATTTTCAGAGTAACTCGTCGTATTTTTTATTTTACTTTACTTTTTTACTTTTATTTTACACATACTTATTTTTTATTTCCGGGTCGAGTAGTTAACTCGGTCCCGAGGCTGAAAATTGTGTTTGTTATTTTGGCCTACCCGGCCAATATACCGGATTGGTTATTTCCAGAGTTGGAATTTTTGACAAAGGGATACTGTGCAGTTTCTAGTATCGCAGTGAAACGTATGCTATAAGTCTTGTCAAGTTTGGACATCACATTATTTCAACAGCGCAGATTGCTGTGACAATTTAATCAGATATCTATTGGATGATTTTTGTTTCATAGCGGTATTTCCAAGATCATAACGGCTTTTTTGCTGAGGTATTGAGATCAACAACACGCAGTGTTATTTATACCCATAAATGGGTACTCGTTTAACATCTGAGATCATAGTCTGTGACATGGGTCGTGAGTTCAAAAATCACGGTGAGACTCGAACCCACGACCCTGTGCACCGAAGGTGTGCGAACAAAAACCAGACTACTACTTCGTGGAGTTATCCTTTTAAAAAAAGGACCGACATAACTTTGACTAATTACCACTCCGCCATGATAACTCAGTTACCAGAAAATGAACACGGACGCTTATTTCCAGAAAAACGGGACTATGTCACATATAGAGCATAGAACAATGGCTTCATCGAGAATTTGGTGGACAGTTAATTTCGGTCTGGTAATTAAGTATTATTATGAGATATCACATCTTAAGGGTTCCATGTATATTTAAAATAATAATCCAGCTATGATTCAGGCTATATTCACATGTAAACGCAGTGTCGAGGGACTGGAGAGTTGCTGCCATTAGGGTCTCTCTCTGAGGGCAGCAACTATCATACCGCTTGTCGGAAGGTAGTAGGTAGTATTATGTCATTTGGCTTTAGCGCTTTTCTACTCACATCTCGTTTCTGCATATAACGTTTCTGTAGATAACATTCCGCCATAAAAGTGTTCTCAAGAGCAAGAAATGCGAAACTCTCCGGAGTTGTCTGGGTAGTGTAAAAAAACATATTTTTTTTTTCTCATATTGCTTTTACAATCGAAGGTGTGGGAAGCGTAGAGCCTTGACAAGCCGATAACACACTAAACTAGCTTTTCAATGAGCATATGGAGACGCGAAAAATCGAGCTGAATCTCCAGGGCAGCGTTATGCTTGCATACAGTGGCCATCCTAAGTAGGAGTTTGAGTCTCACTCCCATAGATATTACTAAATTTGATTTGCCCTTTTAGCATAAAAGATCCCAGCCGCCTTACTAGACTAGACTTGAGTATAGAGTAGAGGCATTTTGTACAAAATACATGAAATACAAAATCTTAACTAAACTTGCTGAGTATAGTATAAAGGTGGTCGCGAATATGGATGTTCAACCGATAGTTGTATCAGAAATGTGCCTCTCCGTAATCATCCAGATCATGGGATCGGGTTGGTCAGCAACTAGGTCAGAAGCTGTGTAAACCCAGGCAAGACAAAACTGATGCAGTTTACTACAAAAATCAAGATAGCTGGAAAGATCGGCATGCCTTGGCATCACAGGAGCTATGCGAACATACCCGAGGGATTCGTTGAATGTAATCCTACCTCTTCTGGGCCTATCAACCTGACTGTGGTGTGGTTGCAGGAGTCCTTTTGTTATACATTCAATATCTCTGAATCTTATCGTCTCCCTGATCATGCATGTCACTCACACTCGAGAACATACAAGACAACAACAACATAGTCCTCTGATCCGATTGTCAGGCTGGTATAATGGCACTGAAATCTGTAGAGATATCTTCCAACCTTGTGTAATTCTGTAAAGAAACTAAGCTGAACAACATTGGAGGGAGCACACAGTCACCCTACTTCGGGTGCCCGAACACAGGAACATAGAGGGTAATGGGTTTGCAGATGAGTTGGCTAAATTGGGGCAACTCTGGACGGCTCTCATGCGGAGCGCGTGGACATTTCGATGGCAGCTGTCAGAAGAAAAATCTCTTCTCATTATCTCGCGAGTGCTAATCGTAATTGGCGCAACCATAGAACTTGTGTAATATCAAGGAAGCTATGGCCATCCAATGAACAGAAAAGAACGTCTGAAATTTTTGACCAGACCGCGTAAAGATATTGCTAGACTTACAGCGGTAATTACTGGACATTGGCCAATAGGGAACCAGCAGCCAGGCTGCGTATTACCCACAACTCGTACAGTCGCAGTTTCGATAATGCAAATGAAGGAGAAACTCTGTTTCAATTTCTATGCGAATGCCCAGGTCTCGCCAGATCCCGCTACCGAACGTTAAGATGTGTGCTTATTGGTCGCCTAGAGGATGCGTCGGAGACGAAAATAGGGGAGCTGCTTCACTTCCTGAATCTCTCTAAATGGCTCTAGGTTAAGGTGACCAGACTTCTGAATGCCCAATGCTGTACACATTGCGAATTCGGTTCTCAGGCAAACCCTTAATCATACTATCCCCCCCCGCGCTTTCAAGCCGATTTGAAGAAAGCATAATATGTCAGGCTACCCCCATAATGATGTCATAGAACGACCACACATTCTCCTTCCTTTCATAAATAATATCTTTGTAAATATGTGATGTACCTTGGCAAAACCACGTTTTGTTGATAGAAAACAGGACCCATAAACAAGCCCAAAAGTTCTCAGTGTCCTCATTGATAAAACACTCATAGCTATAACAAGCAAGGGCGTAGCGTAGCCAGGATCTCGTTCAAAAAGGGAAAGACCAAAATTTGTTCAACACCATGAGTCCGGAATGGCCCTTTTTTGTTAGAAAATATGTTACAAATTTTAAAACCTTATTTTAAGAAAGGACAATTGAGAATTACCTTTATTACATTTTAACGATAAATGATACTCAGAACTTTTACAAATTTTGAATTTCAGTGTTCGTGACTCAGTCTCAGCAGCATTGTGCCGATGATGATGACTCTTTCCCTATCCGAGACCATGAGACAGGAATCATGTAGTTGTTTATTTGAAGTATGTACATACATATGTTTGTGCCGTGCTAGGAGTCGAATCCAAATTTGTAATATCGTAATCACCGGCGGAGGGGGGGGGGGTGGGGTGGTAGTTAGCAGGTGGTGCTCATTTATTTAAAAGCTTCGTTTTGTTTCGTGTATTGCAATAAGAAAACTGATACTTCGTTGGGCAGACAATTTTTAAGCGTTAAGCCGCTCTCCTGGCACATCTACGGTGTGGAGTCCGAGGAGAACCTCCAAAATTTCATCATTTGCACAATTTTCGATTAGAAAACACAAAACTGCGGATAGGTAGGACCTTGAAATTTCGAGGATTCGGAAAGATTGAAAATGAACGATTTCAAAACATAAAAGCGCGATTATCTTGCTAAATATTGATCGTGCAGGAGTCTTAGTTTACACGTTAAATTGCATCTTTTAACGGTTGTAACTTCTGAACCATGACAGCTATAGAACATTGAAATTTTCACTAAATATGGACAGTGTGGTGCTCCACAAGTTTGCCAAATTTAAATTGGGCAGCTGTAACTGTCAAACGCGAATAGTTAGGACTTGAAAATATGGAGGAAATGTGAGCAGCGAGTAGCTCTACAAGTGCGTTAAATTTCAGAAAGATCGACCACCCGAGTAATCGAAAATGAACATTTGCCAAATGAAAGTGCGATTAACACTATCTTGCTAAAAGCACCTTTAAAACAGACAAGACTGATCACAGGCCTTACCGAAGAGTTTCTTAGGTTTCTTTGTGTGGCATTGGGAATGCTTTACATTTTGCTGTACGTTTACTAATGCTGTACGACAGGTCAAAATGCTGTACTGTACAGCAAAATGCTGTACGTCTGGTCAGCTTACTCTAGGTGCGTTTCCACACTAAAAATTATATTTACATCCTTTAATATTTTAATTGATACCCGTCCTCTTCTTCTTCTTTTAGCGGTCCAGAAAGGGGTTCCACACCTGTGCATCTATGTCGAGTCGAGTTATGGTTCGTCGATGTTTTCGTACGTGATGTCACGGACAATGTCATAGCTGCTGCGATAGGATGTTCCCACAGTGAGATCGGGGTTAGGTCAGTTGGCGCAGCTGGGCATTCAAACAAACGACCTACATCATGAAGCGCCAGCGCAGTTTGGACAAATGTTTTGGATGACCGGGCTTATGCGAGAAAGGTACGAATGGAGGCGCGAACCAAGTACCACCCAAGTTGAGCTAATATCGCTCTGGTGGCTCTCGGCTCCCGTCCTCTTCCTATAGTCCGTCCTCGTTTAAGGTTAACTTTTTTTCCAGATGTGCTCTACGCGTTTGGGCAGCTGGCATTTTTTTTTCTCCCAAATCCATCTTTACAGGTTCACATAAGACGTGTGGAAATTTTTTTGCAACGCTTGCGAGGCAGCCTGCCCACCTCTTGGTACCCCCCTACACTTCCGGCAGTTGAGCTAGGACACCGGCACGCGTAAAGTCAGGAGGTTTGCAAACCTTTACGGCAGAGCAACTCCGCCCTCGGAAAACCCTGGGGTCTTCCACCAAACCGCAAATTGTTACAGTCTTTTGATGTTGGTGACAATTCTAGCTTTGTCAGAGTTCGAAAGGAGGTGGTCGCGGGATATTATTTCCTGCCAGGGTATTTGTAAAATGCGCGGCGCTGTGGAAACTGATTCACGAAAATTTGCAGTTTGGTCGTTCTGTTACTGATTAGATTACCTTGCACTTTACACAACGGTATTGTGAAGCTGAGAATGGGTTTTCGAGCGATGTTGTTTTACCAAAATAGATTTCACTAAAAATTGTACCTTAAATTTATTTATTCAAGACAACCCTTAATCTGTGACGGGGGCTTTTCGAAAATAGTCAAAATGTTTGACTCACTCATTGCTTGTCAGTTTCGGGAAATTTCTAATTAATTGAGATCCTAAGTTCTCAGTCGAAAATATAGAAAACTAAACATATTTCCCGGGGAGAGCGTCCGATCCTTCAGACTTCGCAAAGGGGGCACGGACTGGAAAAGGTTGAGAGCCACTGCCCTAGACCTATGTACTTTTTAGGCCGAGAGATAAAAAAGATAGATTATTGCTGGGTTCTCCCAACAATATGACTATTAGCCAAAGCCGCCTTAATACAAGCCCGGAAGCAGAGCACGGTCATATACGGAAACGACAATTCATAGGCCTGTTCAGATCGAAAATTTACATTGCGGTAAAGGCAAATCGGGTTGGGTCGATTTTCGTCGCGAAAAGTGCAATGTGTCGTGAATTGAAGTGTCTATAATGCAGTGAAAGAAACAAATCCCGATAAAAAGTGAATTTTCCACGTGTTTTCGCGATTTTTATCAGAGCAGACACGGTTTTTATACATGCGCTGTGCTTGTGTTAGTGCATCATGCAACGTATATACGACATATTCATAGGCTCGCTTTGTGTGCATGTATTGCTGCTTCCCGGCTTTCTAAATTAAGGTGGCTTTGCTATTAGCGCACAAGCTCAGCTCTGTTCACGATCATAGCAGTATTAATCGTTTTAAGACCTAATGATAAATTTCTCTCAAATTGCTGAACCTGTTAATTAGTGGGCGCGGTGGAAATCCAACGAACGAATTATATGAAAAATAATTTTCATATATTTGATACACTACGTTTCGTAAAGGCAATATTGTATAAAAGCAATTGAAACTTACCGCTCGTGTCTATCTCCAATTTAACGTAAGGATATCTTTGTTAAATGTTTCCAGGCATTTTAATTGGCTTCTTGGAGTACGATCGACATTTTTTTTTAAATATTCGGAGCAAGCAAGTTTTCGTTTAAAGAAATGATTATTTTCATTTTTTATTACTTTTTACATAATTAGCTCAGTACCAAAAAGACAAAGCAAAAGAAAAAACAATGAATATAACAATAAAACGTATTTATTTTCAAGAATTCAAAATTCATTATTAATGCATTTCTTTCTTTGTTTTGATTTTCATTTTTCCTCCTAATTTTCTTTTTAAATATAGAGAATTAAACAATTTCTATTATATATTAATAACTACAATATAATGTATTTATATTTATATATATACGTAATAAAATACACAATCATTTACTTTTTTTCTGTTTCTTTCGTAGCAATTGAAAATTTGATTTAGCGAGTAATGTACAACAGGAATATTGTGGGGGTGTGTGTATGTATTAACATATAATATTATGTAAACGATCGTCCAAAAATAAATTAGAAAAAATAAACTGATTTATTTTTATAAAACTGAGAGGTATACTGTTCTTCGTATCAATGAATTAACTAGTATGTTGAATGTGTGCTAGTTTTCGTTATACGTTTAAAATATGCTAAATATTATCAGAAAAAAATCTACTAAGATTGAGCAAACTCATAAGAAGCGTAAAAGTAAATACATAAAAAAATAATGTATATACTGTATATTGCAATCAAAAAATAATGTAATACGTATATATATATATATATGAAAAATAGCGTCGTTGTGAATTATGAATTATGTTCTCCCTTCGATTCAAGAGAAAAAAAATCTCTTGAATCGCTACAACAACAACATGAATTATGTTCTCAACATTAGGGCACCAACATTATTATGTATTTTAAAGAATACAAATATAATGAATATTATGAAGTTATCGCATCTTTCACAGTTAATAATAAATTGTATAAATACGTAATAAACACTATAAACAATCTCTCTTTTTATCTTTTATTCTGCTAAAATCAAAATGGAACATTATTTTCGTCTGAGCTATAAGTTTATCGTATTATTTGTTTATGTTTTCGGTTATTGATTTTGTTTTATTTTTAGCTTTTCAGCAATTCATTTGTTCGCTTATTGGCCTCGGCCAGACGCAATTCATTTTGTCCACCCTGTATAAAAATTAAAAGAAAATAAAAATAAATTAAATAATATTAGAGGAAAGATAACAATAAATTAATAAAAATAATTCAGGATTAACGCATATTATGTATATAAATGTAAAATGTTAGAATTAACGAATAAATTGAAATATCAGGACTAAATAAAGGAGAAATAAAAATATGGATAATTAAAATAAAAAAAGGATCATTACTATTTTGAATGAATAAAACCATGTCCATTTGTATATATTTTTTCTAGCTAAGCGGTGCAAGGATGCATTTACGTGTTTTTTTTTTTCTTCCAAATACCAAGATTTCGTAGAAGCTTTTAGCTTCTCGTCTTCGGTTGTTATGTATTTTTTTTGTCTACTGTTTAAGGCATTAGATATTGCTTTCTAAATTAGTTACGCAACTATACATGATGCTATAATAATTTAATTGATTTTTACTAAGATTATTATAAATTAGTTTAAGAGGAAGAAAAGAGAATGGATAGCCGAAATGCAAAAGATCTAAGTAATATGGAAAACATCAAGATAGTGTGAATGAAGAAATCGAAAAAATTGATTAAAATTAAATTATGAGAAAAGGTAAGTTCCGAGCAATATTGATTTGATACTAATTTCTGGCTAAATTGTTTTTCACTTTCTTCGGTGTAGAGACGGGGTCATTCAAATCGTAAGTTAGAATCTCAGAAGAGAGAGAGAGTATGTATATAAGTAAATGAAAAACTTCCAGAGAGAAGTAATTTTTTGGTCGCGTAATCAGACGTGTGGGGATAATGTTGCCAAACAACTTTTTGTATGGAAACATGACGCGGTAACGTAAACAAACCAACGGCTCGTGCGGTGTGTTTGCAGCTGCGCATGTTTAGAAATTCTATCGTAAAGCTACCATTGGAATATATGAGCATTTCTTCTCCATACTTATACTCAAAGGTTAGAATTAACTCTACGTATTTCTTTACATCAGTGGTTCCCAGCTCAGAAACGTCTGCGGACCACTTAGCCTGAAAATGGATGTCGACGGCCCAGCATTCAATCATAAAATAAATAACAGGCGCGACAATCCAGCATTGGACTAAGGCCGCAGGATGTGTTAGTGACATCCTATTTCCAAGATCTTATCTGCTTTTTGTTGAGGTAATGAGATCAGCATCACATTCAGCGGTGTTATTTATCCCCATAAATGGGTACTCGTTTAACATCTGAGTGAGATCAGATAACTATAAGATATTATCTAAAATTCTTGAAAAGAGAATTAATCCGTACGCAGAACGAATCATTGGCGAGTATCAAGGCGGCTTCAGACCTGGTCGATCAACGACCGATCAGCTTTTCACAGTGAAGCTACTACTCCAAAAGTGCTGGGAATATAACATCGACGTATACCAAATCTTTGTCGACTTCAAGCAGGCATACGACAGTATCGATCGAAGTGTACTGTACAACATTATGCTGAATTTTGGTATACCGGCAAAGTTAGTGCGACTCACAAGGATGACGATGACTAATACCGTCTCGCAGGTCAGAGTGCAGAATCGACTCACTGACCTATTTGAAACTCGTACTGGACTCAAGCAGGGCGACGGGCTGGCGCCGACGCTCTTCAACCTGGCTCTGGAGTATGTAATTCGAGCCATGAATTTGGACACCAGCGGAACGCTACTCATTAAGTCGACTCAACTAGTAGCTTACGCCGACGACATCAACATCATGTCTAGAAGATTGGGTGATGCAGAAATCCTCCTGCATAATCTCAATAACGCCGCCAAAGAAGTTGGACTACATATCAACGAATCTAAAACCAAGGTCATGATGCAATCAAAAACTAGAACGCCAGTAAATTCAAGCATCACAGTGGGGGACCTCAATATAGAGTATGTAGACAACTTCACTTACCTGGGTTGCAATTTGTCAAAGGACGCCAACGAAACAGATGAGATAAAGCGACGGATACAACTAGCTAAGAAGTGTTATTTTGCGGTCCTCCAAATTATGAATTCGAAGCTGGTGCACAGGAAGACGAAGCTTCACGTATATCAAACCATAATCCGACCTGTGCTATGCTATGGCTGCTTGGACACCTGTTGGACACATTAGAGCGAAAGGTTCTCCGAAGAATCTTCGGGGCCGTTCGTGAACGAGGTGAATGGCGCATCCGGTACAACCTTGAGTTGTATCATCTGTATGATGAGCTACAGGTGTCGAAGATCGTGAAATTGCAGCGACTGCAATGGGCGGGACATGTACAAAGGATGAACGACGATCGCATGCCCAAAAAGGTGATGAACGCGCAACGAGTGGACGGAGCCAGATTGCGTGGACGACCGAGAGCCCGATAATTAATTCGAAACTTGCGCACAGGAACACGAAGCTCCGCGTGTACAAAACGATCATCCGACCCGTGCTATGTTATGGCTGCGAAACATGGACCCTCACCCAAGCCTCCGAAATTTTGCTAGACCGATTCGAACGAAAGGTCCTTCGGCGAATTTTCGGGGCCGTTCGCGAGCGAGACCAATGGCGTATCCGATACAACCATGAGTTGTATCAATTGTACGATGAGCTAGAAGTATCGAAAATCGTGAAGCTTCAACGTTTGCAATGGGCGGGGCATGTACAACGGATGGACGATAATCGCATGCCAAAGAAAGTGATGAACACACAACGAATTGACGGAGCGAGGTTGCGTGGACGACCGAGAGCTCGCTGGGAGAACTCCGTAGGTGAAGACGCCCAACAGCTGCTGGGCTTCCGAAACTGGAGGACGAGGTCACGTAACCGCGACAATTGGAGGTCAACGATTCAGGCGGCCAAGGCCCGACGTCGGGCTATCGTGCCACATTGATGATGATGATGATGATGATGATGAGATCACAGTCCGTCACAAGCTCGTGAGTTCGAAAAACACCATGGAATACGGTGAGATTCGAACTCATGACCCTGTGCACCGAAGGTGCGCGCACTAACCGCTAGACCAGCCAGACTACCAATCATAATAAAACAAATTAAGGTCTCCACTTTTTTTGCCGAGGTATGACATGGCTATGGCATTATTTGCGACCAAAACTAAAACATGCGTATTCACGAATTGAATCCCAGACGCAAGGACAATCTAGCCGTAATCTGTAGGTACTTGCCGAGCTTTGACCGTCCGACAAGGAGTTCCAGGGGATTAAGCGGAGTGGAAAAGCTTTACATTTTCACCCGTCTTGCTAAAAATACAATAGAATAGAGTCCGAATTCGATATAAGCACATATTTTCGAAACGTTTAGTGCAGGCGCCGTGGCCACAATCCGAAAGAATTGCCTCACTTAAGAAAAATTGTGTGCTAATTTGTATGTTAAAGAAGAAAAACGACAAATTCTTGTACACGGATTTGAAAGTCAAAACCTAAAAGAGGCTCGTTTCCAATTGTTGCTGCCGAAGAAAATTGCACCCGCATAGCTCAACCGAGTAGCTCCTGAAAATCAGGCTTGTTCTGCTATCATAAGGAGAACTTTCTGTTAACGAGAGCTGATAGCGTGATGTTCCCCACTCCGGACATCCATTTTGCACTTTTCGGAACATTCCTCTGGGCTCGCTAGGCAAGAAAAAGCCTTTCGGGTTACCGGTAAAACTCATTTATAAGGGTCCTTAATTTTTTTTACACTATACAAAACAGACAAATCTGTTCCGTTCTTCATTCCGTAAGACACTTCCTTCTTCTTCTTCCTTGCCTCGTTCTTTATACCGCTCCACGGTTTCGCGTTGCTCGACCTGCGATGTAGGCACATCGCCCGTTTTGGCGATAATATCTCAGCATATTTCTACAGGCAGCTCTATCTTGGATCGTGTCATCGCCGAGACCAATGCGTTGTTTTTGCTTTTTCATTTGACACATCCAGGTGTTCTTCGGTCTGCCTCTGGCCTTGGGTCCATCAAGTGGAACTTCCATTGATATCGCTTTCTTTGCTGAGTTTTCAGGCGGACGCCGTTGAACATGGCAATACCAATCCATTTGTCGGTCTTCGAGCTTTTCGGTGATTGGTTGGTCTATGGACAAGCTGCCTCGGATGTAGCTACTCTTGATGTGGTCCCTTTTGGTTACACCAACTGACATGCGTAACATTTTCATTTCAGTCGCTGTCATTTCTTTCGCGTAACTTTCATACATGGTCCAGCATTCTGATCCATACATGCGTGCGGGACGTACAACCGTTTTGTACAACTTGCCCTTTAGCTTCAGTGGCATTTTCTTATCGCGGAAAACTCCTGAGTTTTCTCGCCACTTCATCCACCCAACCTTTGTGCGGTGTTTGATGTCATCATCGCATGTAGCTCCGCTGTTCACCATCGAGCCAAGGTACTTGAACTTGGTACAAGACTTAAGCTGCTCTCCTTTGACGTACATATCTGGTATCGGTGCATCTGGGTCTGAGAATGGGCAGCATAAGAACTCAGTCTTTGCTGTACTTACCCTCAGTCCATGCTCCTCCAGAATGTCACACCATTTTGTAAGGGCAGCTTGCAAGGCAACGATGTTTGGGCTACTGAGGACTATATCATCGGCAAAAAGAAGAGATATTTCTAGGCCGTCGGATATACGTGTTAATAAGTAGCACATGATGATGTTGAAGAGCAACGGACTCAATACACTGCCCTGGTGTAATCCGACATTCACCGGAAACTTTTCTGATTCACCGGCTGTGCATCTAACCTTAGTCGTAGCTCCATCATACATGTCTCGTATCATCCTGACGTATGCCTCAGGGACATTAAGTGCTCTCAAGGCCAACCATATCAGATCACGAGGTACTCTATCGAATGCCTTTTCCAAATTGATGAACACAAAGTGCAAGTCCTTTCGTGCTGCTCTATACTTTTCCATCGCAATACGAATGCACTGAATCGCATCGACTGTAGATCGACCTTCAACAAAGCCGCATTGATTGTCATTCAACCGCACAATCTTTCTCAATCGGTTGCAGACAACTCGCTCGTAGATCTTCAGTGTATGAGGTGTTAACTTTATAGCCCTATAGTTGTTGAGTTTGCGTGAGTCTCCCTTGTTCTTATAGAAAGGAAGAAGAAAACTTTTCCTGAAAGCATCAGGCATCGGTTGCCCACCTTTGATTTTGTTGAAAAGGACTGTGAGCCAACTAAGCCCGACATTTTCCATTTTCAACCAAAATTCCGCGGGGATTTTGTCCGGTCCGACTGCCTTTCCGCGTTTCATCTGATGCATTGCCTCCATCACCTCTTCCTCTGAGATATCTTCAATATTGGTGGTATTTGGCTCAACATCTTGAAAAGCTGCTCGAGGAAATTCTTCATTTAGAAGTTCGTCAAAATACTGTCGCATCCTGCTACAAATTGCCGTATCGTCAATCAGCAACATTCCTTGCGAGTCCTCCACGTACTTTGGCGCCTGTATTTCCCGAGCGTTCCTTCTCCTTTGGGCTGCGACCCTAAATATCCTGGCGTCGTGCTTAGGTCTCTCGCGCAAAGACGGTCCTTCGGTCGCAGTCTGAGTCTCTAATTCTTGGTAGAATTTCTCAGCTGCCTTCGCCTTTGCTTGGGCTACCAAGCGCTTTACGTTCTTCCGGCATTGCATATAATTTTCGCGAAGTTGAACCCGTTCGGTTTCACTGCCTGACTCACATTTCGTCCATGCCTTAAATGCGTTCGATTTGGCTTGCACTGCTTCCTTAGTTTCGGTGTTCCACCACCATGTTTCTTTCTTCGTGTGGAGTGGACCTTTCGAAACTCCAAGTGCCTTTTCCGCCTCACCTACTGACATTTCAGCGAAATTTTTCCACATTTGTGTTGGACTGTGCTCGGTGCAGTTGGTGTTGTTTTGAAACCACTCCGTCATTTTATCAATGAAAGGAGTCACTACAGGTTCAAAGTTGTCGTTTGTGAGATTGTGCCACTTGATTTTTTCGACAGGCTTGGGAGTTCTTCTATTTCTTGCTCCTCCTACTTTCAGAATAAATTCCGACAGGAGCAAACGATGTTGGCTAACGACAGATTCACCCAAGATCACCTTGCAGTCTTTCACCCACCTTCTCATAAAATCGAAGCAGAGGTGGTAATCGATCTGCGTTTCGTGTTTCCTATCTCCGTGTCCACTACTGTAGGTGATCAGGTGTCTCTCGTTTTTCACAAACCATGTGTTTAGGATGACCAAACCGTGCGACCTGCACATAGTCAGAATAGCTTCACCTTCGTCATTTCTGACCGTTGAAGGGCTACCCTTTCCACCATGGCAATCCTCGTAACCATAATTTGATTCACCTACATGGCCATTTAGATCGCCTCCCAAGAATACCAATTCGGTATCTGGAATGGTCTGAATCAGGGTGTCAACGTCGTTCCAAAATGCCTCTTTTTCTTCTGGTGGCAGTCCCACTTGGGGAGCGTAGGCACTTATTACGTTCCACACCCTTCCGCAGATAACCAATTTGATGCTGATCAAGCGATCACTTCTCTTCGCGACACTTATTATGCTGCCAAGTAAAGAAGACGCCAGAATAATGCCAACTCCGTTTCTTTGGTTTGTCACTCCATAGTAGTACAATTTGTACTTCATGGAATTCGTAAGAAACCGGGCTCTGTCGATATGGGTATTTCGCCACTTCGTCTCCTGCACGCACATAATGTCTATCCTCCTCCGCTTCATGATATCCTCAATCTCCTCGCTCTTCGACGTCAACGAACCTACATTCCAGCTTGCAACCCTCAGCTTCTCCACAGTGTAGTTGGACTGCCTTATAGTGCTCGCCCCACTTCCATTAACAGAAAATGCCTAGTCTTTTTCTCCGTGGTCGACAAAACTTGATTCCCTCCATAAACGCTAGTCAGCAACAATGGGTACCACCCGCCATTCACAATGGCTTCCCATAATGAGATTTTGATAGCTTAGTGCTTAGCTTCCATTGAATTGCTGGAGGTCCCACTATGACCATAATATTTTTGTGTTGTCTTTCGAAAAATGCTTCTACGAGAGCCTACCTATTTTTGAACTCGGGCGGGGCTTTTATAAAAATCAATAGTTTAAAATTAATCAAATTAATTTGCGAAGGTGAATGAATTTGAAAATTTACACGTAAGTACGTGGGTAAATGGGATCATTACATGCTGTTCAAGTAGCAGTGAATCTTCTGAAATGTGTCTTGTTTGCGCTTCAAATAATAAAAGACGCAAAAGAATGTATTCTCCTTCATAAAAATGTTTGGCCCGCCATTGCTTTCCAAACCAATACATGTGCGCCGCGTAAAAATAATTTTGGACACCCCTTGTTTTGCATGCATGCCACGTATGCATCCGAAAACACATACATTTATGAGTCACATGTGGCTGATAGACGTGAACATGTGGCTCAAAGAAAGTGAAGATGTTAAGACAAAATATAAAAATACTCGTGTCGTACTAATACTTTTAGAAACCGAAATGTGGGGTTCATCATCATTTTCCAATTGGCGACTGTCCACTGAACACTACACACAAAGTGATCATCAGGACTTCAACATGTCGATCCCTAGCAAGATCTGCTCATTAGTTGGTTGGTTATATATTGCGCTCGATTGTCCAGTCGGTCTGTTTTCTTCGCGTCAACACTTGCCTAACTAGCTGAAATTTTTCTCGTACAGGATTAGGTGTCTTCTGGTCTCAAAGCGCTAACTTCGATTAAAAGTTAGGTATCCAGTAAACGGTATAGCTCCGTCTTTAAAATCTCCGCGGACCACTTATAGGTCTCTCACGGCCAATCTCGGTCCGCGGACCACCTGTTGGGAAACAGTGCTTTACATAATCGCATAGTCAAGAAAAAATGGGCACGAGACCCTATAGAGCGTTAGCCGTTCTCTGTGGCCATGATCTTTCGAACAACGGATGTTACCATGACGACTTAGCGATGATTGACGAAATTAAATCTGTACTTGCCATTAATATCTGGGAAATAGTAGGCCCTCCGAAAAATGCGCAGGTAATTTGATAGTCGAATAGTTCTTTGTTCTGATGGAAGCCTGGATCGCCGTAAAGTTCGACTAGTAGCACAAAGATAATATGATAATTTTGTCCCCATACCTCCCTTGAGTTTCATCCTTTCAATGGTAGGCACGTAACACGTAACCACAGCGTATTTGAATGGCAGACTAGAAGAGGACATTTTAATGGAACCTCCGAAGGATTCATTGGATTAACTGACTTTGATTTATTAATCTAACTGCGATCATGCGACGAAACACAAAGAAAGACGATGACTCATGGTATGGTATGCCTATTGCAGAAGGTTTTTTATGATCATCGACAGCATCATCGTTGGTGGTACAATCGTTTGGACGTTGGGCGTAATATTGAGAAGCATTGGGGCATGTGCATCTAATGGTGATCTATGTCTATTACATGGGTCAACGAGGTAACTTGGCGATGTCTGTAAGGATTTAATTATCATAAATTTCATCGCAGACGCGTTATCTCGTAATTTTAATGTTAATGAATTGGCCAGACGAAGAGAATCCGATTACTACACCTATGGATTCGAATACAAGGCTAAATAGAGCAGAGGAGGCGAGCTGCTCTGTATGTTATCGTAAACTTGAATTGGCTGTTTAACATAACTGGCTGAAACGACTAGGACCGATATTTGTTTTGCCGTGTCTCTTCTTGGACAGTTGAAAATCTGCTACTCTGAGGAACACTGCGGAAGGCTGCAAAGCGAGTCCTCTGATTTCTAAAGGGCAGAATGGACGTGGGTCTCACTAACATGATAGCGCTGGCGGAATATGTGAATTCCGATTGAGGAAACTGTGAAATATCCGCAGGCTTCATTTTATTCCTGGGTGAAATTCCAAAACCATGGGATTGGAAAAAAACTGTGCACTGAACCGTTGTCGTCAATCGAGGCAGAGAATATGGGCCCCACGGAAGTTTTCAAGGAAGACATATTTTTACAAAAAAAAAAAAACTTGAATGGAGTTGTCTATACTTCGAGTTATCAAAATTCGAAATATCGAGGCTTGTTTAAAGTAAATTTCGACTTATCGAGTTCAAACCAACCATAAGTTTTCCGAATCGAATGCATTCTTCACGTTTAGCGTAATGTATCCTCTCGAAGTGTTTTCTTTTTTGCGATTTGTCAACATCGTCATTGCGCTCGCCTGCTCCACAACTGGTGAAAGAGCAACGCGAATATTTTTTAACCCACTGGTTTCCCTGCTTTTGAGATAAGAACAAACTATCGCGTCTTCAACGGTTCCAGGAAGGTTTGAACTGACAGAGACAAGCATGTCTAAAAGGCGTTAATGATTTTGACTGGCGTTGTTTGAACAGTCAATATCAGTGCCCATTTGGGGATTCCATCGACACATGGGGCTTTGCCACTGTCCAGTCTGCATCTGGCCTGGAGAAACTCGTGCTTTTATGGAACATGAACTGATTTTTGATTTACTCACTAATAGCCCGTGAACTTTCAGCAATACTGCTACTAAGTGCTAGAGTGACGTCATGCTAATCGCCATAACCCTAAAAGCGATTTATATCAATATGAATCGTCTCTACAGAAACAGTAAATCTCGTGGTAAATGCACCAGTAAGGTCGTGCGCAAAATTGTACTTAAGGCGCATTAGAGCGTATGTATTACAAATTGGAGGAGCGCACCATATGGTTCATCTCGTTATTGCAAAACTATATATACGGCACTCAATTGCTTGTAGACCGCGTTCTGTGTGCTTAAAGGTCAAGGAAAACGACTAGAAACCCAGTAACGCACCCATTGCCAACACTTATTCCCTAGTCTCTCCATAGCGCATTTTTTATGTATGTGACCAAAACTATATTCAGTACATCCGGCATTCCTCTTTATGTGACTCCTCTCAACTTAAGCCACACGAAATTCCCCCAACTGATTACAAAACAAACGCTGGCTAAGAAGCTTTCTACAAAAATTGTTATACCCTTCGCTCGTAGAGTCAACGAAGGGTATATTAACTTTGTCATGAAGTTTGTAACGCATTAAAGGAAGCATCTCCGACCATATAATAAGTATACACATATGATCAACATAACATGGGGAGTCGATTGGGCGGTGTCCGTCTGTTGCTACGCGTTTTACTCGGCCAATTTAAAAGCTATGAAGCTGAAATTTTGCACAAATGCTTCTTTTTGCTACAGGCAGTTTGTATGTTTGCATCGGTAAAATCGGGCCATGGGGTCATGGGGCTGCCATACAAACCTAAACCCCCAAATTAGGTATTTCTAAGAAAAACTTTTTTATTTGTGCATCGATTTCAACCAAATTCCATACAAATGTATTTCTATTGATGACACACAACATATGTGAGAATCGATCAAATCGGAAAATGGGGTCATGGGGCTGCCATACAAACCCAACCCCCCAAATTACATAGATTCTTCTGAGAAAAACTTTTTTGTTTGTGCATCGATTTCAACCAAATTTCACACAAGCGTTTTTCTTTTGATGACACAAAACATATCTAAGAATTGATCAAATTGGATAATGGGGTCATGGGGCTGCCATACAAACCTAACTCCCCAAATTAGGTTCTGCTAAGAAAAACTTTTTTATTTGTGCACCAATTTCAACCAAATTTCACACAAATGTGTTTCTCTTGATGACACATAACATATCTAAGAATGGATCAAATCGGATAATGGGGTCATGGGGCTGCCATACAAACCCAACCCCCATTTTGGTTCTTCTAAGAAACATTTTTTGCACCAATTTCACAAAACCTTGAATTAATGTGTCTTTACCAAAGCAACAAAAAAGTTAAAAACGAATGGAATCATACTGTGGAGTCAAGCTCCCGCAATCCCAATAAAATTTTCCGCGTAAATATTTTTATTTGCCCACTTATTTCAATCAAGCCCAAAACTTTTTTTTTAGTTTTATTTGATTTTTTACAAATTAAATCCAAACATTCAATCACGATTCATTTTGTTGCCTGTAGGTTATGCTCCGACGCGCTTACCGTCCGTGCGAGTCATGAGTTTGTAAATTTCAGGACCTGGATTAGTTTCGATGCCGGCGGGGATTAATAGAATTGAGAGCAACCGCGCTGAGATGACATGCTCCCAATTTGACGAAAAAAACACATAGAATACTTCCACAGACATACACAACCCTCCTGCATCGAACCTTCACAGCTCTTGCCATGAAGGGGTTTTGCTGCAACTCTTGGTCGTTTCTCGTTGAAAAATGGGTGTGGACCGCCCCGAAGAGGCTTGAAACTCCCGTATGGCAGCGGGACTGCCATCGGAAATGGTCGCCAGTAGGATCACAGACCACAGAGTCATGAGTTTCGTGAGCATTACTTATCACCGGTTGTGTGTTCACCATTCTTGTACTATTCGCAAAGCTGCTTGGATGATGAATTGGGGTGGACTGGAGAAAATTATTAACTAAGTTTCCATCTCAGACCTTATAAGGACATAACACTTCTCGTTGAGGGCAGATGCGATTGCCGTAAGTAAAGAGGATCAAATATTACCGGTGATATTGCTGTAGGAGTATCATCAGACGGTGGTAATTCTATTAATCTGCAGTAGTAGCTTTGAACTTGGCATTTTAAAAAGTGCAAAGTGCCATTGCTTTAAGCTTTTTCATTGCAATTATTAGTGATTTTCCTGAAGCACAATCATCTGCGCTTACTATAAACGTGCTGCCAAGGATAGCATGCACGTTCATTTCCCGAAAAGGGCTGATTAGGCAGTACGGGTCCTCTTGATCTTTTCCACTCTCATGGCATGATTACAGATTTCACTTATTTTCAAATGACCGCTTTTCTCTAACAAATCTCTTGATGCTTCCAAACGAATGCTTCCAAAATCTACGAGTAACAATACAAATATGAATGACCCTTCTTCGTCTCTACAGTGACCCCTTAGTCCTACCTACCGTATCCTTTTAGATCTGTCATTAATTCTGTGCGTTTCCTATTAAAGCATTTCGTATATATGTCCTAATGGCAATTCAACTACTGATCATGTTATAGATACTTTTCTCTTCTTTCTTTCTTCCTGACTACTATTAAAAAGACTATCTTCATATAGTTTTCTGTTCAAGTTTCAAAAAAATTGATTAGTTTTCTGTCAGTTTTGGTCCTATATGATCCTATGTTGACATCATTTCACATACATATTAACGGTTCGTTCATTTGTTGCAATCAAATACAAAAACTAAAATGACAAAAATTCTTTTCGACGGACGATATTATTTTCTCAATTACAAAATTTCGATTAAAAGCATAAATCTCAGAAGCACATTGGATACGAAAAAGTAGATTTATTTTTTTTGTCTACGTAAAAGTTGAATAGATTTTAAAAACGATTTTTTTATTGAAATGTGTTCTACATAAAAATTCCTCTATAAACGTACACTGTGCATGCAACACTGCATGCAATTCAGACGCAATTTCTGCAAATTAGATTTTCATTATTTCATACCTATGAAAGTAACGGACTTGCTTGGACGTAAAAATGTTAAAACTAAAATTGCACCATATTCCAATGAAATGCCATGACTTGACATCTATCAATGGCGACTGTTGTGACCGTGCAAATTGAAGATATTCTTCATAAATCTAGCCTGCCACGGCAGGCATTCAGTCTGAACTGAAATCTTCGACTGAAAAGTCTAGGTCCTATTGAGACGCGACAGTCAACGAAATATTTATATGAAAATTTGCCGGGGACTGTGACTTGACTGTTGTGTCTAGATGTTGTGAATAGATCTTCACAGTTCAATTGAAACTTTCAGTCAGATTAGATATCTGTGGAGAGACCTCAGGATCAAATTCATGTGACGTTGCAACTACTTTCGTCGCATACAATTTGAAAACTCGTAAAATTTAAGAGTAAACTGACGGTGAAGCGATACAAAAATGGTCCATGAATTGAAAAAGGACGTTTGGAATATGAAGGAGATCTCGTAATGCGCTCATTTGAATAATTTTCTAAAATCCTCTTATTCGCTTTTATTTAATATTTTATGTTTTGTTCGTCGTCTAGATTTACGTGGGAGTACACATAGCTTTTAGCGTGCGCTTGCGTGTTTACGTTCTCCGCCGTTGGACTACGAGACTACGACCAAAATAATTTAAGAAACTAAAAATAAAACAGAATTTTTGGAAGCTCTAAATTTTTCGAATTAAATTTCTTCTAAATTTCATTGTTTTTTTGTTAATTACGATTCTCATATTTGACTATCCAACTTTTTGTCGCTGTAGTTGTTGTCATCAATATGGCAACAAGTTACCAGTTGCATTTTATCAATTTTCTCGTATATTAGTTTTTTCTTTATATTGCAATAAATAATTTTTTTTCGACGATATTTACTCTTAATTGAACTATATATATTTTACGCATACGCAAAAATCTAATTATTATTTATATAATTCGTTTTAATTGGATTTTTTGTAATTGGTAAATCTTACTAGAAATTTGTTTGGAAAGCTGATTAAATATACGGATACATAATAATTTCATTTTTCATTTTTTTAAATTATTTTTCGTATTTTTTGGTTGTGGTGTTTTCTTTCTTTGAGTGTGTTTGTGTGGTAGTTATGTATCATCAACTTTCAATGTTCAATTCAGCGACGAAGAATAATAATTGTGTTAATAAAAATTGTTTTTGTTTTTCACCTGAAGGAGAAGCAGAAGAAGTGAATTATGATGTCGGAAAGCCGTGTGGCTTGTAAGGACTTTGTCAAGCACACATTGGAGAAGAGAATAATTCAAACTGGTTGTTTTCGTATCTCGCGAGTGGATTAATTCAACGGCTAAATTGTGTTTATTGATATCGGTAGTAGTAGTAGTAGTAGGTATGCATGTAGGTATATTATTGTATTGATTTTCATTGATATATTTTCTCTTTTCTTGTAAATTGTATGTCTGATATATATTTATTTTGTTAAGTACATATTTTTTAAATATATATTTTTTGTATGTTCTGCATATTTATAAAGACTTGTCTTATACGCCCGGTGCGGTGTCATTATCGTCGTCTTATCATGAATTACGGAATTCGCAGAGCACATAACGTTCCTCCACTAGTTGAATCCGCGCTATTATGTTTTCATTTTTTTGGTAATTGTTTTTCATTGTGTAAAAATAAACTTCAATATCCTATGTACTGTATTTTTGTTTGTTTTGTTTCTGTTTGTCTTTCAATTCAATGGTGGTCGATGATTTTATGTGTCCATTTATAGAAGATATATATATAATGTAATACGTAGGTATTTACTTAAATATGTTTTTTTTAAATTGATGAACTGTGACAATATATATATATAATAACATAGTTCACTTTTATATATATAGTCAATATATAACATCAATTTGTTTTTTTTTAAGTACATTAGTTTTTATGTTATTATTTCCTCTTGTTAAATTTTTTTTTTATTTTTGTAATGGTTCTTGTAGATTTTTGTTTGTCTGTTTCTTTTTTTTTATTTAAATATTTACTGAGCCCAATTCATCGTCTAATTAGAGAGAAAGAGTATATGTATATTTTCTTTTATTTATATAGAGAGAAATTTATATGTATATATTTATAACCAAAAAAAACATCACAATGTAATGATTTATTTGAGTAGCTGATGTGCTCTTTGATTTGCCACCGCTATTCTTTGTTCGTTTGATTCGCCCTGAAGATGTGTTATACACACACGAAAGCATTGAGATAATTGAAAAGTAAGAAAATACATTGATGAGATTAGTTTGTTAGTGGCAGCATAGGATTTTTTTTTAATATGTTTAGTTAACATTAATCATACATCATTAGATGAATATTCGCCTTAAAAGTTAACATGCACGGAGAAAGTGAATAAACTTACCTTGCGGTTGATTCTGTCGATCTGTCTGTTCTGATTTTCCAATTCTGATCCCATATCGAGGGCCATATTTCGCAGATTACCAATCATGGTGTTCACTTGTCCCATATTATCTTCCATTTCATCTTCGCGGGCATCGTTGGTTATTCTAAAAAAAAAGAACAGAAAAACAAATTTCAATTCTGGGCGAAAACTTCACAACAGACAACAGCCAAACAAATACAGAGCCGTTAACGAGATCAGAGTAATAATGAAACGAGACCGAGTTCTAATCGTGCGAATAGCACGATGAGTGTATACCCTATACCCATCTACATGTACCTAGAAGACATGCAAAACCCAAAATTTTCATTTTTTTTTTGTAGGGGAGGGAGGGTATAGATGGGTGGGGCAGGGAGGGGCGGTCGCCCCCCCCCTGGTCAATGAAGATGGTAAAAAAATCCTTATTGATGTAGTAAAAAAATCGCTGCACTATACAACATTTTCAAAAATTTTCTGCTGCTGGCGCAAATGCCTTTTCTACCACTCCAAATACCCCCGGAGAAGCCATGATCAGGACAGTTTGCAGTCAGGAAGCGCATGCAAATAGAAGACAGCGAATGGCCTCTCGTAACTGACGGAGGCTGCGTACCAGCACACACATTTCACTTGTGATTGTGCTACTGTGGCTGCGTGGAGGATGAACTTTGTGTAACTTTTAGAACTCCAGTATTTCTTATGGCTGGTTGTCGACAACTAGCTCGTAACAAATATGTTTATTTTTTAAATGTGGGACCTATTTTTTTTAAAATTTTGGAAAAAATATTTACTAGGACAAAAGTAGGACAAATCAGGAAAATGGCTCAAAATTCTTCCTCATTTTAGGAAGATTACATTTCTAACTCATAAAAATCGGCTCCAAAATCGATGTTTTTCCATTCTAAATAAACTAACGTTTGAAAATCTGTCAAATTTTATAAATATTTTGAGAAAGGGTGATTTGTATGAGGCTTCAAAGTTGAGCGTCGTCGAATCGACGAAGCATGACCTTTCCGTACTAAAAATAAGCATTACCTTCCATGGTCTGTAGTCTGGCTGGTCTCGCAGTTAGTGCGCGCACCTTCGGTGCACAGGGTCATGAGTTCGAATCTCACCGTGATCCATGGTGTTTTTTGAACTCACGAGCTTATGACGGACTATGATCTCACTCAGATGTTAAACGAGTACCCATTTATGGGGATAAATAACAGATGCTGATCTCATTACCTCAACGTGATGCAGATCTCATTACCTCAACAAAAAGCAGATTAGATCTTGGAAATAGGATGTCACTAACACATCCTGCGGCCTTAGTCCAATGTTGGATTGTCGCGCCTGTTATTTATTTACTTTTTCCATGGTTAAGGACCTTGTAAAGAACGGGTCTCATATTTCAGTGTCTTTCAAGTTCTTATTTTTCTTCTCAGTACCGTATAGCCCATTGTGGGGTCATGGTGCGTTAACTTAGCCGTTTATATAGGCCAGTCAATAAACCGAAAAATAAGGCGTTAGGTCGCAAAAAATTGCTCGGCTCTGGTTTTTTGGGATATTGTTAGGATAGATACCAAAAGTGTACCACCAAGTTTGCAAATTCGAAAATCCTGTGCTAACCCCATGACCCTCAAAAAACCTCAAAATTTTCGGACTTTTTTCATATTTTTGTTTGTAATTTCTAAAAGGTGCTTCCTACAAGTAAGTTGTCCACTGCACTGTTAAAGCTAAGAAAATCTTCTTTACTTTGAGTGTAACCCCAGCTTTGTAGGCGCAAAGGATCCCAAGATACAGCACTTTAAACATTGTTTTTTGAAAAAAAGTTCGAAATTGTAATTTCAGTCATGTTCCGAGCTGAATATCGGCTTAAAAGCGCATTTTACAGAGAAAGTCATGTGACATGAAGTTATAAACCAGTTCCTTAGCTGTATATATGTCGGGACGAATGGAATCAGACCATGGGGTCATAGGGCTGCCCCTGAAAATTAGGTTCTTCTAAGAAAAACTTTTTTCTTTATGGACCAATCTTAACCACCCTTCCCCCAAATCTGTTTTTTAGTAAAGCTTCAAAACATATCTAGAAACGGATGAAATCGGAACACTAGGTCATAGGGCTGTCATACAAACCAACCCCTGATAATCAGGTTCTTCTAAGAAAAACTTTTTTCTTTATGAACCAATCTTAACCACACCTCACCCAAATGTGTTCCTAGTAAAGCCTCAAAACATATCTAGGAATGGATGGAATTGGAACATTACGTCATAGGGCTGTCATACAAACCTCCTAAAATACAATTTCAGACTTTTTTACAAAAAAAGCACATTTTTTAAAGTGCTGTATCTTGGGATCCTTTGCACCTACAAAGCTGGAGTTACACTCAAATTAAAGAAGATTTTCTTAGCTTTAAAAGTGCAGTGGACGACTTACTTGTAGGAAGCACCTTTTAGAATTTACAAACAAAAATATGAAAAAAGTACGAAAATTTTGAGGTTTTTTGAGGGTCACGGGGTTGGCACAGGTTTTTCGAAGTTGCAAACTTTGTGGTACACTTCTGGTATCTATCCTAACAATATCCCAAAAAACCAGACCCGAGCATTTTTTTGCGACCTAAAATCGGTAATTGACTGGCCTAATAGGCAATTTCGAGTCAACGTTACATTGCATATCATTTCGGAGTGCAATGTTGCAAGCACTATATATTTCCTATCCGAACATGTACGGAAATTTTGGACCACGCCGAGATTCGATTTCCGGACCTCTAGATTACTAGCATCATTCAGTGCGACTCAACCAAGTGAGCCACAGAGCGGGTCTTTCAAGTTTTTAAATCAAAATTTATTTTCTAATCATACCAGCAGTAAAATTGAGCCACTGTCAATACTTTGATAAATTTAGAGGAAATCTTATTAAAACCGTTAACCATATTTTAATCAATAAAGGATTTATAAATATTCTGACGATGCTACTTTGCTAAGATGAAAGTGACAGACGAAACAAACTGATTTCGCAAGTGGAATATGCAGTCCGAGATGCAAAAAATGCACTGAAAATAGACAAACTGCGCTCTAAAAGGCAGATATTGGAGGCCAGTTGAATGTAATCAGAATGCAGAAGAAAATCATTCTCATCTCCATTTAAAAAATTTGACTCTAAAATTAGCAAAGAGAAAAAAGATATAACATGCAGTCCACCACTAAACTAGGGCCGCAGATGTGTGAGTGACATACATAATTTCCAAGATCTAAACTGCTGTTTTGTTGAGGTGTTGAGATCAACAGCATGCTCAGTAATGTTATTTATCCCCATAAATTCCATAAATGGGTACTTGTTTACAATCTGAGCGACATCATAGTCCGTCACGTAGGTTGTGAGTTCGAAAAACACCATAAAATGAATTCGTTCACGGTAAGTCTGGAATCCAAGACCCTGTGCACCGATCCAACCACAAGCCAGGCTACTCTAAAATTTGCTAACAATATTTCTGCGACCGGAAATTTCAACTCCTAAGAAAACCATGATTTTGAAAAAATGTTGGCCCCCCCCCCCCTGACTGAAATCCTGGCTACGCCCATGGGGATAAGACATCCATCCATCCCTCTCTCTCTCTCTTTTGAAACAAATTGCAATATGTGTTCTCCAACGTCACCATTGATTTAAAAACGGTATGCATGGTATAAAAGAAGTTTGATTTTTAGAACTTATCGAAAAAATTTACCAATATCCAAGCTCGAGAAGGTACAGGTTAAACCTGAGATTATTAGCCGGTAGTGATGACACAAGAGGCCACTACTTCGCGGATTGGTATAATAAGGGAAGAAAGAAGAAAAATAATCCTAGATCAAAATTTTTGAATTACGGTATTCGGATCCTTGAATTTTTGCTTAACAGACCACGTCGTTGCTGCCATATAAACATCTTAAAATCAATATTATTTCTTTACAAGACGTGACACCTTTAGGTTACGAGAAGTTTGAATTGGCGTTTATCATGAATAACTTCACCGCACGCACGTTACCGAACGTCAGACCCATAAATGAGGATTGGAGTTTCCTGCATAGAAAGCGGCGGAAGTATTATTTATAGAAAGACGATGCAGCGCGTGTTCAAAATTATCGTTTAACGCAGTGCTTCCCGAACGGGGTTTCGTAGAACACTAGGGTTCCGCGACGACTTCTCAAATGTAGGAAATGAGTAATGTAAAAATTACTTTTGATTGAATAACTCAAGGAATGCATAGAAAATTACACAAAATGTTGTAAAATTCCTAGGTTTAGGCTGCCAACTTAGCACTCCGTTGAATACCAATAATTAACATAACTTACGCAAAGTTATGAAACTCACAAACACCGTCAGATGGATGATATTTTGAATGTTGGCGAGTGAAAAGCAGTTACAAAAATGTGTAAAATGTCAGTTTATTTCTGATTGGAAGATATGGTTGGAAACATTTTCATTAAGATATGCGCCAAAAAAAATTGCCTGGGATTTTTTAATGAATGCTAAAAACATAATCATGATAGAAAATTAGAATTCAGCAGGCTCTGAGGTGATTAAGAACAACTAATTGCCAGTGACATTGCGTAAAACGCTAAAGAGTTTTTATGAAGCACTCATCAGTCGCTGAAACCACTACCACTACCACTAACGTAAGGGGAAAACATTCAGTCAATCAAGATCAGATGCTTTTTATTTGTGTATTAGTAAGGGAGTAGGGGGCCACCATCATTCATTTGGCCCAGGGCCACCAGAGTGCTAAGGCCGGCCCTGGCTAGGGGTAGGGTAGCCGGACCTACTCCACTTTCCATCAACTTAAAGTATATGTCCGAATTAGGCATTGATCAAAATTTCAAGTCGATAGCGATATTGTATCGAAAGTTATGGCCGAATTAAAATATCAAAGAGGGGTAATTTGTATGGGAGGAGAAACCCTTGGTCCGATTTAGCCCATTTTCAATACCGTCCAAGATTTTATCAAAGCAAACATCTGACCAGAATTTTAAACCGCTAGCTTCATTATTTCGGAAGTTATCGTGCGATCAGATAGACACACGGACAGAAAGACAGACAGACATGACTTATTCGAATCACCGACCGACCCTGATAATTTATATATATACTTTGCCATACCTCCGGAGGCTCCTTTGAGGTTTTACATAATATTGGCGTAACAAAAACAATATACCCTACACAATCTTATGGGTATAGGGTATAAACAGGATTTTAGACAAAAATTCTTTCCTATTGTATACGATTACGAACGATTAACAATTCTGTAGATCAGAAAGGTATCACAAGGTTGGAATCCCTTAGAACGTGAATAATATGGGATGACGCTTCAGCAGATCGATGGAAGCACACTCTAATCCCCGACATAGCGAAGTGCGTAAATAGAAAACATGGCGAGGTGAATCATTCACCGTCTCACTCAATAGTAAATTGGCGAACCGTCGTCACGAATACAGGAAAGCGACCCATTGCGGTTACTGATACGAATTCTACATCGACGAATCGAATCAAATTTGTGCCCGGGATATAATTATTTGATGACAGCACATTTAAAAAGGGTTTGGAGCAATTGGGCCGCGCCGGCCCGCATCTCTCTCTATAGTTCCTGTTAACCCTTTGTGAGGTATACGCCTACTTTCCACCTCGTTCTATGGTCTTCAGGTCTGACCATCTCTTGTTTATTGAAGCAGCCTCGCTAACAACCGATCTTCTCCACGTGTTTCTAGATCGTCCAACACGGCGGCTTGTATTGGCTCCTTGTGAGTTCCAATCTAGGACCTGCTTAGCAATATTTTTTGGCCCTCTTCGAAGGGTATGACCTATACATTGCCACTTTCGTCTTTTGACAGAAGTGCCTATCCAATCCAGGCCTGTGACATTAAGCAGATCATCATTCGAAATAATCTCTTCCCAGCGGATTTGTAGGATGCGCCGTAGACACTGGTTTACGAAAGTTTGCAACTTTGTAGTTATCTCTTTAGTTACCTTCGACTTAGAACAGTCATATAGAAGCAATGATTTCACAACACAAATATCGTCAGCATAGTCCAGATGTTGAAGGTGATCAAACATTTTCCATCCGCTCACTAGTACATCGTTAATGGCTATAAGGAAAATAATTGGTGACAGAATGCAGTCTTGTCTCACTCCGCTGTGCACCTCAAAAGGATCTGAAAGCTTACCCTTGTGCAAAACGTGACATTGGGTTCCCTGATAGGATCCCTTGATGATGAAAATGATTTAAGACAGAATGCCCCTCCTACAAAGGGCTTTTCACAACAGTATCGAACGCCTTTTCAAAATCAATGAACACGAAGTGTAATGGGGATCTCCACTCGGCAGATTGTTCAATAATAATTCGGAGAGTGTTTATATGGTCACTACATGAAAACCCCCCGCGAAATCCAACCTGTTCATCACCTAAGGTGCGATCAACTGCATCCTTGATCCGATTCAAAACAATTTTAGCCATCAGCTTGGAGACAGCTGGAAGTAGGATAATTCCACGCCAATTATTAAAATCCTTAAGGTGACTCTTTCTGGGAATTTTAATAATCACGTCCTTTTTCCATTCACCTGGAAGTGTTTTGGGTTCTCAACACTCTCTGATGAGGGGAAGCAGAATATTCGCTGTAGCATTTGAATCTGCTTTAAATAATTCAACCGGAATCCCATCATCCATCCGGGCCTTATCGTCCATATATTCGATAATCCGTTTTAATTCCGTCTTATATGCTGGTCTGGAATTTATACCGGCTACTGGAGGGACGTCTTCCTCTGCAGATGAAGATGCACTTGAAGGTCCGAAGCAGTTGTTTAGGACCTCAAAAAAGTTGCTCTTTCCATCTATGCAGCTGGTGTTCATCGGTAACAAGCACGCTTCTTTATCTTTCAAAGGATGGTCTGAAGCTCTGAAGTAAAAGATTTGCCAATTAGTGGCTTAATTAACTTAAATAGGGTGCCGGATAATTATGGGGCATTTTAAAACTGTCGGAAATGGAAATAACCTAATTTATGCTTTAGTATAGCGCAGTGGTCGGCAAACATTTTTGCCAAAAGAGCCAAATTTAAAAATTTACCGATGAAGATTCCTTCAAACAGCCAAACTGTTTTTTTCCAAATCGGTACGGTTTTTTCGCTAAACTATATCATGAATGACTTAAAAAAGATATTAAAAACTGTAACAATGCAAATTTCGTAGGAAAGAAGCCGATAAGTTTGGAAGATTCTGCAAAAGTAAATCTGGTAAAGGCAATAACATCAAATTGGTGTTAAATTGTTTTGAATAAGACTGTTTAAAAAGCATTTTTCACTTTTATAGGTTTTCGTATGCGTTTTGACGTTAGATTTAGCGATAAAGTTTCAAGTTGGAGAAATATAGGAAATTTATCGGAGTGCTTGCAGTGGCCGAGACCCATTTTCATTGCAATTGCTCGGGTTTGTCCACATTTAGCTATCGTGTGTTAACAAAAGCCTTTCGACCCTCTATTGCAGACATGGTAGAACAAAAATGGCTGAGTTTAAATCTCCGAAATACACCCGTTCAAAAAGAAATTTAAAAATCGGTTTATCATCAATTTATATCATTTGATTTTTTGATGAACACCCTATTTTAAAATTTCTTTAAAGTTTGAACGGGTGTATCTCGGAAGATACGAGCCACTTCGTGACGGGCGACGTGTCGCTTTATTGGAAATTTTATGTAGTTTCAGAAAGTCATATCTCGCATGAAATGTTTGGTGGCGTGGCAAATTTTGATTTAGTTCGGCAAGTCGGGCATTTTTACAAAAAAATGCTACATATTACATTGTAACGATTAAAAGTAGAGGGGTCCCGATGTACATTAATTTTCGCCAAATGAACCACACTACCTACCATTAAAATATCCTCCACCATGAACGAGACACCCTGTATTATAAGCTCCTAGTGAGGCCTCTGATCAGTCTTGTTTGCTTTTAAGGTGCATATTTAGCCAGATAGTCGCATTTCTTGTTGATCTCCCGATCTTTTTGAAATTTGGCTCACTCGTAGAGCTACTTGGCGCTCACTTTCTCCAAATTAGACGATCCTATCTATCCACGTTACGGCTGCCCAAAATCGCAATTTTAAGTTTTCTAATTAAATTGTCCATCACAATTTTGAAATTTAGAAAACTTTTAGAGCGTTCTGTTTACATTTGGTGAAAATTTCAAGGCTCTAGCTGACAAGGTTCAGAAGTTATAGCCGTCGAAAGATGCGATTTAGGGTGTAAATTTTTACCCATGTATCGTAGATTTATGTACATCGACTTTTTCAAAACCCATTTTCGGAAATTTTCATTTGAAATCACAAAATTGCGATTATCTCGCTAAATATTGGTCGTAGAGGCATCAAACTTTGCACCTGTTGGGTCATGTTTGGAAGGCTGTATCTTTTGAACGGTGATAGCTAGGACTCTAGTTCTTTCACCAAAACGTAGCTCTCAATGCGCTCTACATCGACTTTTTCAAAACCCATTTTCGAAAATTTTCATTTGAAATCACAAAATTGCAATTATCTCGCTAAATATTGGTCGTAGAGGCATCAAACTTGGTAACCTGTTGGGTCAACTTTGGGAGGCTGTATCTATTGAACGGTGATAGCTAGGACTCTGGTTCTTTCAGCAAAACGTAGCTCTCAATGCGCCCTACATCGACTTTTTCAAAACCCATTTTCGGAAATTTTCATTTGAAATCACAAAATTGCAATTATCTCGCTAAATATTGGTCATAGAGGCATCAAACTTGGTAACCTGTTAGGTCAACTTTGGGAGGCTCTATCTTTTGAACGGTGATAGCTAGGACTGTGGTTCTTTCAGCAAAACGTTGCTCTCAATGCGCCCTACATCGACTTTTTCAAAACCCATTTTCGGAAATTTTCATTTGAAATCACAAAATTGCAATTATCTCGCTAAATATTGGTCGTAGAGGCATCAAACTTGGTACCTGTTGGGTCAACTTTGGGAGGCTGTATCTTTTGAACGGTGATAGCTAGGACTCTAGTTCTTTCAGCAAAACATAGCTCTCAATGCGCTCTACATCGACTTTTTCAAAACCCATTTTCGGAAATTTTCATTTGAAATCACAAAATTGCAATTATCTCGCTAAATATTGGTCGTAGAGGCATCAAACTTGGTAACCTGTTAGGTCAACTTTGGGAGGCTCTATCTTTTGAACGGTGATAGCTAGGACTCTGGTTCTTTCAGCAAAACGTAGCTCTCAATGCGCTCTACATCGACTTTTTCAAAACCCATTTTCGGAAATTTTCATTTGAAATCACAAAATTGCAATTATCTCGCTAAATATTGATCGTAGGGGCATCGAACTTAGTACCTGTTGGGTTATGTTTGGAGGGCTGTATCTATTGAACGGTGATAGCTAGGACTCTGGTTCTTTCAGCAAAACGTAGCTCTCAATGCGCTCTACATCGACTTTTTCAAAACCCATTTTCGGAAATTTTCATTTGAAATCACAAAATTGCAATTATCTCGCTAAATATTGATCGTAGGGGCATCAAACTTGGTACCTATAGGACCATGTTTGGAGGGCTGTATCTTTTGAACGCTGATAGCTAGGACTCTGGTTCTTTCAGCAAAACGTTGCTCTCAATGCGCTCTACATCGACTTTTTCAAAACCCATTTTCGGAAATTTTCATTTGAAATCACAAAATTGCAATTATCTCGCTAAATATTGATCGTAGGGGCATGAAACTTGGCACCTGTTGGGTTATGTTTGGAGGGCTGTATCTAGTGAACGGTGATAGCTAGGACTCTGGCTCTTTCAGCAAAACGTAGCTCTCAATACGCTCTACATCGACTTTTTCAAAACCCATTTTCGGAAATTTTCATTTGAAATCACAAAATTGCAATTATCTCGCTAAATATTGGTCGTAGGGGCATCAAACTTGGTACCTATTGGATCATGTTTGGAGGGCTGTATCTTTTGAACGGTGATAGCTAGGACTCTGGTTCTTTCAGCAAAACGTAGCTCTCAATGCGCTCTACATCGACTTTTTCAAAACCCATTTTCGGAAATTTTCATTTGAAATCACAAAATTGCAATTATCTCGCTAAATATTGGTCGTAGCGGCATCAAATTTCGTACCTGTTGGATCAACTTTGGGAGGCTTTATCTTTTGAACAGTGATAGCTAGGACTCTAGTTCTTTCAGCAAAACAAAGCTCTCAATGCGCTCTACATCGGCTTTTTCAAAACCCGTTTTTCGGAAATTTTCATTTGAAATCACAAAATTGCAACTATCTCGCTAAATATTGATCGTAGGGGCATCAAACTTGGTACCTGTTGGATCATGTTTGGAGGGCTGTATCTATTGAACGGTGATAGCTAGGACTCTGGTTCTTTCAGCAAAACGTAGCTCTCAATGCGCTCTACATCGACTTTTTCAAAACCCATTTTCGGAAATTTTCATTTGAAATCACAAAATTGCAATTATCTCGCTAAATATTGATCGTAGGGGCATGAAACTTGGCACCTGTTGGGTTATGTTTGGAGGGCTGTATCTAGTGAACGGTGATAGCTAGGACTCTGGCTCTTTCAGCAAAACGTAGCTCTCAATACGCTCTACATCGACTTTTTCAAAACCCATTTTCGGAAATTTTCATTTGAAATCACAAAATTGCAATTATCTCGCTAAATATTGGTCGTAGGGGCATCAAACTTGGTACCTATAGGATCATGTTTGGAGGGCTGTATCTTTTGAACGGTGATAGCTAGGACTCTGGTTCTTTCAGCAAAACGTAGCTCTCAATGCGCTCTACATCGACTTTTTCAAAACCCATTTTCGGAAATTTTCATTTGAAATCACAAAATTGCAATTATCTCGCTAAATATTGATCGTAGGGGCATGAAACTTGGCACCTGTTGGGTTATGTTTGGAGGGCTGTATCTAGTGAACGGTGATAGCTAGGACTCTGGCTCTTTCAGCAAAACGTAGCTCTCAATACGCTCTACATCGACTTTTTCAAAACCCATTTTCGGAAATTTTCATTTGAAATCACAAAATTGCAACTATCTCGCTAAATATTGATCGTAGGGGCATCAAACTTGGTACCTGTTGGGTCATGTTTGGAGGGCTGTATCTATTGAACGGTGATAGCTAGGACTCTGGTTCTTTCAGCAAAACGTAGCTCTCAATGCGCTCTACATCGGCTTTTTCAAAACCCATTTTCGGAAATTTTCATTTGAAATCACAAAATTGCAACTATCTCGCTAAATATTGATCGTAGGGGCATCAAACTTGGTACCTGTTGGGTCATGTTTGGAGGGCTGTATCTATTGAACGGTGATAGCTAGGACTCTGGTTCTTTCAGCAAAACGTAGCTCTCAATGCGACTTTTTCAAAACACATTTTCGGAAATTTTCATGTGAAATCACAAAATTGCAATTATCTCGCTAAATATTGGTCGTTGAGGCATCAAACTTGGTAACCTGTTGGGTCAACTTTGGGAGGCTGTATCTTTTGAACGGTGATAGCTAGGACTCTGGTTCTTTCAGCAAAACGTAGCTCTCAATGCGCTCTACATCGACTTTTTCAAAACCCATTTTCGGAAATTTTCATTTGAAATCACAAAATTGCAATTATCTCGCTAAATATTGGTCGTAGGGGCATCAAACTTGGTACCTATTGGATCATGTTTGGAGGGCTGTATCTTTTGAACGGTGATAGCTAGGACTCTGGTTCTTTCAGCAAAACGTAGCTCTCAATGCGCTCTACATCGACTTTTTCAAAACCCATTTTCGGAAATTTTCATTTGAAATCACAAAATTGCAATTATCTCGCTAAATATTGATCGTAGGGGCATGAAACTTGGCACCTGTTGGGTTATGTTTGGAGGGCTGTATCTAGTGAACGGTGATAGCTAGGACTCTGGCTCTTTCAGCAAAACGTAGCTCTCAATACGCTCTACATCGACTTTTTCAAAACCCATTTTCGGAAATTTTCATTTGAAATCACAAAATTGCAATTATCTCGCTAAATATTGGTCGTAGGGGCATCAAACTTGGTACCTATTGGATCATGTTTGGAGGGCTGTATCTTTTGAACGGTGATAGCTAGGACTCTGGTTCTTTCAGCAAAACGTAGCTCTCAATGCGACTTTTTCAAAACACATTTTCGGAAATTTTCATGTGAAATCACAAAATTGCAATTATCTCGCTAAATATTGGTCGTTGAGGCATCAAACTTGGTAACCTGTTGGGTCAACTTTGGGAGGCTGTATCTTTTGAACGGTGATAGCTAGGACTCTGGTTCTTTCAGCAAAACGTAGCTCTCAATGCGCTCTACATCGACTTTTTCAAAACCCATTTTCGGAAATTTTCATTTGAAATCACAAAATTGCAATTATCTCGCTAAATATTGGTCGTAGGGGCATCAAACTTGGTACCTATTGGATCATGTTTGGAGGGCTGTATCTTTTGAACGGTGATAGCTAGGACTCTGGTTCTTTCAGCAAAACGTAGCTCTCAATGCGCTCTACATTGACTTTTTCAAAACCCATTTTCGGAAATTTTCATTTGAAATCACAAAATTGCAATTATCTCGCTAAATATTGATCGTAGGGGCATGAAACTTGGCACCTGTTGGGTTATGTTTGGAGGGCTGTATCTAGTGAACGGTGATAGCTAGGACTCTGGCTCTTTCAGCAAAACGTAGCTCTGAATACGCTCTACATCGACTTTTTCAAAACCCATTTTCGGAAATTTTCATTTGAAATCACAAAATTGCAATTATCTCGCTAAATATTGGTCGTAGGGGCATCAAACTTGGTACCTATTGGATCATGTTTGGAGGGCTGTATCTTTTGAACGGTGATAGCTAGGACTCTGGTTCTTTCAGCAAAACGTAGCTCTCAATGCGCTCTACATCGACTTTTTCAAAACCCATTTTCGGAAATTTTCATTTGAAATCACAAAATTGCAATTATCTCGCTAAATATTGATCGTAGGGGCATCAAACTTGGTACCTGTTGGGTCATGTTTGGAGGGCTGTATCTATTGAACGGTGATAGCTAGGACTCTGGTTCTTTCAGCAAAACGTAGCTCTCAATGCGCTCTACATCGGCTTTTTCAAAACCCATTTTCGGAAATTTTCATTTGAAATCACAAAATTGCAACTATCTCGCTAAATATTGATCGTAGGGGCATCAAACTTGGTACCTGTTGGGTCATGTTTGGAGGGCTGTATCTATTGAACGGTGATAGCTAGGACTCTGGTTCTTTCAGCAAAACGTAGCTCTCAATGCGCTCTACATCGGCTTTTTCAAAACCCATTTTCGGAAATTTTCATTTGAAATCACAAAATTGCAACTATCTCGCTAAATATTGATCGTAGGGGCATCAAACTTGGTACCTGTTGGGTCATGTTTGGGAAGCTGTATCTTTTGAACGGTGATAGCTAGGACTCTGGTTCTTTCAGCAAAACGTAGCTCTCAATGCGCTCTACATCGGCTTTTTCAAAACCCATTTTCGGAAATTTTCATTTGAAATCACAAAATTGCAAATATCTCGCTAAATACTGATCGTAGGGGCATCAAACTTGGTAACCTGTTGGGTCAACTTTGGGAGGCTGTATCTTTTGAACGGTGATAGCTAGGACTCTGGTTCTTTTACCCATATACCGATCGTATTTAACGAGATATAACACTTTAATCGTTGACTTTCTATAACTCGGGAGCCGAGCAAAATTTCTGAAATTTGGCACACTTTGCCCACATTTCCTCCATAAGTTTCAAGGTACTACCTATCTGCGTTCGGAAGTAACAGCTGCCCAAATCGTACTTTTGTGTTTTCTAATCGAAAATTGTCCATCACTTGGAAATTATTGCATTGCATTGTCCATATTTGGTGAACATTTCAAGGCTCTAGCTACCAAGGTTAACCCGTTACAGCCGTCGAGAGATGCGATTTTAATTTATTTTTCCTATCACAAACCGGTTGAAAATCCGCCCCCCCCCCCTACTCCCTCAATATGTCCTTCGAATTCGTTAAAATTTGCGAGGCCACGGGACCGGAATACATACATCACTAATATAACCATGCATGAGTATGGAATGCATACTATCCTCCAAAAATATCGCAATAAGGATTGGCCACCCCTCCACCGCTCTGGAGGCTGAGGATTTGCATGAAAACCGAACTCCGCAAGTACATAATGTGTACAGCATTGGGCCTTCGGGAGTCTGGTCACCTTACATTACACTATACAAATACAATAAAATTTTAACCCGAAAAATGATCCTAATAGTAAATAACATTAAATTATCGCCCACATCTATTACGTCAAGATGTTCGACATACAGTATAATTTAGCTAAGGATTGCATGGCATTTAAAAGACTTTTACACAACAATAATAAACAATAAAATAACAAATATTTTTTTTATCTAGATTCTTACCTTCCAATATATCCAGCTTGTGCCATCATTCCATTACGTTCGTCCATGACACGTTGTGGTTGATTGTTGACAACTTTACCGTCATCATTTCCCTTCCATGTACCATCGTCCTCCTTAAATGAAGCACTCCTGAAATCAACGAAAACAATTGGTCAGATCAAATTACACATATAATTGGAGGACATTTTTGGAGGATATCATACTTATTGCAGGGTAGCACACAAATACCACAGCATTTTTCCATTCCACTCAAGTTCTTTTCAGCTTCACGCATATCGGCGTTGATCTGATCCATGCCCTCCTCAATGCGATCCAATTGTTCTACACGATGCCAAAAACATTCAATATTAGTACAGATAGCAAGTAAACGTCTTGGATGATAGAAAAGAAATAGGAAAAATCAAAATAACAAAAAAAAAGTACAAAAATGCAGAAAATAAACGCACACCACCTTGACAAACATAAAAGATGAAAAAGGAAAAAACTAAAAATATTTATGGATGAATAACCCTTTCCCCTTTTTATGATATGGATGTAATGAGATTTTGATGAATTTGATTCACATGAATTCTATTAACAAATGAAAAGATGATAGATAAAAATGAGAAGATGATAGATGAAAAAGAGAAAATTAATATAGACATTTTAATATCAGTTCTTTTAACATTTTTCGAAACATATTTAATATTTTTTACATATTTTTTTCAACATTATTTAGCAGTTTAAATTAAGATAATTATATACTTTCTAGCTACTCTGATTGAAAACCGTATTTCGCTAGGGCTAGAGGAGTGATTGGATGAAATTGATTTGAAATTTGCAATAAACTAGAGATTTATACAGAGGGTTCATTTTCCTGCTTGCAAATGGTCTATGTAATGAGCAGGATTGGTGAAAAAGTTAATTCAGATATTTTCATTTCTTTCGCCCTTAATTTATGTTATCTAAATTTAAAGCGAAACAAACGAAAACATTTTCAGCAATCCATCAAAAATTTTAATGAATAAGTAGCTGACACATTTTCGAATGATAAAAAGCATATAAAAAACCAATTTTGTTAATTCATTTTGCAGGCAGGCATTCAGGACATGCGAGAGCTTTTGTTGTTAGAGGATGAAAGGGCTATAAAACTTTCAGCTTTTTTATTCAATATTCACTCGACTTGCTATTGCCACAATGGAAAAATAAAACTTGTTAGAACGTTTTTTTTAAGGCAATATATAACACGAGATACATTCGAACGTAATAAAGTGGAAAGTGAACAGTGCTAATAGTACTAGATTTAAATGTAATACAAGAAAATACATGTTAGGTGAAATTTAAACTGAAACAACTTAACTATAGTAGAACTATGGACTTTTAATTTTCTAATGTAACAATTAACTCTTTACTCATAATAATTTTAAGGGGGTAATCTCAACTCGGTCGAAAGTTATGAAACAAATACTCGTAACTAGAATAACTAAATGCTAACAAAAAAAAGATTTAAAATAACTCAATGTAAAGTGGACTATGTATACATTTTTAAATTGATTAACCATCACAAGAGAATTTACAGATTTTTACAGTCTATAATAAGAATAACGAACTCGATCAGAGATATACAGCAATACATGAGTTAGGTATAGAGGTTTCGTACTCACATGTCTTAATGTGTAGTAGTAGTTGACGAACGTGTTTTGGATTTTATTTATTTATTTGAGGTTGGAGTTGTAGTTGTTCTGTTTGATTTTTATTTTTAATTATATTTAAGGATCGAGTAGTGGTTTTGATGTTGTACCTGTTGTTGCTGTTGTTGGCGGGTTATTTGAAAGTTGGACTGATGTGAAAATATAAATTGATTTGAAGTAGTTTTTCGTTTATATTATATGCATAGTTGTGGATATAATATGACATAACAGTTGTTTGAATCTTTCATGGGTAGTGGATTAAGTTCATTAGAGAGACAGAATCTAATTTTAAAGAGGGGGATTTATTTATAATAGAGAATACGGTGCCTAAATGTTTGTTGGTTAGTAAATTATTCATTGATTGTTTTCTTTTTCTAATACAAATTAATGAACACGATTTTTTTTTTATTTGCAGTAGGGTTACCGATTTAATAATTGAAAACGTGGATACCAATCAACAAACATTCAACAGAAAAACTTTTATAGATTTGACTTTTGTTGATTATTATCAATATGCTTGCAAAATTGTGTAAGCGTCCTAGTTGTTAGCCCCTAAGTGCGAAGATTGTACAACATGAACGATTCTGATTAATTGGATATCAAATTAAAATTATTTTCAACAAATTAAAATTCTTTGATCTCTTACTAATTCCATTGTGACTAAAGCCAGAAATTAAAATCTCAGACTGCTGCAACTTTGCACTGCTTGGGCGGCCTTATGCATTTAGTCAAGTTAAAGATGTAACCAAGAACCTGAGCTGGCATTCTGTAAGGCAATAGGTGACAGTCACATTCAATTTTTCGGTATCGTCTAACACAACGGTGCTTACCCGGTGGTCCGCGGACCACTAAAGGTATCTGACGCCAACAGAAGTCCTTTTGTGTATCACAAATCTGTGCCAACACAAAGGTCGTCTTTTGAAATGGTCAAAAAACAATTTTTTGTCTGTCGGTTGTCGAGAAGTCAATACATAGTTCGCTGCTATTTAAATTGAAATAACCTCTACCGGAGAAGATTGAATAGTTTTTCGCAATGGGAAAGATGGGCGCTGGCTATACGTTTGAGCTCACTTATACAGAAACTAATGATGGCCTTTTAAGTTATACAGCCTCGATAATACTCATATCACGCTTATCCGGACCACTCGATGTTTCCACTATGTATTCTATAGATTTGACCGCCGGCGGTCAGGCGGCAACGAAAGGGCTATAATCCGGATATTTGAGATTTTCAGTGCGTAGTGGGAGATTTGTTCTCGTCTTACTTACGGGACGATTTGGCAAATGATATGAGGCTGACTAACTTCTAATAAAAAATATATTTATCGACTTTTGCTCCTCTTTTTTTATTTATTTGGGCTGTTTTTCTTCCGAAAAAAAAATCCGAATGTTCCGGACAATCTGGAAAATTAATGCAGGATAGGCATGGATCATCTGCCAATGCATCCCATAAGGTACGATGATCACTGAGCGATCATTGCCTGTCGACTGGAAATGAGTATTGTTTGCATATATTTTACATAGAACTGTGCAGCTGTGTTCCTCTAAACCAGTGGTTCCCAACTCGCAAATGTCGGCGGACCACTTTTTCTTAAAGTGAATTGCTACGGATCACCATTAGGATGCATAGGTTAGGTTAGGTGCAGGAGCCACTAGAATTGACATCTAGTGCCCTGTATGGATTAATTTAAGTATTGAATAAAACATTAATCTATCCATCTAGTGCACTTAGAACGAAAGATTGGTCCATTGTGATACCCCATAGAAGAAGAAAAGTACGTACTAAGTCATGCTGTAAAACCAGCCCGTTTTGGCAATATACTTATTGAGCAATATTGGGCTCACATCCCGAAGATCGTCCATATCATAGAAAAACCTAGAACCAAGAATACGTCTTCGTACTTCGGCCAAGGCCGGACACTGACAGAGAAAGTGATGCACGCTTTCTTCCTCTTCTTCATCATCACAACTTCTGCAGTAGTCATTATGGGGAATGCGGAGTTTCCTTGCGTGCTCCCCAATAGGACAGTGCCCCGTTATAGCACCGAGCACCCCACCAATGTGTTTCCTGTCCAGTGACAATAATATTGTTGATCGGGCCGAGTCAAGCCAAATCAACCTAGTTGTCGCGCAAGTGCTGCCGTGAGTCCATCTAGCACTAGCCCTGAGCAAAACAGCCGCTTCTACTGCCACTCTGCAGGAGGAAATCGGCGTTTTTAGGTTACTATGATAGTCCTCTAAATTCATATTTGTCGCATTATGGGCGAGGCGATCCGCATTACAGTTCCCCGCGAATCCACTATGACTAGGTATCCAACAGAGGGTAATACTGAAAAATACCGGCGTACAGAGGGCTGCGCCTGCAATACGAGGGTTTTTTAGAATTTCAATGCATAGTGAATATTTTTTGTACATATGGTTTATAAGCAATAAATGAGAATTGTGCACAACAATAATGAAATGCTTCCTGTAAATCTATTTTTGGATTGGTCTAAATAAAGACCAATCCAAAAATAGATTTACTATTTACCCAGTTTGCATAAAAATACTCCAAGGAAATCTACAGGCATTTTCCGATTTAAGATTTCTGATGGCCTTTCCTCAGGCAAACGTAAGGATGGCTTGGCTTTATATATGAACTGAATTATTAGCTGTCAATCTACTGTTACTGTTTTTTTTAATCAAGGAAAAGCAACTTATAAGAAATGATTCCATTGTGTCCGCTGACATAAGAGCCCACGCAAGCTTTCCTATGAGTATTGAACAAGAATACTTTTGCAACTACTCAGGGACACCCTGTGAACTTCAAAAATATTTGTGGCAAGTACTATTACCATTCTATGCATTTCCACCAAATTTATTGTTCATTGTTTTATAAAGTTAAAAGATATGCATTGAAGAAATGCTTAAGAGGCTTCCCTTACATTGTGAAAGACCCTTACTAAATACTTACTTGGCTGTATTTCCGGTTCGGATACAGTTATTCGAATGAAAATTCGTAGACATATTCCCTATGTAATTTTCTAAAGACCCTTAGCAGAATTTTTATATTTGGAAACCTAAGGGGGCTACACACGAGCAAATTGAAATTTTACAAATTTACTGTTATTTACTTTTTCTTAGTAAAAGTCAACAGTCTTAATATTTAGCGTATATAAGGTTATACTGACCAATCTTTGTGCAAAGTTTCATATCGATCCCTATAACGGTTTAGAAAAACGGAGGTCGAAAAGGAAGTTTAACTTTAAACGCCAATAACTTTTTTACCGTTACTCGAAACTGGAAAATTTTAAATGATATGAGATGTACTCGTTTAGATCTTTGATTTAAATACCCATACGTTAATCTCCGATAAAAACTAAAAAAGTTTTAAACGTTCGGGACACCCTGTTATCTTCTTTCTACCAACTTCTAAGGTATTTGTGCCAAAGACTGTAATCATTCTACACACTCCTACCAAATTTCATGACAATCGGTTGAGCCGTTCGCGAGTTATTTAGTGAACAGACGGACGGACGGACGGACGGACGGACAAAATCGATTTTATAAGGGTTTTTTGAAAAAATTCTAAAAAACCCTAAAAAACGGCCCAAACGAGCCGAGCGGCAGGTTTCGACAGCTTTAGATGTTGTCAGGACCGATTCGAGAGATCGAATTGCAGCCTGGCTGTCAGTGTAAATAGTGAAATCCCTCGCAGTGACGACATGATTACCTAGCCAAGTTAAGGATTCCATAATCGCCGAAATCTCCGCCTGCAGGACGCTACAGTAATTAGGCAGACGAAATGACAGGTTAACATCAAGAACATACGAGTGGATGCCAATACCCACTCCTTCGTGTGACTTGGAGCCATCAGTGTAGATAGCAAATGACTCAACGTCCCGAGGCATGTTGTTGTCCCAGTAATCCCTCGACGGAATCAAACTGTAATGACTCTTACCAAAAGTGTATTTAGGAGTAGTATAGTCAGTTTCCAAAGGTAGGTTGAAATTACTTAGTATAAGCAAATGCCCATAATCAAGCGTTCGCCACTGATTAGTTTCCCGCAGACGTAAAGCAGTGTTAGCAGCCAGCTTTTGACCGAACAAATCCAGTGGCAGCAGGTCAAGTAGCGTATCCAGTCCGGCTGAGGGGGTGGTACGAAAGGCTCCAGTTATGACAAGATAAGCCATTCTTTGTACCTTCGCCAGCAAGTTATTATAGGCTGTCTTGCTGAGTGCCGTCCACCATACACATACACCGTATAATAGAATAGGACGGACAACAGCAGTGTAGATCCAATGTAGAGCTTTTGGCTGCAAGCCCCACGTTTTCCCTACGGCTTTGCTACATGTATAGAGTGCTATAGTTGCTTTATTCACTCGTTCCTGAATGTTAGGCCTCCAGCAAAGCTTCCGGTCTAACAAGATGCCAAGAAATTTAGCCTTTTCAGCAAAAATTAATGGACTATTCCGTAGTGTAGGTGGGTCGAAAGAAGGAAGAGTATGTCTCCTAGTGAAGAGCACAAGCTCTGTTTTAGCAGGATTAAGTCCCACGCCACTGAGGTTGGCCCATTTAGTTACAAAAGATAGGGCGTGTTCAAGTAGTCCACTAAGGAATTCCGGGAACTTACCTGTAACAGCGATAGCCAGATCGTCAGCATATGCAGTGACCTTACATCCAGACCTCTCAAGATCCAGAAGCAATTGATTGATTGTTATGTTTCACAGTAAGGGAGATAAAATACCACCCTGTGGGGTGCCTCTAGAAACATACCTATATAAAGACGTTGAGCCCATGCTTGTAATAATGCGCCTCGATGTCAATAGCGCATTCACCAGTATGCAGAAAGGCTCGTCGACGTGAAGGCTTCGAAGTGCGTCGGTAATCGCCCTAGGTTTAATGTTATTGAAGGCGCCCTCAATGTCTAGGAACACAGCCATCGTGTATTCCTTCTGATGAATAGATTTTTCAATGTATCTGACTAGAGAGTGCAGAGCCGTATCCACTGACCTTCCTTTCCAGTAGGCATGTTGTGCCGTTGAAAGGAGATGTGGCGGAATAGTCATTCAGGGATAATGCCATCAGGTCCCGCAGATTTAAACGGCTTAAAACTAGATATGGCCCACAATATCTTCTCCCGAGATTAGATCGAATTACTATCACACGGTGCTGTGTGACTCAAAGGGAATTCAGGTGGTGCAGTTACCGAGCTTCCTAAATCTTGAAGTCTCAGATGACCCTTAGATGCATAGATTGGAAAGTTTCCAAAATGTGCGAGAAAATGTTGTAATAAGGCACTTTGTAATAACACGAATTCCGTAACATTATAAAAATGTTTCGTGGTAGACATCGAAATTTTAACTGTACTCGAAAACACAGTTACATTAATTCTCTCTGGTGTGATCCCTACTGCTTGTTGTTCTCTGGAGAAAAGTATATATGTATGTAGTAGGTTCATATTTTTCGGTGACCCCGAATTGGCGAATAAACTTCAATATAACGTGACCAAATCTCTCGAAACGGTTATCAATAACTTGTTGACAGCCATCATTTATAATCAATTAATTTCGGAACGAATCCTCGCAAAACGGACTTCCTTGCTTAACAAAACTTGCAAGTAACCGTTTTCTAAATTAATTTTGCTCTGATAAAGTATTTTGGCGCAAACATTAAATTAGAGCTTCAGCTTTCTTTTTTTTTTGCCCTTGAAAAAAGCTTTTGCTGAGCACTATAACAAGGTTAAGGAAATAAGATACCAAAAGACCGAACAATATATGGAACTACCGAGTTTTTCAATTCTAACCAGCTGTGATTTTCAAGTGTATCTTAATCAGCTTTGCGAAAAAAAGGGATTTAATTGAGCTTTTCAAAGTCAGTGTTCCATATTCTGGAATGTAAATAGCAGAAGCTTTGGAAATCAGGACCCAATGGACAAATAAATTTGTTGTTTCACATTAAATTGTCTAAACAAATTTGGCTGGATAATTTTCGTTAGTGTCGCGTGCAAAATGGATCGCAAAAAGTTTTATTGTCGTACGTTAAAAGAAAAAGCTGAGGTTTTGAACAAGCTTAAGCATGGCACCAGTGTTTCCTTCCTGGCAAAACATTACAATGTTGCCAAATCAACCATTTGTGGGATTAAAAAAAAAGGAGCAAGGTATCCTTAAGTGTGTGAACAATACATTCTCAGGACTCGGTAAGAGAAAAACACTTAAACCATCAGAGTTCCCAAAAATGGAAGAAGCCATTTACAAGTGGTTTTTGTCCCAACGTAATAAAATTATCCCATTAATGGGATGACTTTAAAAAACAAAGCAAAAGAAATGCATTCTCAATTAGAAGGCATCAGCAACTCCATTTTTCGCCAGTGATGGTTGGCTGAATAAAATTAAAAAACACTAAATGGAATAGTTCACTGGGGGGAAAAACTGTTAGCTCAACCGGAACTTATTGAGCCTTTCAAAATTCTATTACAAAACCAAATCAAAGAAATGAATTTGTGTGAAGAGCCAATATACAACGCCGACAAGTCCGGCTTGTATTGGAGAATGCTGCCGGAGAAAAGCATACGTTTCATTCAGTTAAAGAAAAACAAGCGCCCGGAAGGAAATGTCAAAAGCAGCGAATAACATTTTTGGCATGTGCCAATTCCCCAGGAAATAGCAAGTTGAAGCTTATATGGTGATTGGAAAGGCCAAAAATCTTCGAGTATTCAAAACTTTTAGTATTCCCGCCGAGTACTAGAACTCAAGTTCAGCGTGGATGACTTCATTTTTATTTAAAGAGTGGTTTCATCACTCTTTTGAGCCACAGGTAAATTTTAATTTTGAACTGCAACCGATGATTACATCTACATAAAGTTTGCTTCTTAGGTAACGAATTTCTTAAAAGAAATGGGATTGCCTGCTCGGGCGTTACTTTTGATAGACAAAGCCCCGTCACACCCCCATGAAAATTAAGTCCGAGAATGGATCAATTGTATGGCGATGATTATGCCACCCAACGTTACCGCTTTAATCCAGTCGATAGATCAAAATGCTATAAGAGTAACCAAATTACATTATAGGAACTCTTGCAGCTTGTGATCCCGATTTGGTGGAATCGATGGAAAAACAAAACTTTGGGGATGCTGTAATATTTATAAACGCAGCTTGGAATCGTTTGTCGAAAGAAACGTTGGCGAAATGTTGAAAAAATGTTTAAGCTTCGCCCACTTAGGCGAAGATGATGAAGAAAATAAGCGTGCTAAAAAGAATATGGAGAAAGAGAGAAACGTCTTAGCCAAGGAAGCAAACGTTATTCTCTAGAATCTAACTCCACAGGTAGTGGATGATGTAACTAAGAAATTGTTTTCTATTGTAACAGTAAAAATTTATTTAAGGTTGAATAAACACTTAAAAACATAGGCACATGGAATGAGGATATCCCAATCACCGATGCTGAATCTATCGCTAGCAGTGACTCCGAAATTGAGCCAATTTCAGATGAAAACGAGCGGGTAACATCAGCTGAAGCCGTTACCATTTTCAGCAGGACTATTCACTGGGCGACGAGTGAATATGTCAGCCCGCGGAAAGTTGGCGTTCTTCAGTCGTTATTACGAGAAAAGGCATCATTTCTCAAAAGAAGCGACAAACCCTAATTACAACAGTTTTTGACAAGCAAATTTATAAAGCCACTGTTTATTGTTTCTTTTCGTATTCATTATCTGACCAAAAACAACAAAGTTGTAAAAATTACCCCGCCAAAGAAAAATTTGTCTGCCGCAAAAAGAATACATATCCCTCCAATCCGCCGCTCATATGTAATTTTGTTTTAGGTGTAAGTGCTGGATGTAATTTGGTGTTAGGTGTAAATCCTGGAGAAGTTTAAATGAACAGGACCACTTCCTAGAGTAATTTGGTGGGAGCCGTCAAAGTGGCACTGAATACAATGTTAAAGCTCCCCCAAATTACTTTTAGACGTAGTCCTGTACATTTAAACTTCTCCAGGATTTATCTTTATCTTTATATCTAAAACAAAATTAAATATGAGCGGCGGATTGGAGGGATATGTATTATTTTTGCGGCAGATGAATTTTTCTTTGGCGGGGTAACTTTTACAACTTTGTTGTTTTTGGTCAGATATCATATATTTTTGCATAATTAAATAGCCAAGTAATATTTTTGTTTTGGGATCCTGATGTCCCAGTGTCCCAATTTTCTAATGTCCCAATGTGAAAATATCACAATGTCCCAATGGCCTAATGTCCGAGTATCCCACTACCCTAGTGTCCCAATGTCCCAGTATCGCAATATCCCAATGTCCCAGTCTCCCAGTGTCCCACTTAATGTCCTGATATCCCAATGTCCTATTCTCCTAATGTCCCGATTTCCTAATTTCCCAGTTCCCCAATGTCCCAGTATCCTAATGTGATAATATCCCAATGGCACAATGTCCTAATGTACCAGTGTCCCAACGTACAAATGCCCCAATATCCCAACATCCCAATGTCCCAATATCCCAGTGGTCAGTGTCCCAATGTCGGAGTATACCAAGTGTCCCAAGGTCCCAATAGCCTTATATCCGAGTGTAGCACTGTCCCAATGACCCCATGTCCCAATTTCCCCAGAGTACCTAATGTCCCAGTATCCAAATGTCCCAGCGTCACAATCTCCTAATGTCCCAATGACCTAATGTCCCAATATTCTAATGTCCCAATGTCCCAATTTCCCAATGTCCCTATGTTCCAATCCCAATGTTGCAATGTCCTAAGATCGCAGTGCCCCAATCTCCAAATGACCCAATATACTCAAGCTCCCAATGTCCCAATATCTCAGTGGCCCGATATCTCAATGTCCCTATGTACCAGTGTTCCAATGGCCGATTGTCCTATTGTCCCAAGGTCATAATGTTCCAATGTCCTAGTATCCCAATGCCCAAACGTCCCAGTCTCCCAGTGTCCTAATGTCCCAATAGCCAAATGTTCCCATGTCCCAATATCCTAATGTTCCAATGTCCCAATAACCTAATATCCTGATGTCTCAATGTCACAATATCCCGATGTCCCTGTGGCCCATTATCCCCACCTCCAATGTGCAATGTGGCCCAATGTTCCTATGTTCCTGTTTCCCAATGTCCGATTGTCCTATTGTCCCAAAGTCATAATAATGTCCCTATATCCTAATATCCCAGTGCGCCAGTGGCCTAATGTCCCAATATCCCAATGTTCCATATCCCATTGTTCCAATATCCAGATGTTTCAATGGCCCAATATCCCGATGTCCCCACGTCCCAGTTTCCCCAGTGTGCCTAATGCCCGAATGTATTAATGTCCTAATGTGCCAAGACCCCAATATCCTAATATCCCACTGCCCCAAGATCCTAGTCTCCCAGTGTCCCAATATCCTAATGTCCCAATGTCGCAGTGTGTTTTAAAAAATTGTCAATGCGATGAGCCGAAAGACGCAATTGTTGGAAATCTTTTGTTAACTTGACCAATTAATTTACCGTTATTCCATATAAATGGAAGACATTGATTGTTTGGAAGGACCACCAGAGGATTATTCATTCCAAATTTAATAACAATCCCATCACGTAGAGAGACAGTAGAAGCAAGTTTTTCGGCAACTGTAGACTCCAGTGTGAAATTGGGTTACTCGCTTAAGTCTGTGAGGGTGAAAATTTCACCGTTTATTGCATATATCTTACCCGTTATTGTGCCGATCGAAGATTTTTTGGAAAGGCACTAGAACAGGATATGTGGAATATTTTGGTAAAAAAAAATTTTTGGGGGATGTTGCCTGGAAGGCTGTAGCCCTGTCAAACAAAAAAGCAAGTTGTCTCCGGTAATCATAGACTTGTTCGCTTTCGTGTTTTTTTCCTTTGGCGGACGATACGCTCTCGCGTCTCTTGATACTGCTAATAATAAACTTAAATGAAAAAATCTTATTTTTACTTATAACTTATATTACTACTTATAGTAGGTATTCGCTAGTTTGAACAATTCGTTATCTTGAATGAGGCTGGTTTCAATTAGTTCCAAGCGCGAGTCTACTGTATAAAAGGAGGCTTGGCGACCTATATACATACCCAAAGATGGGCTAATCAACTGATTTTTGATTAGTTTCATTCTACTCTTTTCAGTGAAATTTTGTATTTAATTTTTTTTAAATATGTGTGCGGCTGAGAATTATGCCTCCCTTTCTACAAAAAAAATGTACTGAGTGTCACCCCCTTGCCAGTACATACCTTGTCTTTTTTTTTACAAAAGCAATATTTCATCAAAGTTGATGAATATGTACTGCACGATTTCATTTAAGCGCGGTTTACATGAGTCGAGTAAATAGTTTCCACTCTACCGACTACTCTTCCACCGTACTAGTTGCTCCATTTCGATTGTTTTCTAGTCGATAGAGTCAAATTCTAGTCTACTAAGACCATTTACACGAGTGTAGTGGAAAGATTCTTCTTTTGACACTACAAAAATGAAAATCCACTCTACGCCATTTACCATTTACTCGACTTTTTATTCTCCCTAAATGTTTTAAGAACCCGAAATCCGTAAGTAATTGATGTTGTGGATTATCGTCGGCTTATTTGTGTTAACCATTCCGAAATATTTTTTTCTCTCTATTTCCCTTCTTGGAGTTCGATTTTTTTTCAGTTCTCGAAAATGTATTTCGACGGCCAATTACTAACATTTTAACGAGTATTACCGCTGAGATATCGCTGAAGAAGACAGTAATTGGCTGCCGAAAAACGTATTCGGGAACGGAAAAAAACAACAAAAATTCGGAGAAAAAAAAAAGAAATTGATGTTCATGATCTGTACCAGATGCATCAGAATTGACCAAGAGCCAAGCATTTAGCAAGTAGTTGATTATAGGTAGATAGGTACCAAAAAAGTGAAAGTGGCTGTCATAGGTCGCCTATTGCCGTACAAAATAACAGCTGAGGTTTTGTTTGCGCAGCAGTTCGAAATGTGTATTTTAGACTTAAGGTTGTGTACAATGCAATGCATTACGCCGTCCTTTTTTAATCTATACAGGGTGTCTCGCATTGGGTGGTCAATGCTGTAAGGGTTGATAGCGCAACTTGTTTCAGCAAGAAAATTCCCAATACAATCGGAATTTTTTTACCGTTACCTTGTTATCGCTCTTTTTGTGAAAGTCATCAAAAATCGTGACTTCTCACGCAAAATCGTAATTTGCAGCACTCCTGATGACTTAATCCAAGATTTCAGTTACAGAAATTTTCATAAAATAAATAAATTTTCACAAAAACTGAAGTTTTTCCTGTTGCCAACATTATCGGCACTTTCAAGATACTACTCAAACTTAACAAATTACGATTTTGTTGATGACTTTCACAAAAAGAGCGATAACGAGGTAACGGTGAAAAAAAAAATCCGATTGTATTGGGAATTTTCTTGCTGAAACAAGTTGCGCTATCAACCCTTACAGTATTGACCACCCAATGCGGGACACCCTGTATATCCGCGTGAAATTAAAGTATGTTTTTTAATTGACTTAAGAATTGTTCATGTTAATTTTGCTTAGTGTCTGACCTTGGGTAAGTCTAATCTTTTTTTTTACAAATATAAATAATAGTGAATATTTACAGGGGTGAAATATCATAAACTAATAAACTGATCCTTTCCACTACTCCTCAATTTAATTATTATATTTCATCAATATAAAGAAGGTATCTTGTTTAAATTTTTAATATTTTTATTTTAAAATGTTTAAAATATTTATATGATTATTAGTTATTTTTTATCATTTATATTATCTTACCTCCTTGTTCGTCCAGCATAACGATGCTTCTCATCCCCACTTCCGTACTCTAAACACAAAAACACCACAAACCACACTCTTAGCAAAATTCTTTTAATTTTCGGTTTTCTAAGTCGTGTTTTGTTGAGGGGAGTGAATTTTTCTGTTACGTCGTCGTTTATTAGTTTTGTTATAAACGAACAAATTCTGTTGTTTTTTTTGTGGTTGAATTTGATCTGAATCTGGAGTTTGGTTAAATAGGTAAATTTTGTGTTTTTGTTCTTTCTTATTTGAAGGTTTTATTTGTACGGAAAACAGAGATGCCATAGTGATTGTTTCAGACACATATCAGTGTTTTGTACGGTGATAAATAAATTTTGATTTACTGATTGAGAGTAAAATGATTTTCAGCATCCTTTTCTCTATTATGTACACCATTGTTAATTTTACGATAAAAGTCGTGGTGCGATTAACACATTCATTATACTAATATTGTTAGTAAAAGATATTACAGACAAACATGGATATGGATATCTGAATGGACAAGACAGTACAGGATATAAATGAAATATATTCCGCCACCAGTGCAGGAATTTTGATGGGATCGAATGACGAGAATATAGATAGATGCAGGGAAGACACACACTTTCGATATGTGCGAGAAGAATCCATGTATAAGACATTTAAGGTTTTCTTACCGCCTTGGTGATCCAATAGACATAGGGTCCGAGCGCCTGACTCCTGACTCTAAAAAAATATTTATACACGTGTCAACTAAGTACTGTACTGTACTAATTACGATTTTAAAGAAAGTTTTTACTGATTTAGCTTTTGACTAAACTATAAGAAGCACTATTTTACGGGTGTATCATTTGTACTAAATACAGTACAGGTGATATCTACTTAATTATAACGTTAGTAATTGGATTTAGGCTAAAATGTTTAAGTCACGAAAACAACAGTTCCATATGGGGTTATATCTCCAAACTAACTTCAGTCAAACTTTAAGCAAATTATAACTATGCAATGAAGACCTGTCTAGAGTCCTTGATTTGTTAATACATAACTTCTCGACAGAGATCAATTTCATATAGAATGTCATATCCCATGCATCATGGGGGAAGGAATTGTTACAGTTTTAGGAGACATCTCGGTATTATTGGACATTGTAATCGAATAGTTTGACTGCAGTCCACCCCTTCCCGAGTAACTCCTTTTAATCACTAGCAGCATTATCCGTTTACTCTTTTAACAAACTAGAAACTATCGTAGAGCGTACTTTTTAATTAATCAAAAATAGACAAATACTACTCTGGATAATGAAATTAAAAAAATTGAAGTAGGTATACGATATATGTACCTAGATTACCTTCATCTATACCTACTCATTAACCTAGTAAAAATTCAACTTGATACTGTTTTAATTTACTTCTTCCTTTTACATTTATACTTATATTACTAAATTTAAAAATAATATACAAACAACTCAAATAAAAAAAAAATAACTGAAGAATTACAACAAGAGATAAAATGTAAAAAAAAATGTTTTGGGGGGAAGCATTAACACGGCGGTCACGTGAAGTCACAAAAGCATATTTAAATTTATCATTGGAATGAAAGTGGTTCTTTTAGCACTTTCTTTGAGAAATATGTAAAATACAATATGAAATCAACAAGAAATTCAGTAAATTTAATTTATTATTGAATCATCAAGTGAATTGACTGGCTGGTTGAATAGCTACTTGGCTACGAATACTTGTGAAATAAAATCAATGTGGATATTATGTTTAAGAGATGTTGAAGCGTGCAGGTAATTTTTAAAAAATCGAATTATAATTGGATAAAAACAAAAACAAAAATTAATTACATTAAATTTAATAAACGCTGTGCTGTTTCAGACATAAAATATTAAAATATTGCTAAAAAAGTTTAAAATCGAAATGTATTAATTGTCTACTAAATACAGAATAAAATTGTAAAATTTAAGCAGAAAATTGTTTATACGCAGATGACTCGCAAATAGATCGTACAATGTTTAGCGTATTTTCTTCTATCTTTCTATAGTTACAAATAAAAAACATCTTACACAAATATGGTTGAGAAAAATCAACCAACGTTGTTGTTTTGTCACAAACAAAAAATGAGAAAGAGTATTCCTTTCGAAGTGGTTGTACTTATACTGGAATTCCTTGAACACAACGCAACGCAATTTTCTTCTCGAAAAATCGTTATGCTAAGTTACGACAATGTTTCGCGTTCAGTTTAGTTGAGGTGTTAGGAAGTGATCGCATTCATAATCATATGAATGACTTAAAGGTTTGAGTTGATTGAGTTGATTTGTGCGATGATCGAGCGATTTTTCTCCTTAAACGTGCTGGGACATACACTTCGAATAAAGCTGACTATCGCATATAGCTTGAAGCAACACAACAAAGTTCCATAAAACTATATGCACATAATGCCGAGTACAGATCAATATTTCTTCAGGCGACCTACGCGATGATCGCTGAGCGATTATTGTTCTTAAAAAAATCTTTCTAGGGCGTTGTGTACCTAATATCGACTAAAGACCGTGGGCCTCAACGCGGCTCGCGAAGTTTTTTTTTATCCGACCAGCGAGCGCCTTCGGAAGAAGTTGTCACAGGCGGCTCATTTTAGCGAAATTTATATGCAAAAAAATTGAACTAACAAGTTTGAGGTGTTTTTGCACAAGAAATTTTATGTTATTATGAAAAGTTGTATGACTTGATGACGACTTTGTCTTTGATAGCGAACTATCGACAGAATTTTCGTCTCACCGTCATAAATTTGTCGCCATTGACTGTGTAATTGATTGTCCAATTAAGCTCATTTTTTTGTGAAGAAAGCTCATTTTCTCTAGCGAATTCGGTAGGGGAACTTTAAAAAAAGGAGCTTTATTGTACAATCGATTGGAGATTCTTGGCGACGCTAAAAGTAAAGATATGTGTTCGTAGCGACGACTCATATGAGATGATCGCTCAGCGATCGTAGTTTTGCATCTAATTTCGAGCCAGATTTGCATATTTTCTAAATGGTGCTACTTTTCTGTTGACTATGATTTTCTAAAGGAACAAGTCGGTGTAGAAAATATACGCATATAGTGCTCAGAACCGGTGGTTTAACTGCAATCGCTGAGCGATCATCTCATGAGTCGTCACTACGAACGCAAACCGTAAGGGTTTCTTCACATGTTGGATATTTTATTATTAAGATTAAGCGTTAAGCGAACGTTGTGTCGAATGGAGATCTCTCCAGCATTTGGGTCACGTAGTCGCCGTGAGAGTAAAACCTAAATAATGCTGAAAATGTCAATGATTCAAGCTCAATTCCTTCTCTTTTTAATGTTTTCCATAAAAAATGGAATACAGTAGAACCTCGATTATCCGAACTAATTGGTCCCAGGGATGGTTCGGATAATCGAAAAGTCCGGTTAATCGAGGTTGTTGAATTTATTTATTTATTTATTTTTTTATTTCGAAAATACTGAACAGATAAAATATCCAATTACAACAGTAAGTTATAGAGATTAACATAAGACTACAAGAAAAAATTCAAGTTTCTGTTATTTTTTTCAAAACTAAAAACACTACGTTAGAAATTCAAATTAAGCAGCAAAATCAAAGTTTTTGCAAAAGGATATTTTTAAAGATTGAAATAGAAGAGGGTAGAGGTCCAATCTCCATAGAGTCATACGTTCTCATCGTTCTAATTAAAGGCGAATTCGTAAAGAGGGCAAGAACGGTAAATGGAGGATTGAAAATGGCATTTGATCGTGTGTGATATGATGGAATTCTGTAATTAATTCTATCTGCCAAACTAGAATGCAGATATCCGCAGCAAATCTTGTATAAAAAACATTGTTCAAGAAAAGTTCTTCGCTTCTCTAGGGAAAGAATCTTAAGGTAATTAAGTATTTCTGGGTAAGGAAGGTAAGGAATATTAAACTTAAAAAATAATGATTTTGTAAATCTTCGTTGAACCCGCTCTAAGGTGTCAGTGGACCCTCCAGCAGTCGGGGACCAAACAATTGAAGCGTATTCTAAAACGCTACGAACAAGGGAAACAAATAATCTTACAGCACTGTTTACAGAACGAAACTCACTAGTACAACGAAGAACAAAGCCTGAGAGCTTCGAGCCTCTTTTTATTATATTTTCATAGTGATTGTTGAAATGAAGCTTAGAATTAAAGGCAACTCCTAAGTCTGTGATCGAGTCAACATTTTTTAAAGCCAGATTGTTGACTGAATATGAATATGATGTTGGAGAAATCTTCAATGAGTAGACCATTACCGAACACTTTGATGCATTAAGAAAAATATCATTGGAGGTACACCAGGAAGATAATAAATCCAGATCGGCCTGCAACGAAGGGCAGGCTTCTAGGCGTGAAACAGTGGTGAAAATTTTGCAGTCATCTACGTACAAAAGACATCGGTTTCTAAGAACAGCCGGTAGGTCATTCACAAAAAATAAATAAGGAGAGGTCCCAGGATAGACCCTTGAGGTACTCCCGATGTTGCTGAAAATTCAGAAGAAGTAACGTTATTAAAAATTACTTTAGAGGTTCTGTTGACGAGGTATGATGACACCCAGGAAATAAGCCAAGGAGGAAAGCTAAGTCCACGAAGTTTGTTTAGTAGCAGAACATGGTTAACCGTATCGAAGGCCTTAGAAAAATCCGTATATATTGTATGGACCTCTAGACGCTTGTGAAAAGTGTTTGCGACGAAATCGACAAATTCAGTCAGATTTGTGGCCGTGGATTTTTTCTTACGGAGACCATGTTGACAAGAACATATTAGTTGACCAAAATTGTCATCAATATAATTGTACACAATACGTTCTAACAGTTTTGAGCAAGATGATAACAGCGCAACCGGTCTATAGTTTGATGCAAGATTAAGGTCCCCAGTTTTTGGAATTGGTACTATAAAGGAAGTCTTCCATTGACTTGGGAAGATACACTCTCGAATACTTTTATTGAATATTATTGAAAGCGGATTAGAAATCCCAATCCTAACCTTCTTCAAAAAAGGGCTCGAAAGACCATCAGGTCCGCAGGACTATTTATTGCCCAAGGACAAAATTAATTGACTGACCGAATCAGGAGTAATTAGTGGTAGGGAAGGAAGCGCTATGAATTGGTTTGCTCGATTGGAAAAGTTCGCTAATGTACTAGAAGATCGGTGGAAAGTACTAGCAAAATACGTTGAAAACAGTTCACAAATCTCCTCAGTGGAGCTGGCAGACCGATTATCTAAAGATATAGTGGAGGGTATCGGAGAAGATGATCGCATATTTTTAACATACGACCAGAAAAGTGTGCAATTATTGTTCTCGATACTATTTTCAACGCTGTCAATGTATGCAGTCCTGGAAGTTTCAATAGCTTTTTTTGTTTCAGACCGAAGTCTCCTAAAAAGGAGAAGATCGGATGAGCGTTTGAACCGTTTAAAACGAATACGCACTCGGTTCTTCCTCTGTATCAATCTTTGGATTGATCTTGTTATCCATTAATTTATTCTCGAAAATGTGCAACGTTTTCAGGTTAAATATGTAGGATGTAGCTATAAAATAACGCACCCATACAGGTTATGTTGTTATTGTAACCCCATGTAGTTACACTAAACTAACCTAGACTCGAGGGAGAACTGGCATCACGAACAGCCATTTGGTTCCTACTTAGCATCCACACTAGCAACCAAATGGAGACAGAAAATGACATAACCAAAATTTCATTTTGGTGATTTTTTTAAATTTAATTATCAAAATCAGACTCTGCGCGTTTGAATTATTACACGGCCATTCAATAATTTTTCAATTTCACACAAAAGAACGAACAAAAGTTGCAAAATTGTCACTTTGAATTTGACAAGCGGTTGGTTGAATTGCCATATTGAATATCAAAACTGGACGCACACCCAAATGGCGATCAGTTTGGATGCAATGACAACAGCCATTTGGTTGCACGTGACACCATTTGGCGATCAATCTAGATGGACCTTAATGACTCGAAAATTTTATTTGTCAGTTTGCGTCTGTTTTTAGCAGAAATGAGTCATATTGGTTGTAAATTATGAAAATAAATTCAATACTAGCAATTACCTAAGAAATAATTCGTTTTAAAATGTTTGGAAGACTTGATCGTCTATGGCAGTGGTTCCCAAATCGCAGATGTCTGCGGACCACTTAGTCTTGAAGGGAAAAGCTACGGACCACCCTTCCGCTGAAGGATTAAAAAATTTCCAGGATGGTTCCCTTACCGAGTCAGTTGTGGTCAGATTTTTGTTGTTATTTTACAGTCCTTTCTGGTCGATAGCCTTTTGTAATAATACTATGTTTAGGACAAAACAGTCGCACGAGATTTGCAGAGCCCGGTGATTCGGCGACATTCAACCAAGTGAGCGTAGTTCTTTGGGATGAATAGACTGAAGCGGTATCGATATGGAGGAGCATTTTCTTGCCGCTGTAAGCGCACCGAATTTATTCAATAAATCACTTTCGTATTGTCCGTCATCGGTCTTCCCTTTTGCAAAAGAAAAAGCATGCGGCACCTGCATGTCCCATAAACATGGTTTTATTCTTAGAAGGTGATTCGATTGAACATTTTACTGGTCCGAATACTTTTTGAAGCCATGTTCCGTCAACAAGAAAAAACTTCGCAGTAAGACGGGCATTTGCTCGCTGCCTCTTCTCTTCCAACATCATTCGGTCGGTACTACAACTATTTGGCGATCACTTTCTTATTTTTAACCGTTTTGACGCCCTGTGGATGGTTAATTCTTGATACTCTCGCTTCACAAAACTTTGCCAAATTGTCTATTTCTAATTTTCCCTTGTCAATTTCGTTGTTTTTTTTTCATTCCTTTGCTCGCAGAATATCCAAGCCAGGGCTTTCTAACAGCAAAACTCTCATCTGATTCAAAGCAAAACCTGCTGCAATTTTGAAATTTTGCAATCGAAAGAGTGTTTGACATTGACCCCGCATTCTGCTTAATAACGAAAAAATTATCATTTTAAGAAATCTAAATAGCTGAGGAGAAATCAGTACGTCACTGCAAAGACGACGAAAAAACTGCTAATTTTCAGATGCGCGATTTGAAAAATTACCAAAATCCAAACAACTTTGGTAAATGGAAAAAGTATTGGGGCAACGGGGAACAGGATCAGTAATTTGTAAATACGTTCCTACCTATCTTTAGGTTTTTTTATTATCTTTAGGTTTGCGAGCGATTTTTTCAACTTTGGCTATCTGCAGATCAATTTAACACCGTCAGAGAGATTGCTTAGTGAAAATCAAGAAATGGAAGTAGTCACTGAGGAATATTGCGTTTTTACAAAAATTGTCACTAGTTTCTTCCGCGGACCACTCCTAAGGCTCTCACGAACCACCTCCGGTCCGCGGACCACCAGTTGGGAAACCGTGGTCTACGGAGAACCTCGGATATACCGAAAAAATTTCAAAGTCCCGTGACTGTTTGTTATATCCGAGTTCGACTGTACTTCGATAATAATTCTTACCGGAAGATCAAATTTTTCGCCTGAATCGTGTGACCTGCAATTTGTTTTTTTTTTTTTAACTGTGGTTGTATTATGACCGAAATTAAATATTCGATAAGGCTCATAGATCAGAACTAGATTCCCCGTGTTTCTAACGGACAAAAACTCACCTGGATGGTTCAGCAAAATGTACCCAGCGGAGATGCTCCTAAAAATCATTAAATTTGAGTTGATTTCAAAAGCATTAACAAACAAGATGGGTGGAACGCCACTCGAAATGCATACAGATTAATAAAATTAATAATTTTCCTGCAAATTTAAAAAACCGGTGTTTTTATAAAACAATTACAAATGGTTAAGGGTTTAGCAGCTCTACGCGCCAACTTCTCTAAAAGGACTGCTGCTGCTACAAGGGCATATGAGTTCCATCGTATGAGGTATGCAAACGATGTTCCCCATAGACTATACAATGGCCAACTTCCGGTCAGCTGGGCACTATCTCGGTCGACAAATTCTATGCCCAGGCAATTTGTCCACGTTGAAAAGATGCTTTCGAAAGAGAATTTTTGTGTCGTTACAAATTTGAAAAAAAAACAACATGGAACGCTTCTGAGAGGAAATCTAATTAGTCACGAGTCACCCAAATTGTAATGGGACGATGACACATTTTTAAGGACGGGGCCAACAGAAATCAACTGTAAATATAGTCGGGAATTCTTTGGGCCCGCTATACAAGATGCGGCCTTTCAAACAAAAAAATCATGAGAATTAGAGATGAGCATCGAAAGAAAAACATCGATGGTTACCATCGAAAAAACATCGATACGAAACCATCGATGGTATGAAAACATCGAACCAAAAACATCGATGTTTTGGGTTTTTTGAGTACTCAAAAAAAATAATCACTTTAATATCAAAAATTAAGCTGATTGAATAGATATATGGTTTAGTTTATGGTTTTCCACCCACCAGAACGCAACTCTTCTCCTTGTGTTTTTTGCATAATACGCATTCGTATCGTACCCACAATCCAACGCATAGAGCAGATATGTCAAACTCGCAGCCCGCGGCCAGGTTGAATGCTTGAAATACATTTCACGCAGAAGCAGCAGCATCGCGAAATGTCAAGCGCAATGCATCTTACATTACTGACAAAAATGCTGAGCAGAAACCTAGGCATTCAGCATATTTGTCAGCTATAAAATTATGCTGATGCTTCTGCCGCTGCGCGATATGTATTTCAAGCATACAAACTTTATTAAAAAAAAGTGTGGCACCACAAATTCGAGATGTTGAACTCATTTCCACAATTTACTAAAACTCGTCGAGAAGTCGGTGGCTAATGCACGCTTAAAAAATAGCCGATGGTTATTTGAGTTACATTTGCTTAAGGCATCCTTTTTTGTGGAGGAAAATATCGGCATTCACCATATTTGTCAGCTATGAAATTCTGCCTGCTTCTGCGCGATATGTATTTCAAGCATGACTCGCGGTCGCCTCCTTCAGGTCATTGGAGAGGAACATCTTGGGCTGAGAGATTATTTGAGGGGCAAAGTTCTAAATCCCCGAAATCGTATATTTAGTGAGGAAATCACCTGGCTGTGAAATGTCCACAAATAATGTTGCCGTTTTAACTTCTTATCTAAGGTTCTCAATTTATTTGAAGAACATTTTCAAAAGATGTAATTTCTATAGGACGTAATCTAGGAAGCTACTGACTTAGATTAATAATCACGCATCTTAAAGGAAATATTCTGGGATTAAATTACAAATATACATAGGTTTCAATACGCGTTTTAAATTTTTTTATTTTGGGGCCTGCTTAAACCTTAAGACACTGATATTTGGTCCAGGCCAGGTTTTAAGTTTGACACCCCTGGCATAGAGCAATCAGCGGTACCGCGCGGGAATCTGACCGTGTGACCACGACTTGGAAAAGTACGCGACGAAATTTCAGTGGGCCTGCTGTTCCACTTTCTCCATAGTCTCTGAACACTGAGGGAGAAAGCACGATAATCGGATATTCTTCGCCGTCCGTCGTACATTGCATCTTGACGAGTGACAGTGGAAATTGTGCCTTACCGGGCGTATAAAGAAAGACACTCCTTTTGGTGTGTACACTGTTCACGACAGATGGATTGCATGTTGTAAGATACGATGGATTTACATTTTTCTCTGATTGGGCTGTTTCACGGTATTCACATACACTTATAAAGACAAAGTTGAGTTGTAAAAAAAAATATGTTGAGGAAAGAAACATCGATAGTTGAAAACCATCGATGGTGAAAACCATCGACCATCGAAACGCAAACCATCGATGGTGAAAAACATCGACGCAAAACCATCGATGGTAAAAACATCGACCATCGGACCAAAAACATCGATGTTTTCGAAACATCGATGTTCGATGCTCATCCCTAATGAGAATGCCTTCTGCATCATAAAATTTTTTTGGCCCGCCACTGCTTTTCAAACCAACAACAAAGGTGGCCCGCGTAAAAATTAAGTTGAACACACTGCATGGAGGAATACAGCTCGCGGACTTATAAAAGACCAATAGTTGCTAAGAGATCATCGAATGTGACCTATACGGTGATGAAGTGGTGGAGACACAAATAGAACAGAACAGAACGTTGCAATACCTACATTTAAATTAATTTCTCCACAGTTGAGTAGTTGATCTCCAAATTAGCAATTTACAGTGCACAACAAAATAATCCTCCAAAGCTTTTCTGTGTTAAAGGTTTGTGTTTTCAGATGCGACCCAAGCGATGAGTTCAGCAAAAGGATATTTTTTGTTATTCATATTTTTTTTAAATGATGCAGCCGTTTTGTGACTTTACAGTTATCATCGCAAAACCAATGACACCGAACAATTGAAATGGTTTCCTCCTCCTAGTACCGAGCCCGTTATTAATCATTCGCACGAAGATCTGTTACTATTTTGTAAAACAGATAATAATAGTTTCACAAAACTGTTGTACAAAAAAAAAACCCTAGGGAAAATTAGGTAGTCTCAATTTTGTTGAGTTTTTTGGTAAATATGTATATATAAACAAATTAGAAGTGATCATTTTTTAAATTTTCATTTATCTATTTTTAATGGACGATAATTGCATGTCAAAGAAGGTGATGAATGCACAACGAATTGACGGAGCGAGCGAGGCTGCGTGGACGACCGAGAGCTCACTGGGAGATCTCTGTAGGTGAAGACGCCCACCAGCTGCTGGGCTTGTGGAGCTGGAGGACAGGGTCACGTAACCGCGACAATTGGAGGTCAACGATTCAGGCGGTCAAAGCCCGACGTCGGGCTATCGTGCCAAATTGATGACGATTTTTAATTCCAGATTTTTTTGTATCACCTTTTAAATTTGCATAATCTTCCTGCGACCCAAAGGCTAGGCGACTATTCTGTTGAATCGTTTTCGTTTGTTCCGTATGAGGAATACCTAAAAATGAAAGGTGCCGCACTGGCTATTTTTCAGATTGTAAAATTCAGGCCGAAAGTGAGGGTGATTTTCAGCCAGATATCTCTACAAATCAATTTATTGCAAATCTGGCTAATAATTCTGACAATTTGCTAGTGTGTCTGATTGCACTTTAAGCATAAAGAAGTTTTACAAAATGTTTGTGCTCGTTTAAGTTAGTACGCTTTATGGACGTTCGTACGATCTAGTTTTGCTAATCATCTGCATGTATTATATATAAATGTGCATAGAAATTTACTTGGAAAGTTTTTTTTTTAAACGATAACATAAAAAATTAATAAAACGCTGTAGTAATACCGACAAAAATGTTTCATTACCTAACTAGTCAAGCAAAGTATTAATTCTAACAAAATTGATGTGGAAAAAATGCATCTACTTTATCGTACATGTTTTTTATGCATTCTATGTGTTGGTTTTCATTTTTAATATATTTAACAGCTACTATATATTTGAATGTTGATCATATATGGTCATAGCATTGAATGAATACGTAGATTATGTATAATATTCTTTAAATATATTTTTTCTTTTATTGTATAAAAGTAATTTTTGAACTGAACTGAATTTATATAATATGATGATATTTTTGTGATTTGGAATTCTTAATGCATGTAACGGTAATATATTTGAATGGTGATAGTTATTTGAAAAATGTAAGAAGAGGAATAAAGGTATTCTATTTGGTGGGTGGCAGTGAAGACGGAGTGTCTGCTATAAGTTACCACTTATCTGATTCAATGTCATTTTTTTTGTATATAGATTACTTTTAATGACACCCACACAAAATAGGGATATTTTTTCATATTTTAATCTCATGTAAACATGTAAGGAAAACTAAAAATTTTACACAATATTCGTATGACTTTCAAAAATCCAAACCCTTATTTGACTGTAATATACTCGTATTAACGCATAATCGAATTAGTTTATTTCTTAATTTATTTAAATTAAATTAATTTAATATTTTAGCATGTATAGCATACACAAAATCATTATGATGCCGATATGGTTGGAATTTGAAATCTGGAAATACGCGCTAAGCCTCAATTTTTGGGGATACATAATCTACATAATCTCGAAAAACAAAATCCCGCCTGTTCATAATCCCGCTTTTTACAAAAAGTCCCGTTATACATTATCCCGACATAAATAAATCCCGCCAGTTAAAAATCCCACCATTACAAAATCCCGCCCACGAAAAACCCCGCCGTTTTCAAGTTCCGCTAGTGGATAGTGTAATAGTCCCGTCAAAATACAGTTGGAAATTATTTTCATTGTTTAAAAAAATCAAAAGTTATGCTATGTAATTCCCAGCAGTTAATGCGATTCTTTCTCTTAGCATAAATCCGTCGGAATATTTGCTTATTTCTTCGATCAAGATGATAATTTAGCCGCCAATCCAAAATCCCACCATTTCAATAACCCGCTTATTCAAAATCCCGCTTTTCAATATCCCATCACAAAATGTAAGTATTTTTTCAAAAATCGCGCGCGCGAAAAGAATACTTACCTTCTTACTACATCACATTTGCCGTTAAAATATTGATACTGCTATACGGATTGGAAAGTGAAAGCTAGCTAGCTATTCTCTTATCAGTGAGGCGGTGAGATTCAATTTCAATATTAGTGAAAACACCTATGTATTTTTCCGAATTGACACGAAGTTTGGAGGATGCAAATGCCAAAAAAATAGCAGATTGGTTTGGAATTAATTATATCCATGGGAAAAATACCTTTAGACGTAGCCAGCAGTGACTTTCACCTAAAGAGGACTATGAAAAAACGGATTTTTTGAGAAACTTGTCGCATAAACTAATGTAAATAATTGATAAGTCGAACGCATATCTATATTTTTTTCGTTAACAATAAAAAAAATTTGGCGGTATTTTGACGGGATTTTTTTTATTATTTAATAGCGGGATATTGGAATGGCGGGATTTTGAGGTGGCGTGATTTTGAAATGGCGGGATTTTGGAATGGCGGGATTTTGATATGGCAGGATTTTGAAATGTCGGGATAACATAAAGCGGGATTTTTTGGAAAAAGCGGGATTATGAACGAGCGGGATTTTGTTTTTCGGGATTATGTAGGCATCCCAGAATACTTACCTTCTATGACGGGATATTGAAAAGCGGTATTTTGAATTAGCGGGTTATTGAAATGGTGGGATATTAAGTTGGCGGGATTTCAATTAGGTAAGCGGGATTTTGAAATGGCGGGATTTTGGAAAACGGCAATATCATGGGCGGGATATCGTATCCAACCACAAATTTTTGCCGACTTTCATACTAGTACTATCAATACAAATAGGACGAATTGGAAATAACGGTATTCTAGTTACATCGTAAAACGTAACAGCAAATTAACTGCACGCAAAACGCACGGCGTTTTACCCTTATTGCAACTTTGTCGTGTAGGGTGCATTTTCGCGTGCGATCAATGAAATTCCCAATTGTTAAAAATACAATAGGCATCGGACATTCGAAATCACATTGATTCCATTAAGCTGCAATTATACTAAACGAATCATGTTTCATTCGGGACTTTCCAAGTTCGATTCTAATAAACGGCGGAGTCGGTTAAGCATAGTGATTGTGACCGGCGGCTACTGTATTAAAATCGTTTAATGCCATTTTGAAAGTCATCGAATCATTAATGTTTCAAACAAAACACAAAACAAATTGTTTAAATGGTATTTCTTGCGGTAAAAAACAACAACAAATCAAACAAAAAACATTAAAACAATATTGTCAAAACAAAAAAGTATTTATATATTTTTATGATATGTTGTTGGTTGTGACTCACCTCCCTGATCGTCAAGGGCCACCAGGGTACGAATCCCGGCTTCCTTGCTCTGTTATGCGGCAATAATAATAATTATAGAATGTGTCATTTTGTTGTATAATATTGTTTTAGGTCATTTATGTATGTAAATATTTAGATTAAAAATTATATTTAAAAAAAATGTTTATTTAGTTTCTTATTCGATTTCTCTAACAGTACGTAGACGATTTAATATTTTCTTAGAAAAAAATGATCAGCAAAAGAAAATATATTTCGAAATAAACAATGTATAAATGAACAGCAGCCTGCATTGTATTAAATATGGGAAGTACATTAAGTCAGTGTTTATTAAATAAAAGTTTTTGACTTGTTGAGTGTGAATGTGGTTGTTTTCTTTTTCAGTTTTACTTAATGTGTGTAATTATGTAAGTACAGTCATTTACATTATGTTTTTATGTCTCATAAATTTTGTTGATACGGCGACAATAATGTCACACTTACAACATTCTTCTTGTATAGTCGTTTTCAATTTTTACTTTATGCACAATCGTTTTATTTGTTTGTTGCAGTAATCTATATGTTGAACAGAAATGTCGAATTTTGAATCGACAAGAGCTTAAAACATATTGACTGCATTCAGCGAACGAAATTTACCGGAAAAACACTGGAAATGCTACAAGAATTACCCGCCACCGCTCTCTTTCTCCGCTGAAAAGCCCTCATGCGCAATGAGAATCTAATTGGAAGAGCACTTTTCTGTTACATTTTTCGTTCGCTGAATGCCCTCATTATGTCGTCTTAAAAGTAAAATTAGAAGTTTTGTTGATTTGATTTTTTATTGTTTTTCATTTAGGCTTAAATATATTAGTTTTTGTATTGATTTTTTGACGATAGCATATGTCTTGTAATTCGGTAAATTATGTTTTCTCAAAGTTCGGTTTCCCTGTTGTTTTTCAGTATAAGATTTCTCCTTGCTAATTTGTAGTTTGTAATTAAATTTATATATCAGAAAAATTAAATTTTTAAAGTATACTAAAAAATAAAATCTTTTTTTTATTTATAAAAAATAAAATAAAATGCAGTGGATCAGTGTTTAGTTTTTGTAGCACATTTATTGTTGGAATAAATCGCGGTCGTTTTATTGAAGATTATTTTAGAGAAAATAAAAGAAAAATCAGTCATAGTCCATGAGCATGACATTCCTATTAAGGAATTGTAACATTCGTAGTCTGGGTGATGTGGTGGTTAGTGCGCACACCATCAGGTACGTATCCAGGATTTTGTTTCGGGAGGGGTCCGGGATTTTGTTATTAAACGGGACCGAGGCTAATTTCGGGCGCGGCCGAAATCTGAATACCCGTCACATTTGAATGAAACTCAAGCTCCTTTTGTGTTAAAAATTTCTTATGCAGCCCTATGACGTGCTCCGATTCCATCTGTTCCTGGATGCTTTAATACTAATCCAGGAACGATTCAAAAAGAACAAAAAAAAAGGTTTTCTTACAAGAACCTAAAATTTCGGGGTTGGTTTGTATTACAGGCCAATGATGTAATGTTCCGATTCCATCCGTTCCTAGATATGTTTTGACGCTTTACTACACAGCAAAAAAATCGGAGTGATTTTCACTCCGAATCGGTGTCGAATATTGTCCATCCGAATCGGATAATATTGGCATAAGCAAGGTATTGCTAAAGGCTCCGAACGAATGTAATGATTTGATCATTTTGGTGTAATAATTTGAACTCAAATGAATATTTTCATTAACACCAAAAGGAGTGATTCTCGATATTTTTGGAATAAACAAAAAAAAACAAGATTTTCACAGGGAAGGAAAATGGAACTCATAAATGAGATTTGTATAACCTATCTATATGATCATTTACCTCTTTACGCTCTAAAATGCATAATAAATTTACCTACTTACAGTGGGATTCGATCCCGGGACCCTATGAATTGTAGACGAACGCCCTACTTACTAAGTCAACCAGACTAACTGATGGAGTTTTTAATTTATACAACATGTGACGTCGCTCTACCACCAAATTCACTCCGATCGGTGGATACAAAATACCGAAATCGGGTGAAATTAGCCCCAGCACAATAACTTGATTGAACATGTATTGATCCGATAGGTGTAATACTCAATACCAAATGGGATATTCTTTGCAATCTGTCCGAAAAAGGTTTTAATTTAGGACTTTCGCCCGTTTCGGATTCTTTTCTAATTAAACCCCTGAGGGAGGTGTTATTTTCAGCATGTTTACTCCGAAATAATTTTGGTTTTTTATCCTATCGGATTTTCTTGCTCGAATATCCGGCCTTTTTTTATGCTGTGTAGGCACACATTTGCGTGAGGTTTGGTTAAGATTGGTTCATAAAGAAAAACGTTTTTCTTAGAAGAACCTAATTTCCAAGGGTTGGTTTGTATGAAAGCCCTATGACATAGTGTTCCGATTTCATCCGTTCCTATATAAGCTTTGAGAATTTACTAGGAACTATTTGGGTAAAGTTTGGCTAATGTGGGATTAAAAGCGAAAAAGTTTTTCTTAGACGAACATCTTCTTCTTCTTTTAGCTGTGCAAAAAGGTGTGAAACCTCTGTGCATCTATGTGGGTACGATTAATGGTTCGTCAATGTTTGTGTCCGTGAGGTCTAAGGACAGAAACATAGCTGCTGCGATAGGGTTTTCCCACAGCGATATAAGAGTAAGATCAGTGGGCGCAGCGGGGCAAAGATTTGGACGCAGATATGGTGAGGTTTCGGCTTTGGAAAAATGCCTGTAACCGTCCTAGATAGCGATTATTTGGAAGCGCATTTCATCCTTATCGCTCCCTGTGGCAAGTACGGTGCAATCATCAGCATAGGAAATCACCTCGATTCTTTCAGGTGGTGTGGGAAGGCCGGATATGTAGATGTTAAACAGAGTGGGGGAGAGTACCCCTCCAACGTTTGCCTCGAAACTCGGTGAAGGAGTACCGACCAGCTAGATAATTGGCAATCCAACGAATATCTTGTGCAGGAAGATGCATATTCAACAGGTTTGCGAAAAGCATTGAATGATTGACCTTATCAAAAGCATTTTATATGTCAATTGCCACCAGAATGGTTCTGTGACAAGGGCGACGTTGATTTAGCCCATCGCGAATGCGTGTAGTGATCGCATCGAGGGCAGTGGTGGTACTATGCATTTTTCTGAAGCCATGCTGGTGAGTTTCTAGCTTCGCATGCCTCCAGCGTCTTTGCGACAGGAGACAGTATCGTAATGGGGCGGGAGTATTCCCCGAGAAGAACTCAGTGTGCAGGGATTGGTTTGTATGACAGCCATATGACGTAAAGTTCCTATTCCATCCATTCCTAGATATGTTTTGAGGCTTTACTAGAAACACATTTGGGAGAAGTTTGGTTAAGATTGGTTCATAAAGAAAAAAGTTTTTCTCAGAAGAACCTAATTTTCAGAGCTTGGTTTCTATGGCAGCCCCATGACCCCATGGTCCGATTCCATTCATTTCAACATATATCAGTGGCGTGCACTCCATAGAGGCATAAAAGCACTGCCTACCCTGGGAGAAACTGAAAATGTTAACATATAAATTCACTTTTTCAATTTTACTTCAAGCGCTACATTAATTTTTACGTGCACTGTAAAGTTAAATCATTTACTTTCGCTCGTTAAATGAAATTTGAAATTTAGTTTCTCTACCCAGTCATCGTCTCACAAAATCGCCGGAATAGGCACAACGACTTTGTGCCTTAAAAACGTTCACACAGTCAAAGCGAATGGTGTGTACGTATACGAACCTTTTCGATGTAGAGAGCAATCGACTGTAGCCTGGACTATGGGAAAGGTAGGCATGCTTTTCGCTCTGTTCGCTCGCTCACAGCAATCAACGACGCGCGGCGAAATCCTTCTCATTCTGCTATGCCTTGATTTTCGTAGAGGGGAAACCTGTTCTAGCAAAAAAGATTATAAGGCGAAAGATGCGCCAATAAGAGGAGAGTGTACTTTCTGACAACACACAATCTCCCCCGCGCGCCGTGATGGCTCAAAAGTGGAGGAGGAATGCTTGAAGGCTGAAAAAGTGAAGGAAGCATGTGCAGGCGCACGATTATCATGGTTGTCATCGACCTTTTTTTAGTGAATGATAAAGAATAAAAAGTTCGGAAGTCTACAGTAGATGGTATAAATATCGACACATATTTGAAAATGTTTTCTGTCGTGTCTTTTGAATTTACTTCAACTTTTTTTTGTGTAACTGAGCGTCTAAAAAAATAAACTTAATTTAAATAGATAAAATAAATAAAAAAACTCGCTTATATTGACAATATTTCACCTTTCCCTGAAACTCACTTGTACGGAAGTATTCCACCATTCATTTAACAAGGATGGAAAAATAATAATAAATATAGCTGTATCTTGTAGCGATTCGAAACACAGCGGATGCGATAATTTCAACACTTAGGGGAATATCCGTTCAAGCTTACGAGCTGGATAAGCTTTTACTAACAAGTCGATTTTGTATTATACTGATACGTATAAAGAAAATATAGTTTGAGAAATTTGGATTCATTCAACATGGATGATTCATTAATTAACCTAAATTTCTGGCTTCATTTCAGCCTGTGATAATTACTTATAATCGTATGAATTTATAAGAAAATTCCAGTTTTGGAGCCGAAAATTGGCAAACTCTTCAAATTTTAGAGTCAGCAAGGAAGAAGATCAGCTTTCATGTTATTGAATAGGTAGTTGAAGTTATAAGAAGTTAAGAAAATGAATGTTGTTGTTATATAGGAAGTAGTCTTCCGTAACCCCGGATTTTCGAGATAGTTGGACTGCCTACCCTATATGAAAAGGCTGTGCACGCCACTGACATATATACAGCGTACACTAAAAAGAAACTTGTGTACAAAATTTCAGCTCGATAGCTTCACAACTGAGGGACTAGTTTGTATTGAAACAGACGGACAGACAGACAGACGGACATCGCTCAATCGATTTCTCTCGTCACACTGATCAATAATATATATACTTTATATAGTCGGAAGTGCTTCCTTCTGTGCGTTGCAAACTTCATGACAAAGTTAATATACCCTTTCACATAGTGACGGGTATAATGATTGATTGTTGATTGTGGAGACAGGTATTGCTTTTTTGCCATAACTATTCGATAATATAGAAAAACCCGAGCCTCGTGGTTCATTTCAAGACGCCAGTTATTTATAATATGTAACCTAAAAAGATGAAAGCCACATGGCTGGGCACAGTTAAGAGTTATAAAAAAAGACGATTTAATAACCACAAAGGCAAATCTATATGATTTTTATAAACATAATAGCATTTATTGCTAACAAATTAAAAACAAAAGTGATAACCTGGCAATACAACCTAATTCTGGTTAGCCAACCGTTCGATTCATGGAGCCCCCCCCCCCCCCCCCCCTGTGGACTTCTGCTTGGCAGAGGTGACATCAGGATACCAAGCCGTTGTTCGGACAAAGAAGAAAATAGTAGTAGTAGAACGAAATGAGTCGCTTTACGCTTGAACAATGTTGGGAAATATTGTAAACTTATTTTCAAAGTGAGTGCTGTCTAGCCCAGAGCCATGTTATCCGACTTTTTTTTTACTGAAATTGAAGACATGGACTTGGACGACCTCTGGTTCATGCAGGATGGCGTGCCATGCCACACAGTCCCTGCCACAATCGATCTTTTACGCACCAAATTCCCAAATTGTGTTATCAGCCGACTTGGCGATGTCAATTGGCCGCCTCGGAGCTGCAATTTGACCCCTTTGGACTTTTATTGTGGGGAACCGTGAAGGACCAATGTTATGCCAACAATCCAGAAACGATTCTAGCACTTAAGGCCAATATCATCCAAGCAATCCGTGACAGAATGCGCTACTGCGACGCCAGCCACTTGAATGAAGCTGTGTTCCATCATTAATGGGAGCTTACTTACTTTCTAATAAACCCATAAAACATGAACAGAATTTTGCTCATTTTAGTACTCATTACTTGTTAAAACTCAGTCGACTAACTCCTCCTTTTCTATTTGGTGAAACGCATCTTACCTGGTGCATAACAAATCATCATTTTAAATTTGAAATCATGACAACTAACTGAAATCCCCCTCGAAATAAGTAATCAAAATTTACAAAATTCCTTTCTTTGAAGACAGCTCTGGTGTTCGTATTTAATTAAAAGGTAACCCTTCGCCATCCGGGTCCACGGAGCGTAAATAAGATTGTAGATCAAACTCTTCAGCACTGTATTACTAATTAATTTCGGACGGAGTTTGAACCCCCAAATCACCGGCATAGGATCGCAACTGAGACAGTGTTTTTTCTACAACGTCCAAGGCCTGCTTCCTGTGCAAGTATAGAATGGCTCTTGGGCAATTGGATCAGCACCAAACAGGGTTGCTTATACAATCCGCACTATGCTGGAAATATAATGGACACAGCAACGATAATGCAGTCCAATGCAATTTAAATGGGTGATGTCGTGTTGCCGCCCATTTAAATTGCTTTGGCCCGGTGCTGCTGTTACTGAATCCATTCTGTTTCAAGCATTATACGATAATTTTCATTTTATTTTATAGACGTTTTCGTGATATTGGGACATCCGATTTTTTTTTCTTTTTTAATTTGTTTGTTATGCATTGACAGATGAGCCACCTTCGTCCGGATGAAACAATTTTACTGCCTGCAAATTCAGATACCATAAAAAATCAATCACATGAATTCATTTGGCGTTGACACTATTATAATCTCATGTCTGCAAAAATTCAATTCAATTCAAAAATTCATAAAAATTGGAAAATATCATCTTTTTCCAACAATGCACATGGAGCTGTTTGTGTAAACTGTCCTCAACCCAGCCCATTCAAATAGTTTAGAACATGGGCACCGGACGGAATTTATCGTTTGTGAGTGAAGGTAAAAGGTAGTAGGAAACCATTCCTTGAATCAAAACGATCTCATTACAGTTGGTAAGGTAAAGCAGCGGATGATCAAATACCCTGACAGGAACATATGGGATCAGGAGCACAAATAACACTGCACGTTCGAATATGAGTTTTATTTTATTCCGGACCCCTCCCTTGACTACGTCCCTGGCGCACAGGGTCGTGGTTTCGAGTCACACCGTGAACGAATTGAGTTTATGGAACGGAAATTTAGGAGCATCATTGCGAAAGCAGCGACACGTTACATTCCTGCAGGACGTATCCCGAAGGTTTGACCTAACTTCCCTACTAGTGCCGCCAGATTAGCCGATGAACGAGACAACATCAGACGCGCTCATTCTGATGATCCCATAATTCAAGACCGAACACCGAAACCGGACGACAAATTAAATACTATCGGAAAGCGAAATGGAACGAGCACCTCAATGGCTGTAACCTTAACGACGGCAGAAAAGGAAAGGACAATATAACCCTTGGCCATAAACAAACCACTTCACTCCGCGAACCTGTTTATTGAACATCCCAAGTCTAAAATGCTCAACCGTAAAAGACGGATTCGAAACCGAACAGGTTAAAAAGGATGCTAATAGAATAACTCCAGGGCCATCGGACCAGAACAAAATCTTTAAAGCACTGGCTGGCATCACCTGGTACAAAGACAAACAAACTATGCCCGGTACATACGAAGCCGTGGGCCGAGCAGCGGCTGATTATCCAGCCCCCGTTTGGTAAAATAGTCTATATGACACAAATTGGGCGAAAATTCGGGTCTGTCAAAACGATGCTTACAGCTACAGGTTGCCTCCTGATGTCTGCCCAGGATCATCGACCGCCTCTGTTTGAATATTTCAATAAATTTGGTAGGATTAAGACGACATCATGATAGCCGCTAAGCGCATAATCAAATGAAGGATGTTCACCCAAATTAAAGTCACATGTTTGCTGAATATGACATGAATATAGGCATCATGTATTGCGTCATGGATCCGCAGCTCGCTATGGCACACTATGCCCTATAATTATGGTATAATATGGTTCCCAACACAACGGAGCTTGATCGGGAATGATGAATTAACACGTAATCAGATTCCATCCCAATATCCTGATAAAAATAGGAGAACCCGTCTTGACACGAAACATTGACTATGTTTACAAAATAGGGATATGCTTATTTTGACTGTTTGCTGGCCCCATCCAAATAACCATTCGTTACAGTGCAGATTTGTAACCTATCATTCCATAACTTTAATCTTGCAGAGATGAATTTGGCCAATCTCTATCGTGAATCACGATTGCTAGATAGTTGATAGCATACAGCTGATACAGATCGGAACGGAACGCCTCCGTCACAGACAGTTAGCTCGGGTTACAGGGCAAAATCAAATTATTTAACTTCCTTTTGGTGGCATATAACTGCGTAAAAATTAGTGACTCTTTGAATTTCGCAACTGGTACCACATCATCCGGAAAAGAAAAAGAAACCTCCAATAAAACGACCGCTTTAATACTTAGTTTTAGAATGAGTACAGAAATTCAAACGTAACTTGTCGCTTTTTTTTATATAAAATCAAAACAAATCTAATAACTAACAATTTTCAATGTAAATTACTCATAATTCCAGTTTAGTCTAATTGTGGTATAACCGAATCTAAAAAGTGTTTAACGGAAAAATAAGTTGGTTGATATGCAAATAACCATACACATAGAAAGATTCAATTAATTCAATGACTATGATTTCGTTTTATGAAACAAAAAAAAAATCCAAATTAGATAGAAATTGTTTAAATATAAATAATTCAAATCAAACGGACTTGGAAAAAGAAACTTAAAAGTATTCTTTGAAGTGAGTTTATGACATAGTAAGACATTGTGAAAAAGGACATGTAAACATTATTTATTATATTTGTTTTAGGTTTGTATGTTTTTATATATATATATACGAATATATACATGGAAATATTACACACATAAAGCAGCACCACATAACATTTAAAACCCGATACAACATATATATTTGTCTGATGTGAAAATAAAATAAAAAAACAGTGGTAGGTTTTTGTGTGGTGTTTTATTTAACCTTTATAGAACTAGGGAGAGACAAATGAATGTATATAAGATCTACCATAAGGAGTCATCGATTAATAAGTTCTGTAGTTGATAATGAAGTGTTAATTGTATGTATGTAACTAAATTCTTGTTGTAGTTTGAAAGTAAGAAGAGTAACGCACCAGCTCACAGAGATGATTTAGTAGTTTTTGTTGGTTTTAAATGCTGCTGGTATGTCTAGGTAGAAAGTTTTACAACAATAATATGGGAATAGAAGGTGTTTTATTGCAAATTTAGTAACATGGGCATGTCTTCCGTAGCTTTATAGTCGATTCAAAATGTTCATTTTCCCATTTTTCCTATATGTACCTCGTACCTATACAATTATTCTATTAATTCCACACCATATCAAAGTATATTCGGCAATAAAATCAAAATAGATAAATAACTGGCACAACAGTCCAACATTGAACCTAGGACGCCATAGGTGTGTTGGCGACATTTTATTTGACATTATCTTTCCCAGGTGCTGAGATTAACAGCAACTTCTACCGTCACGTCAATCCCTAATCGACTGGAAACCTATTTCTGACCGTACCATCACATCCAGATTCAATTCCAGAGTACAAACATCACAATTATTATATTGACTAGCACGGAGGAGATCTGCGCAACGTTCCTTGAACAATTGGAGATTGATCTCCCACTTAACGCAATGGAAGGCATATGGCGGCACTCAAGTTGCAACCATAAGCTAGCCGACAGCAATGGCCAACAAGATGCTCGAAGCTGGAAAGGTGAAGATTGGATGGGCGAACTGCTGCCTAAAAGAACAACTGTCCCCAGCGAGATGTGTTAAAGGTTTGTTTACGTAGAGACGACTCATGGGATCATCGCTCAGCGATCGAAGTTTTGCATCCAATTTCGAGCCGTATTTAAATATTATTTGAATGGTTCTACTTTCCTAGTATCGACTATGGACTAAAGACATATAGTGCTCAAAAACCGGCGATTTAACTTCGATCGCTAAGCGATGATCCCATGAGTCGTCTCTACGAACACAAACCTTAAGTGTCTCGCATTTGGGCATTTCGCAAGAGACTGCGGCAGCCAGTATGATAGGTCGAACATGTGCCTGAAATGCGGAGGTGAAGGCCACAAGGCTGCAACATGTGAGATAGAGCCGAACTGCTTATAATGCAAAGAAGCGAATATAGCTACATAATTGTAGGCATATGACTGGAGGCGCTAAGTGTCCAGCGTATCATAGGGCACTGAAGCGAATCCGCAAATCAAGTTTGTTCAGTTAAATCTGAACCTTTGCCGAGCGGCACAGTATTTGCTATCGCAGACCATCAAGGAGAATAATGTTAATATAGCCATTGTCTGCGACCAGTGTAAGGGTCTACGTATCTCTATCTGGGTTGCAGATAAGCATTAACAAGCAACCATTTGGGCGTGTGATGCTTTTCAGCAAGGCATGTCAGAACCAATGAGCAGCGTCGTAAGGGCGAATGTCAACGGTATCTATGTATGCAGCTGCTACGCCACAACTGATTTTGCCGAATTCGAAAGATTCCTGGATGAATTTGTGCATGATGCGAGTGTACACCGTCCGGTGATAATTGCAGCCAACTTTAATGCATGGACGACAGAGTGGGGCAGCCGAGATACAAATACCCGGAGGCGGGCACTTCTTGACGCCTATTTACAGTTGGATGTCAGTCCTCATGAGCTCAGGAGGTAGGAATACCTTGCAAAAAGGAAGTGTTGGCTCTATCATTGACCATACTTTTGTAAGTAGTTTTCTGGCTCCAACTGTAGATTGGAGCGTTAGTGAAGATAACACCCACAGCGATCATCAGGCGATAGTTTTACAATCGTAGACAAGACACATCAAGATCGCAAAACAGCCTCCACCCTAGTGTGGTCCACACAAAGCTTTGATGCTGAAGCCTTTAAGGAAGTTTTGCTTCAGAGAGGAGCCCTAGATGGTGGATTGGGGAAATCGCAACCTTGCGCCGAAATTGCCTGAAAGCGCGGCGTCTTTGTCAGCGATCTATACGGGGACCAAAACATGCGGATCGTCTAGAAACATACAAATCGACGCGAAAGAATCTAAAGAGGACTATCGAAAGAAGCAAAAGGAATTGCTTCAAAGAGCTCTGCGACGACGCGAGCTTACAACCGTGGGGAATGGCCTATAGACCCGTGATGAAGAAGATAGGCCAAAAATCACCTTAGTTCAAGTGCCCAATTTTGCCGAATAGGATAGTCTCCGTCCTATTTCCTCACACACCGGAAACCACAAGAGATGATCCAGTGTCGTACGCCGAGGACATCCGCCTATAACTGAGGATGAACTTTTGCAAGCTGCCTCCAGGTTTGAAGACAGAAAGGCACTGGGGCCCGATGGGGTTCCAAATAGGGCACTAAAGCTGGCAATAAAAACGGCACCATGGATGTTGCTTGCCTTGCTCAACGCATCTTTTCAGTCGCAGGGAAAAGACAAAAACTGGTGCTATTGCCCAAGCCAAATAAAGCACCGAAGGAACCAAACTCGTACAGACCGATTTGCCTGCTTGGCACCACCGAAAGGTGGAAAGGATTATTTTCAACCGACTGTCCGTGGTCGTGGATGTCAAGTTATCAGACAGACAATACGGTTTTAGACGTGCACGGTCTACAGTCGAGGCCATCAAAATGGTTACCGACTTGGCAAACGATGCCCTCTCTCTCTCTAGTTCCTGTCAACCCCTTGTGGGGCATAGGGCAACTACGCCTACTCTCCACCTAGTTCTGTTTTGCGCCAACGGCGCTAGCTGCGACCATGTAAGATTTAGCGTTTTCGCCTCGCTTGTTACCGATCTTCTCCATGTGTTCCTTGGCCGTCCAACACGGCGTCTTGCTCCGGAATCCTGTGGATTCCAGTTCAGGGCCTTTTTTGCGATGTTATTGGGCCCTCTTCGGAAGGTGTGACCTATCCATTGCCACTTAAGTCTTTTGATCGAAGTGCCTATCCTTTCTTGGCCAGTTATAGTGAGGAGATCCTCGTTCGAAATTATCTCCGGCCAACGAATATGTAGGATGCGCCGTAGACGCTGATTTACAAAAGTTTGCAACTTATCAGTAATCTCTTTAGTCACCTTCCAGTTGAACAGCCATATAGCAGCACGGATTTCACATTGGAATTGAAGACTCGAAGTTTGGTGCGTCTGGAAATATTGTTGTTTAGCCAGAAAGGAGTCAAATTGAAGAAAGCCGTAATTTTACATCAGCATCCGCTCCACCATCTGCTGGAACTACGCTCTCGAGATAGCAAAATTCATCAACCTTTTCGACTGCATGTCCCGAAATACAAATTCCGCTTTGCCCCCTGGATATGTGCTCAAGAACTTAGTCTTGCCAGCATTGATTTTCAGCCCCGCATTACTTTCGCAATTTAGAGCTTCTGTCATTTGAGCGACATCATCCGTATTAGTTGATAGAAGACAAATGTCGTCAGCGTAGTCAAGATGTTGAAGGTGATCAAACAATTTCCATCTGATACCTTTGTTACGATGTAATTGAAGTGCGGAGCCGAGTACATCACTAATGACAATAAGGAAGACAATAGGTGACAAAATGCAGCCTTGTCTCACTCCACTGTGCACCTCAAAAGGATCTGAAAGCTTGCCCTTATGCAAGACGTGACATTGGGCTCCATTGTAGGATTCCTTAATGATGGAGATTATCTTATCTGGAATATTTCGTCTTCGTAAGGCATCCCAGATGTACTGACGATCAACACTGTCGTAGGCTTTTTCAAAGTCGATGAACATGAGATGTAATGGGGATCTCCACTCCGCGGATTGCTCGATGATAATACGGAGGGTGTTAATGTGGTCGCTACAGGAGAACCCTTCGCGAAAGCCAGCCTGTTCATCGTTCAATGTGCTATCGACTTTTTCCTTGATTCGTCCTAAAACAATCATAGCCATCAACTTGGAAATAGCAGGAAGTAGACAGATCCCACGCCAATTATTACAATTCTTCAGGTCACCTTTCTTCGGAATTTTAATAATTAGGCCCTTTTTCCACTCACTGGGAAGAGTTTCAGTTTCCCAACACTCTCGCATTAAGGGAAGAAGAATATCCGCTGCAGCGTTAATATCCGCTTTTAAAAATTCTGCCGGAATTTCATCAATCCCCGGGGCTTTACCGGCGTCCATTGATTTGATAGCGTCTGTTAGTTCCTTTTTGGATGGTGGACCGGAACTAATGCCGTCTATTTGAGGGACGTCTTCTGCTGGCAACGAAGATACACTTGCAGGCCCGAAACAGTTATTCAGGACCTCTAAAAAGTGTTCTATCCATCTTTGTAGCTGTTGTTCTTCGGTAACGAGCAGAACACCTTCCTTATCTTTCACAGGATGTTCCGTTAATAAAGATCTGCCAGTTAATGGCTTTATAAGTTTGAAGAGTGTTCCACTGTCACCGCGGAGAGCCGCATCCTCTGCCTCCTTCGCAAGTGCGTTGATATTGTTACGCTTATCACGTCTTACACTCCTCTGAACGCTTTTTTGGAGCGAACGGTATTCAGCTCTGTATCGTTCTTTAGCTGAATCGTCAGCAGCTGAGTTAATCTGCTCCTTAACTTTCTTGCGTGCTGAGATAAGAGACCAAGTAGAGTCGCTAATAAATGGTCTCCTACCGCGATCCAATCGTCCTAAAATTTCTTCGCCACATGAAATAAATGAGTCCTTAGCGACTTTCCATCTATCGTCAATTGTCGGATTCTCATTTGGTGGTGGTGCATTAGCTTTTTCGTGCAAAGCGGTGGAGAACGTACGCTTGGTTGATGGAATTTTGAGCTTCTGCACATTATACCTAGGGCAAATATTTGCACGGTTAGGACGCTGGATTGCTGCCGTTCGTAAGCGCATTTTTGCGATGACAAGATGGTGGTCACTGCCAATATCAGCACCACGATTCGCCCTAACGTCCAGGACACAGTTTCTCCACGTTTTGGAAACAGCAATATAGTCTATCTGGTTCTCAGTTCTGCCATTAGGAGGAGTCCAGGTTGATAAGTGGCAGGCAATCTTTGTGTTTAAACAGAGTCCCACCAATGACGAGCTGACGAGAGTTACAAAACTCTATAAACATCTCGCCATTCTGGTTTCTGTCGCCTAACCCATTATTTCCCATAAGATGTTCCAATCCTTGGTTATCTCACCCGACTTTAGCGTTGAGATCCCCCATTATGATTTTAATGTCACCTCTGGGAGCCCTATCAAAGGTGTCGCCAAGTCGTTGGTAGAAGACGTCTTTATCAGCTTGATCACCCTGTTCGGTTGGTGCGTAACACTGAATTATCGTGATATTTCGTACTCTGGATTTGAATCGGGCGGTGATAATACGGTCGGAAACTGGTTTCCAATCGATAAGGGATCGACGTGCATCCCTTGTCAAGAGGATTCCGACGCCTGCCTGCCGAGGAGCATTTTACGATGCCCTACGCATGGGAAAATGCTGAACCGTGATAACGCTCGACATTAAGAATAAGTTCCTCAGCCAATTGGAGATACATTAACACAGCTGTGGAGAAGTTGGGAGCACCGGAGTATCTGGTGGGAATAATAAAGAGCTATCGTTCTCATCGGGCACTCGAGTACGACACTAGCGATGGACCGAAGAAATACACTGTTACAGCAGGAGTCCCACATTATTCCTCTGCTGTGGAACATAATGTATGATGCAATTTTTTTGTACGCTTCACCGGTGTGGGGTAGCGCGCTCCAATTCGCATGCAACATCCGCACTATAAGCTCCGTATACCGTAGGAGCGCGTTGAGAATATGTTGTGCGTACCGAACAACTTTTCACGAAGACGTCTATGTAGTCGCCGGAATGACAAAACATAAGCCCAGTGAATTTAGTGGATCTTATGCTAATATCACCAAGCGATTGGGATGCGGTGAGCCGGGCGATTTGCAGCGTGCATAGGGAGCTCCGGAAAGAAGAAGGTAGGCGTTAGTCAGCCAATGGTGACGGCGGTTAATTAGCCACAACCATCCCTGCGAAGTAATACCTGAACGGTAGTCCCGCCGGGAGAGAGGGAGAAAAATGTGTTTTTGGTTTAGTCTCTAAAAATCCGACATAATGATTTCGCGATATCTTTTGAAGATTCCTACATCACCTCTATAAAAGAAAACTGTACCCGTCTACTGTGGGCTTCGCTCTCACGACTTTGGGCTTTGAATACGAGCGCGCTAAGCACTACACCAACCACACTAAATTGTTGGGCTATACAGTTGATAGTAATAAACTGATATAACGCACAATTAAGAACAAAATATGTACAGTATATGAGACCACCCTATCCAAGGAAAGATCTCCAATTATCTAGTAATCAATAGGCAAACTTTTAGAAAAAAGGGCATTTGAAATCAACTACAAATACTATAGAAAACATGTAAAATTTACGTTTCTTATAAGAAAAAAAAAATGTTCCTCAGAAGAAGACGGCACTGCGGGGATGATTGATATTCTAAGTTCATAGTTTTGAGGTTATAACTCACAACAAAAAAATTAACAGAATTTATGTTGATAAAACGATATATTCAGGTGTTAAAAACATGTCATAGAATATAGTAGTTTTTATCATTATTTTTACATACATGCAACATAGTCATATTTTAGCGCCTCTAAAATCACTAGATATTGATAGTGTTTACGCATGTTTTGATAGACATATAAAAGCATACATACACTAGATACGTACACAATTCCGAAGATGTCACAATGCGAAAAATAGACATTATTAATGTAAATAAATATAGTTAAGTCAATCTATAAATATTGTACTAAAAAATATTTACTCAAATAACTTAAATGAAAGGAAGACAAAACTTGTGTATTGTTTTGGACACATTCACAAAAACTGAAATAAAAACAAATGTATGCAGACAAATCTAAACAAAAATACACTTGTAAAGGAACATAAGTAGACAGCATAGTCTTTATTTATATTTTCTTATAAAGATCTCACATTACACAATAAAAACATATAAACATATACCTAAGAAATGACTTCAGGTAGAGAGTAATTTTATTACATCTTAAACAAAAACCATTATTTTGCTACACAGCGCCACACTGTCCACAGCAACATTGTTTCGATGTTGACGGCTAAACTAATCTAAATGAAATAATTAGAAAACACAAGTACCAATCGAAAAGACTAAACCGAACCCCGAGAACGAAACACAAGACAAAATATTGAATTACGTAAAAAACAAAAAAAAAACACCTCCATTTGCCAAAATATGAATAAGAAAAACGTCAAACATATTTTTAACCCTAAATACAGTTTTCCCTCTATTAATTTTATTAATTTTAATATACGCTCCATAGTACATAATTTTAGTCAAATCAAAATGGGAATCATTTATCTTCGATTTTTTTATTCGATTTTCCTAAATCCAGAGATCGTCCTCGGCTTCTGTGCTTTGTAAAAAAAACAAGCTAGTCATCTTTTGTGTTAATACTAAACATATATATTTATCATTAGATATTTTACTTGAATATATTTTTTGCGGTAGTTTCCGTCATTTGTTTTTTCAAATATTGTTTGTATAATTTTAAAGTCTGCCTTTGTTGGTTTGTATATGTGTTAGTTACAACATTGGTGTGTAAATGAATGATAAATTGTCTTTTTCTTATTTTTTGATTGATCTTAAGAGTTAAACGTCATAAAATAGAAATAATTGAATAAAAATACTCACTTCCTCGCATAGCGCCAACATGCGCCGTGTACTTTCCAGCGACTATGAGGAAATAAAATAAAGACAAAAAAACAGTTAATATTTAACGCAGTAGTGAAAATCGCATTATGTGTAACCTCATCTGTGACTTGTTGTGACTTCAATTGCAATTCTTGAAGTTCCGTTTTCGGAACTTCAGGTTGTGGGGGCGCTGGTGCCGGCATTCTGTAAGATGAAAAAATATTTGTTCTGTTAATATGTAATTCGATTCTGGAAATAATAATTAAGGCTAAAAGTAGATTAAAAGTCAAATGAACGATGAGTCCTTTAGATTATTTAGAATGAATGCTTTCTTTGTAAGAAAAAGGATGATTATCTCAATATGAAACGGGTAGGATACGATATCCCCAGTCACAAAATCTCCATTTGGGGAATGGGGATTTTCTTTAGACTATTGTAGATGGTAAATGATCAATGGATGGTAGATGGTTGATGGTACATATATGTGATTTGGGGATTTACCGAAGCAGACCACTACTATTTGCGTCCATTTTCGTCCCATTACAGTCCTCAGTGATTTCCAGAAGTCGACTGATAATTATCGACTTCTTCCTTCATCACTGAGTCCCGTGTGATGCGTAGCATATCTTTGAAGCTAAGTTCCCTCTCCGTCTCAGCCTCTTCCAGACATAGTCTGCGTACATCATCCTCCACGGTTTTCATCTTAGATAGATGAGCTCTAAAATTACCATGCCCTGTTACTAAGGCAGTTATCCAACTTGGCTGCTCCGTGTGTAACTGACTACTTGTTTGGCTTTCCTACCTAGTGTACTGGCAATTGCGTTACGAGCCTGTCTACAAGTGGATAGCCTTCGCCATCGTTGCCGATGGATGGAATCAATCCAGCCTTGTATCCTGGCTTCAATCATGCCGTTTCCCAAAGCAATTTTGGGTTCCGGTTCTTGAACCTTTTCTGCTGATCCCTCTTTTGCTAAGGTATCGGTAATTTCGTTCCCCAATGTACCTACGTGTCCTTTAACCCACATTAGCGTAACTTCATTGATTGAAGCACACTCATTGAGCTTCTGGACACACTCCAGTACCAATTTTGAATTGATGTTGGATTGCTGCATGCGCTTGATCACCGATTGGTTGTGAGTGCTATCAGAATTCTCTTCCCCAGTATCCCGCATTCCAGAATATGATCCAGCGCGTGCAGCAATCCAACCATCTCCGCCTGATATGCCGATATATACTCTCCTAGACGAAGTGAGCATGCAAGGTTTAGCTCCTCGGAGTATATTCCAGCCCCCCGCTCTTCCGTCCATGAGAGACCCATCAGTAAAAATAGCAACATCACGTGGATACTCCTCGTGTATCCTACCATCCTCTATGAGAATGATGTGATGTCTTTCGACTACCCTACATCTTCTCATACCATCCAAAGGCATATGAGTCTCCCTGACATTATCACGAACAATATCAAGGATCCTCCTATGACCTCCGTTGCTACCAAAGTGATGCCATGTACCATCTATTACCATTCTAATTGCTGTGAGCGCCGCACTTTGCTTTATAAAAAGATCCAGTGGCGGTAATCTCAGTATAACCTCCATAGCATGTATTGGCGTGGTTCTCATTGCACCACATATGCTTATACATGCTATGCGTTGATTCCCATCCAGCCGTTGCCTAGGAGTTTTCTGGCTACCTTTGGGCCACCAGACCACTGCTGCATAGGATAGAACGGGCCTAACTATCATTGTATAGATCCAATGTGCCGCTTTTGGTGATATACCCCACCTACGTGCACACACTCTCTTACACTGATGCAAAATCCTCGCTGCTTTTTGTGTCTTTTCGTTAACATGAGAGTTCCAAGTAAGTTTGGGATCTAAGGTTACCCCTAGGTACTTCACCTCCTTGGACTCTTTTATCTCCGAACCAAAAAGCAGCATGGGAGTGGAGATCTACCTGCTCTATAAGCATGTTGACATCTACTCAGAGGTCTATACATCAGCGAGGTATTCTCTAGATGGTCCACCAATACTCGCTCCATTGTCTTCAATAGAAGAGGTTAGGCTAACCGGCCTGAATGACTTCGCTTCCGTATAATTCTTTTTTCCTGGTTTTGGTAGAAAGACAACTTTAATCTCTCTCCAAGACATTGGGATATATCCTGTCGATAAACAGGCAACGAATATGTTCCGGATCTTCTCCAGCAGAGCTGCTATGCCCCATTGTAGCAGTGCCGGAAATATTCCGTCCATTCCAGCCGCCTTATATGGCTCAAAAGTATTGATAGCACTCCTGACACCATTTGAAGTTATTATTCTCTCAGCTTCTTGTCGTCCTGTCGCCCCTACCAATTTACAGGTTTGAGTCCACGGATTATTTGACTTGAAGCTTTGGAAAATGGACTCCCATAAGCGACTGCAATGTCTCCTCCATTGTTTCCGTCGTAGTTCCATCCGCCTTTCGGATTAGTCCCATTTTGGAAACGCTGTCTTTCGACATCATCTTCTGTTATCTGCATACATCGGATGTATTCCTCATATTCGAGGAAAATTCCCTCCACGAACTCCTTTTACGTGTACGTAGAGTCTTCTTCAGCTCTCTCTTTTTATCCTTATATAGATCCCAAGAGCGAGGGGTCCTCTCTCTCATGTACCTATTAAACGCTTTCCTTGTCTCTTTCTTCATAGATTCCAATTCAGTGCACCACTAGGGTGTTGGATCAGACATGGTTAGTCTGTCCACCACTCTCCAGTTCTGAACTCTGTGCAGCATATTGACAGAGCTCAGGGTAATGTCTATCACCTCAGCCCTTCGCGCATGGTTGATGGTAAATAATATTGTGATTGTAGGGATACCTACATAACCGAATCCCAGCTAGAAAAAATCCCGCCAAAAATTATTTTCTTCTGCTAACAAAAAAATCAATAGTTATGCAATGTGATTCCCAGCAGTTAATGCGATACTTTCTCTTAGCATAAATCCGTCGAAATATTTGCTTATTTCTTCGATAAAGATGACAATTTAGACCCTACAGAACAAGACTGTCATACAGAGGATACTTAAGTTTCCACTACCGGAAGACCAGACCAGCTATTTTTTAAATTAAGTCACCTGGTCCGTGGTTCTCCGAGAATTAAGTATCCCCATGCGAGGAGACCCATTATTTTATCGGTAAATGTGGTGGCCCTTTTTCATTCCCCGTCATAGAAGGTAAGTATTCTTTCATAAATCGCGCTCGCGGTTTTCGAACGAGCTTCTATGACGGGATATTGAAAAGCGGTATTCTGAATTGGGTTATTGAAATGGCGGGATATTAAATTGGCGAGATTTTGCTTAGACGGGATTTCAATTGAGTGGGATTTTAAACTGGCGGGATATTGAAATGGCGGTATAATGAATGTCGGGATTTTGAAAAACGGTAATATGATGGGCGGGATATTGTAGCGAACCCGTGATGGTAATAGTCCTACTTTGCAAACAAATCATCCATATGTTCTGATATCTGCAAATTAACGGCGAACGCATTGAAGTAACTTAGATCAACAGCGGATAAGGTGCAGGTGATTAAATATGAAATCGGTTCCAGCCATAAGGCGACTAAGTTTTTCGCGCAATAGATTTTAAATTATTACTGCTAACTAAACCCTACCGGGATTCTACGACCCTTTTTTTTAATCCGTGGAATGATCTCACCAGCTCTTAGTTTGGACAGTGTCATCTTCACCATAATTGGAATTTTCTCCTGCGAGCATAAACTCCCAAATGCTTCCGACACGCGTCAAAAATGTAAGGCGTGCGTCTCGGTGCCACGCTTCTACACTATTCTGTGTCCGCAGAAAATTATGGGACTTAAATACCGTATTTAGTGTCATCAAGGAGTTGAAAGGTGGTCGAAGCTCCTATCAACATCCCGTAAAGGATATTGATGGAAGGCTACGTATCCATGAAGAGGACCAGATGAGGCGTTGGAAAGAACACTTCGCTGCGGTTTTAAACTGTATGTCAAATGGCGAAGATCCCACTCATGAGGATAACGTAGCCTCCCAGCGAAACGTAAATATACGGTCAGCTGCCCCAACCAAAACCGAACTAATTAATACAATTACTGCACTAAAACGTGGTAAGGCTGCTGGGCTCGACGGTATTTCTGTCGAACTCTACCAAGCAGCAACAGATCTTACAGCCGAGTTGCTACATCCACTAATTACTAGAGCGTGGGACGAGGAAACTTTTCCCACTGAGTGGAAGGAAGGTTTGATTATCAAACTTCCGAAAAAGGGCAGCTTGACAGAATACAATAATTGGAAGGGTATATGTGTGCTTCCCGCGGTCGCTAAAATAATGCCTAAATAGTCTTGGATAGGATTAAGGACCACTTAGATTTTGAGATGGCTTTCGACAGTGTGAACCGAAAAAGTATCTGGGCGGCCTCACGCAAGAGGGGTGCCCCAGAGAAAATAGTGGCCATTATTAGAGCGACTTACGTCGGTGCCAAATGTCGCGTACTCCACAAAGGTAAGGTTTCGGAGGACTTTGAAGTTCTTAGCGGGGTCAGACAGGGTTGCATTCTCTCACCAATTCTGTTTCTTATAGAGATTGGTGATGTACTCAATGCAGCTTTACCTGCGGAACGCCAGAACCGCGGCATTCAATGGACTCTGAAGTCTCACCTACAACACCTGGACTAAGCTGATGACATTTGCCTGCTCTCGCATAAGATCATGGATCTGAGCAAAATGACGATGGATCTCGAGAGGGATGCAAATGGTGTCGGGCTAAACATCAACACAACCAAGACCAAAATTCTTAGCCTGACTAGAAATCCCGCTCTTCCCATACGTATCAACGGACAACCTTTAGAGCATGTAGACCAGACGTGTCAAACTCGCGCCCGCGGGCCACATGCGGCCCTCCTCGCAGTTCTGTGCGGCCCGCGGCCATGTCGAAGCAGCATACAATCTGTATCAACACAAAAATTGTGAAATTGGTAAGGTGAACAAATTCAGAAGTTGAACTCAAGTCTACCAAAATTGTTCTGCTCCGAAATGCAGTTAATACAAAATTGGTTGGCTTTACCGAACATGAATTGAGATTTATTTTGAAAAATGACAAAGCTTTAAAAACTACGGAGATCTTGGAATTGGTGGTTAAATCACCTGGATGCGAAATTCCAACATAATAATTAGAGGCCAAGTGCCTGAATTTTAGACCTACACCTATCAAGCAGTATTGGTGCATGAGTTTGTTTAAATTTAAAATATGACAAAAAATTTTTTGTCCCTTTTAGCCACCTTTCTGCTGAAATTAATTTATTCTGACTATTTTGCCTCCCAATGTTATTTTGGGCGACCTCGGATGACTGGTGCTAAACATTTTTTTATCATCTGTCCAAAATTTGGAGCAAATCATGTAATTGTGTTTACTTGCAGATCAATCACATTTTCACGTTTTCGCTTTTTGTCTTAATTTTTTAAGGTTCTTGAAGTACATTTTCGAAACGAGGAAGTTCTCACGGATAATCCCGAAGCCTCTATAGTGATCTAAACTCTCTGCTATACAGTCTTGACTCGATAATACGGATCAATTATTGTAAGGGGTAATCCGGGCCATTGGAATATCTGGATTAGCGAAATCACTTTTTTCTCAGGAAGAACAGTCCAAATAAATAAAAAAAACAGGAATAACAGCCGACAATTGTATTATTTCTTTGAAATTAGTCAGCATCGTAAAAAAATACGAGACCAAATCTACTATTTCACCCTGGAAATCTCAAATATCCGGATTATAGAGTCAAAATTGCTGCCGAAATCCGGACTATAGAATACATAGTGGAAACATTTAGTGGTCCGGATTAGCGTGATATCCGGATTAAAGAAGATCCGGATTACCGAGTCAAGACTGTATTTTAAAAGTAATATTCTGTAATCAACTTTCGTAACACGATTACATAAAAGTTTTTGAAATTTTCCTCCTGCGGCCCACCTAAACCTGAGGAGAGTCTTATTTGGCCCGCGTCAGGTTTTGAGTTTGGCACCCCTGATGTAGACGAATTTGTCTACTTAGGGAGCATTGTTGCTGTTGATGTCGGTACGAATCAGGACATCATTCGCCGCATTAACCAAGCAAAGTGATCTTTCGGCATGCTGTCCAAACTCTGGCAAAGCAGTTATCTCAGTGTTAGGACCAAGCTGGGGCTGTTCCGCTCCCTGATTCTTTCGGTGCTATTATATGGGAGCAGCACTTGGAAAGTTACCGCTGCAGTTACTAAGAAAGTGCAAACTTTCGTAAATACTTGTCTTCGTCGAATATTAAGAATTTTTTGACCCAAAAGAATTTCAAATGAAGATCTACATCGGCGCACGGTCAAATGCCTATCGACAAATTGACTCGCAGGCGAAAGTGGCAGTGGATTGGTCATATGTTGCGAAAGGGTGATAACTGCATTGGTGGTCGCGCTATGAGATGGAACCCCTTCTCCCAAAGAGGCCGACAAAGGGGCCGTCCTAAAATCACGTGGCGCAGGTCGGTGGATAGAGAGTGTGCGTCATTAAGAAAGACCTAGGGTCAACTTCGATACATGGCGATGGCGAGTAGTAGACGCGCTATGCCCCACTAGGGTTAGGGCAACTTAGTAGTAGTAGTAGAATCTTAATTGCTTGCTTGGAGCTCATAGAAATATTGTGGGATGTGATGAGGTGAGACAAACGCCAAGCTTTTCAACATTCTAATGCTAAGACTGAAATTCTCTTTTCGGCCGTATTTTCGAGCTAAGCTATTGAATTGGACAGTTCTCCAAATAAGTTGCCCAAAGTGGAACAGGCATCGTCTGTACTCAACATCTGGAAAGAAAATTTTGGCTGCAGAAGAAATAGTTTTTTTTAAAATCCGTAATGATTCTAGTTGGACTTAGGGATATATTGAACTCCCCGCAGAGACGACAGAGCTTCGAAAATAGCTCCCGATACGCTTCATATTAGCACAAATAACAAGGGCAAAACTTGCCCCTTTACCACACCATGAATCATAAGCAGTTGCCTCATAATAGCTGGAGCATTTTGCTAAACCCAGCTCTGTAAGGGATTTTTGTGACCCGAAAATGATGTTTATGTGGCTATTGATTTTTTTTTTCAGAAAGCAGAAATTTCTCGCCTTCTACGTCGAAATATTAATTTCTTCAACTGCATTTGGCTTTGCCTCTTTAAAAATGGCTCACTTTTTGCGAATTCTGTGAATTTTCGCATTTTGTGCACGTTTTGTTGGCAAATATACACGACAATCTGGAGTGCAGCTGACGTTGAATTGCGAATAATTTGCTGTTTTCTGACATTTGTCCATTTCGCATCATGCTTCACTTTCGTATTGGTATTGGCTACAGATTTTTTAAGCGCTGAGCTATGGTGGCGAGGATAATTCCTGGCGCGGCCGAAATTTGAATACCCGTGACATTTGAATGAAACTTAAGCTTCTTTTGAGTTAACAATTTCTACCGCAGCCCTATGACGCGTTCCGATTCCATCTGTTGGATGAATTTTGGTTAAGACAATTTTTTTTTTACAAGAACCTAATATTTGGGGGTTGGTTTGTATGACAGCCTTATGACGTAATGTTCCGATTCCATCCATTCCTAGATATGTTTTGATATGTTATGTTGCTAGGAACACATTTGGGTGAAGTTTGCTTAAGATTGGTTCATAAAGACAAAAGTTTTTCTTAAGCCGGCCCCACACCGACCGGAGTGTGGAAAACACCGTGCAAAAGACCGGTCCAAGAATGATACCTTGGATTCGCTCAACGACACTGCTACACTGCTGCTGCACGACTTTCGTATCAATCTTTTGCACGGGGTTTGCCTCACTCCGGTCGGTATGGCCAGCCCCCTTTAGAAGAACCTGATTTCAAGGAGTTAGTTTGTATGACAACCCTATTACGTAGTGTTCCGATTTCATCCGTTCCTGGATATTTTTGAGGTTTTACTAGAAATGAAAAATTTGCTAGCGATTAAAATAGAAAAAGTTTTTCTTAGAAGAACTGAATTTTCAGGGATTGGTTTGTATGGCCGATGCTCCGATTCCATCCGTTCCTAGATATGTTTGAAGCTTTACTAGGAACACACTTGGATGAAGTTTGGTTAAGATTCGTATTTAAAGAAAAAAGTTTTTCTAAGAAGAACCTAATTTTCAGGAGCAGCCCCATGACGCCATGGTCCGATTCCATTCGTTCCGACATATAAGCACCCACAACGGAGTTTATCACGTATAAATGATAAATTTTAGTGCATCGCTTAAATTGCATAGTCGCATGTTTTCAAGGCCATAACTACGCGAATATACCTAGCTGCCACTAATTCCTTAACTTTTTATAACCTGTAATAACCAATGATTCTGCCATTAATTTTACTAAGAAAAATATTCAACGGAAAGGTATCAAAAGGACACAAAAATGTATACCTTTGATCGGAGGTGAGCATGCGGGGTGTCATATCAAAGGGGACATCGAGTACTATTTCTTTATATATTACTATGCAACTAATTTGTTAAACCACCGCCCAAACAATCACGCACGTGGACTGATATCTGGTAATTATCGGCAAACCCATTCAAGTAACTTAGACCGACAGCAGGTGATTAAATATGCAATCGGTTCCAAAAATAAGCCGACTTATGCCTTGGTTACACAGTGCGAGCTATCGTGCGAGTTGGCCTAGACAGCTACTGCAGAATACCTACTTGCACCATGTGACCGCATCACGTATGATGCGGTCACAAAGTGCAACATACGTGATGCGGTCACATGGTGCAAGTAACTACTCTGCAGTAGCTGTCTAGGCCAACTCGCACGATAGCTCGCACTGTGTAACCAAGGCATAAGTTTTTCGCCTACGGCCCTCTTAATGCCATTCACCATCTACCATTTACCAATTACCATATTCCATCCATATACCATTTACCATACTGACCATCATATTTCGGATGATTAGGGATTTTATGATCGAGGATTTTGTGATTGGGGATTTGGTATTGTTCCCATATCAAGGTCAATCCATTTTCTGCCTATAGGAGACTGAAAAATTCGGCTTAGTTCACTGTTCGTCAAAATTAAACTGAAGCGCGCTCCAATCACAAATCATTCTACATTTTGTAACATTCACAAACATGACAGTCCAATTAAAATTCCATTCGGACGACCAGCAACTGTAATAATAAATGACACAAACTTTTGGCTGACCTCGCCCAATTTTAATATACAACATTGACTGCGGACACCCCACACCCTTGACCCATTCACTAATAAGTTTTTACATTTCTGCTGGATGCGATCCAATACAACGACAATGACCACGACACGATTAAGGGAAAAATCAATTCATGGTGGGGGTCACTGGAACAAAGAATATATAGGACGATGTGGACACTGTAATGTTCCGTCTCCCAACAATCAACCAACCGGTCAATTTTAAGTATGTTTATCCTTAGGCCCAGTTAAAACTTCTCCAAACAAATTTCGAGGTATTCCCCCACCCACATCTCCCTCTTTCTACACAAAACAGACAGCTGTCGTTCAACATATAATATGAGAATTCAGGAATCAGGACGAAAGGAAAACCTCAAAAGCTCAACCGCGAAGGAAAAAAAAATTGTTAAACGAAAAACCGAAAACTTTGGCGGCAAACTATATAACAAGCGAAGCAAGCATGGCGCGGCATTCCCAATCCATGTCATCCAAAAAGTTATGCCGAAACGGAATGGGGTGGTGTGGAAGAAAAGGATGAAATTTTAGAAAGTTATTTCTCGGTTGCTTTTGTACTTTCGTGTTCCTTGTTCCACGAATAATAAACTCAACGAGATGCCTATGCCTGAGTATGTTTCACAAGCGTAAAGCGACACGATGGTTCATTTTGTAGTCTAATGGTTGGAAATGTGTATTATTAATTCAGCGCTCGTCGTGCTCTTGGCATGACTGGCATGACGGTGTGCTCAATTCATAGAGAATGGAACATTGTTTCGTTTAATTGTTGCGTTGAAGAGTGGGAAAATTTGCAGGAAAGGATATCACCAAACAGGTGCATTTTCACGTGTGACAATAGCGTGTATTGTTAGCGTAAGCTGGAATGGTGTGCTTTATCCACACAAATTTAAATCAGTGCACGGGGTATATTGACATGAAAAGTTATGTTTTCGGTAGGATGGTCATGCTGCGCTTTTATTTATAGTCGGAAGCTGAATTTATTGCTTTGAGTTTGTTTTCCTTGTAATATACAACTCACATATTCATGAAATAAATATTTGAAAAAATACACTTAATTCTCAAGTAGATGTTTTCTCTGGAAAATTATTATCAAAAACGTTAGCACCACCACTCTCGGAGAAAAGAATCCTTAAGAAGATCGACAAAATGTCGACGCTTATGTTGGTAGGAATTCGTAGCTTTGATAAACGGGTGAATCAAGCATTTTGTGATTTATGACACTATTGAGCTGAAGTTACACATCATCCTTACTAGATTGGTGTCCAATTGGCACGTTGGATATGTTAACGAAACAAACAAAATATGCATCGTCGGTAAAGAGTGCATCGTAACTTTCGAGGCTCTTCCCATCAGGGAGGACTTTTGGCAACTCTTGGCCGTTTGATAAAAAACGCGTATAGTCCACTCCGAAGAGGCTTCAAATTCCGTTAGGCAATGGTTGCCAGTAGGACCACGCGAAAAGTAGTCGTTTGCTGTTTTCGCAGTCGCTGACGTGCATGCCGTATTGCTGGACGCTGTGCATAATCCGATTTATTTTTTACAATTTGGTTATTTAGAGTATGCAACATTTTCAAGTTTTTATGATGGCAAGAAATTATATTTGACTTGCTTCAAACCCACCTATTTCAACTGCGCCACCCAGCCTCCCTCTGCTGCCGAAATTTACCAGAAACGTCGCTACCACCACTTAGGTCTGGGTGGTGCTCGCACCCCATCTCCAACCTATCTTGAATAGCCCCGGGCATCCGAAACATTTGTTCGAGCTGCGAGCAGAGCACGTTTCGATGTCCCACTTCAGACACTCACTCCGGGACATTAGGCGAGAACGACGACGAATTTTAAAATTAATCCATAGACGAGGACAACGGTTCATGCCTTTATATAGCAAGAACGGCCTTCGAGTTTGATTATAGTTGGTCTGTAGACAGACAGATCTGTATTTTGATCCATTTTGGTAAAAAAATAAATAAATCGTTATAACAAATCAAATCTTACATAGTGTTTCATGCTTAGATCGGTTTCAAATCAATTGATAATAATTAGCGACCTGTTTCTTCGACGACAATGAATTCGGAGATGTGCAGCCATGCATGTACGCTCCCTTAACAGAGCAAGTGTGAGCAAAGCATAGTTGCCATTCGAAAAGCAAAATGGATTAAATTTGTCATCTAATTTGTGGAATGCAATGGCTATGAATCACGGGCCCTAGCTTAATTCCAAAAACCAACGATAGGGCCTGAATTCCTCAATTCTCAATAATTATTAACTGCTCCAATTATGGAGCGCAATGATTCCATGAATGAATTTTTGTTTAGATGTTGGTATAGGCCATCGTCATCGATGTGGCGCAGGTTAAAATAAGCCAAGAAAGGGCCAAACACCCAAAAAAAAGAGGGAAATTCAGATGTAAATTGTTGCACACCCTCCTCTTAAGAAAGGAGTGATTTTAAAGTGGCAAATGTTAGTTTTTAGATAATTCAGGTTATCTAACCTTAAGGCTTCGAGTGCGGAAGCTAGAACGAGTTTGAGTTTCGTCTGTTGCAGAAGCCAAGTGAATCTCAGCTCATAAGCAATGTAGGAACATCGCCCATTCTGCCAGTAATAGCTCAGTCTATTTGCATAGACAGCTCTCTATTCTGGATAGTGTCTTCGATGAGACCAATGCGTTGTTTTTGCTTTTAAATTTGACACATCAAGGGAACGCTCTCAGGGCCATTCATCAGATCACGAGGTGCTCTACGAAATTATGTTGCTGAGTGTCGTTAACCAACTAAACCTAACATTTTTAATGTTCCGAGTTTCACTTAATCCATTGCCCCTATCATCCCTTCTTCAGAAAAATCTTCGATATCTGTGGAATTCGGCTCATCGTTCTGAAAAGCTTTCGAGGAAACCCTTAGCTTATAAGTTCGTCAAAATACTCTGGCACAAGCTAAAGCGAGTCATTTCTTGTGAGTCTTTTGCCTATTTTAACGCCTGCATTTCTCAAGCGTTTTGTCTCCGCAATGACGATCTTTCGTTCGCCATGTTTGCTGCCGGCAATTTATGTAATTTTCAGAATTTTCACAAACTCAGTCTAATACCACCGCTCTAAGCTGCAATATTATCTTCAGCCATTATAACACCGATAGCTTGACGATAAGTCTAGTGATAACGTTGCATTAATGGACTCTAAATTTTTGAATAGCTTTTTAAAAGTTAATTTGAGAAACTCTTGCTGCGAAAAATTGCGGAAGATTTCCAAACGATTTGATATTACAATATTTCTGTTTCTTCAATATTTTGGATTAAAAATCTGTTGGTGATGTCCAACCCATACCTTTAAAACAAAGAACTAACGCATGCAATTCAGTGAGAAAATATTGAAAGTTCGACAAAATTAATGACTTAATATCGAAAGCTTCAATAAAGTTCAGGCAGTCTTAATTGCTTCACTAGATCCGCCTATCTTTGCTTCCGATCCGCAGAAAATCTTTTCGCCTCCCTAGATACAAGAGAATGGATGAAAGCTACTTTAAATCGGTAGAAATAAAAATATTATCCCCGTGGCCCGCTAGAAAATCTCGTTTTACTCAAGATTGGCATGAGCATGAATCAGTTGACCGGCGAATTCTGGTAATACTGTTCCCAAAAGGCTCGCCCCTTTCGACAAACCTTCAATAAGACATTCGAAAACTTTAACTAATGTGTTTTTTTTTTGTGATTAAAATTTCGCGAATATTAACAATTCCAGACAGAGATAAAAAATAATTGCTGTGAAAAGGCAAATTAGGTTTTAATCTCATATATGCCCAACGCCCTATTTTTAAAACGTTGCTCTTTTTAAATTTTTAAATTAAACTGGTAAAACTGGTTTTTACTAATATCCTTTGAAAAGATGTTGACAATTTACCCATAAACATGAAATCTTTAACCAACCGACGAAAATATGGATCGATTTTGTTGATGGGGCGTTGATCGTCTATGGCTACATAAACAGTCTAAAAGAAATAATAATGGTAAATCGGTTTGCCGTTATTTATTATACCCAAGAATTAATTTAATTAATAGCTGTTATGATTATACCCTGTACCCATAAGATGTAGTATAGGGTATATTGTTTTTTTTACGCCGATATTATGTAACACCTCAAAGAAGCCACCGGAGGTATGGCAAAGTATATATATAAATGATCAGGGTCGGTCCCTGAATCGAATAAGCCATGTCTGTCTATCCGTGTGTCTGTCTGTTAGCACGATAACTCCCGAAATAATGAAGCTAGCGGTTTGAAATTGGTCAAATGTTTGTTTTGCTAAAATCTTGGACCGTATTGAAAATGGGCCAAATCGGACCACGGGTTCCCCTACCTCCCATACAAACTACCCCTCCTTGATATTTTAATTCGGCCATAACTTTCGGTAGAATATCGCTATCGACTTGAAATTTTGATCAATGTCTCATTCTGACATATACTTTGAGTTGATGGAAAGTGGAGTAGGTACGACTACCCCTACCCCTACTTCCCCTACAAAGTTTTATTCAGCTATATCTTTTGATAGAATGTCACGAAAAACTTCAAATTAGTATCAAATGGTAGCCGTTGGATGTCTTGACAAGGTAATAAATATGTGTCAGGTCCGACCCATGTACCCCTCCCTCCCCCACAAAAAATATGAAATTGAATATTTTGGGTTTTGCGTGCCTTCTAGGTCTGTACATGGGTATAGGGTATACACTCATCGTGCTATTCGCACGATTAGAACTCGGTCTCGTTGATTATTGACATTATTCAGTTGAAGTCACATATAGTCCTGAATAGATTGGTGTCCAGTTGCCAGGTTTCAACGACAAAAATTGCCGAGTAACAAGGAACGGCCACGACCGCAAATTTTGCCGTTCCAATCTTCGCTCGCGCGAATGCACGTGCATTGAATAACCAACGTTATCTTGCGTCGATTTTCCGTCTGATGTTGTTTCAACTCGCTACCGAGCTAGATCACAATCTGAAACCCTATCCCATAAACAGTTTTCAAATTGCGCTTCCAATTTAGTTTTCGACTCTGGCACTCAACTTGGTCCATCATCATGTAATGAACCGCTTACATCGTAAGATCGGACATGTGCCTGCTATCCTTCATAACGATGATTGTTCAATCTGAACAATTGAAAAATTATACAAATTTTACCAGTCGTCGTCTATCAAAATTTCAGTTCTAAGCTCCAATGCATCTTTAATGCATTACTGAAACTTGGCTTAACTCTAACATCAACAGTGGGGAGTTATTGGATGGCTTTAAAGTGTTTCGCTGCGACAGGAATATTACTCTTTTTGGAAAATCAAATAGTGGTGGTGTACTCATTGCCCTAAAAGACCACCTAGTGTGATCTCTTATTTCATCCACCGATTCTGAGCCCTTTGACTGTGTAACTATTAAAACTCAAACATCAGCTTCGTCGTCGCTCCTACTATCTTGCATATACGTTCCTTGTGCCTCTTCAAATTCTGTCTACTCCGATCAAAAACACCCGTCCTGCGTCCCGGCCGCGGCCTTCCTGAAGAAATTGAAACTCGCCCTTGGAATAAGGCGGGCAGCTGTTAAAAGAAACAGAAACAAGGTGATCCTCTACAGAATACGGCGGTTCAAGTTCTCTCCTAGGTAGATGGTTTTGGACTACTTGTGGGATGGAGTTCCTCCCTTTGTTGCTGTTGGTGTGTGTGAAATAGAGATGGAAGTCCTCTTTTGGTTTTGGTCATCCTCCATAATGTGCAGGTGTACTTATGTTGTTCCTTTTAAATTATTTTCAGATCAGACTGGCCTCCACAATGCTGCAAGCACCGTTTATCCGTCTGTCCTGATCGTACAAAATAAGACCGAGAATTTATGTCTATTGTAATTTCTTCTCTTTAACACTTAAGATTCTCGTGCGGGTAATAAAACAACCAAAAAATGCATCCTCCGTTCGGATGAATCCACTAGCGGGCTAAGAGCACTCCGTGGGAGAATCGCTGGCATCGTATTGCAGGAAACGATATGCACATATGTACAAGATAATCTGGGGCATCCATTCTTGGCAAAGCGGAAGTTGAGTTTGCGGAATCAAACGCGTCACCACATCGCAAACAAATACAACCTCACTACATGAAACAAGCGTTGTATTGACAGCTCTTGAACACTTTTGTCCAACGAAAAAGACCCCTCCGCGTAGAGACAGGCTACAATGGAACCAAACTATGATCGGGTTAAACTCGAGCAAAAATCATATGTCGTATAAACCCACGCATTAAGAAACCCCTCCATACTGTTGTTTCAATCCCCAGCTTCACCCACTGACCTTACACCTTTATCAATGTGGGGAGGGCGAAAACCACGACGAACTCTAATGCAGATCCACAAAAGTGGACAAAGGTTGCACATTTTTCTGCGCCTCTAAAAGAAGAAAAATGAAGTTACCACATCGGGCTCGTCCTGAAGCCACCCGCTTAAATCGCTTCTACAACAAAAACCATCACCACAGAATAGAATTTTCCGTTTCGAAACGAATCCTTTGCCAAGGTTATTTTTAACCTAATTATATCCACTGTAAACTGCACCCTTCTGAGACTGCACTGCCGATGTAACAAGCTCCATCTTCATCTTATACTATTTC